>OU618543.1:24686415-25123915 GCA_914829495.1 Eilema sororculum | reverse complement strand
TTCTTGTTGTAAAACGCTGGGTGTTTCCTCTCTATACAATTGAATGTACCAGGACGTGCTGCCCACTAACGTTATCATTAAGTCTCTTGGTTACACAGTGATACGCGGACATTTGAATATAAATAAGTATTAAAACTCTTGCTTCGTTTATACATTTGCTACCTAGTGCTTTTCTGTCATGATAGATTTCAATTTCGTAATACGTTTCGAATCTCTCAATATATTTAATTTGTTTTGACACTTCTGATCAATTTAATCAATCAATTTAATTTAATAATTTTATATTTATAATGAATGACTTAATTACTTAGTGAAAATGAACTTAAATTTGACTTCATGACATTTGTTTTCTTTAATTGATGTGTGCCTATTTGAATTATTGATATGAATTTATGTCAAGAGTCTCTGTTGATTTGATTTGATTTGATTAATTATGAATTTGTAGGTAAATATTTTGGTGAGAACTGGATCCACCTTATACAAAGCTGAAAATATAACTCGAATAGAAAGTATTATTAACTCGGATTTTTGTTTTTAGTCTGTAGCCCACTCGCAGGCGCACATTATTTCCATTGCTACTAATCGTCGTGAGCGGAGGAGGGATGGTGATTTTCCTATTTGTGCATAAATGTTTGTTTATTTATTGTACTAAGTTTATGTATATTTGATATTATTTAGGTTTATGTAGAATATGTTTAGTATATCATTTTTAGTTAGTATATATATATTATTATTTTTAGTTAGTTAATATATATGATACATGGTATAGTATGTTTATTTAGATATTAAGTACTACTGTATATTTTATAATGTTAAGCGTGTGTTTGTACTTATACTTTTCCTCTCCAATTACTGTACACACAATTACACATATTTTCTTATGTGTCACGATCTCCTCTCGCCGGTCTGCTGGAAGAAATTTCTTATAGAAATAAGCAGTACCAATGTACTAACTTTTCAACATCCATTGTATATTTTGTATTCGCTTTGTGTGTGCATAAATGTTAAATAAATAAATAAATAAATAAATAAATAAATTGAATACATTATAGCTTACCTACAAACTCTCGGCCTATAGACAGAAAACGTGTTTACATAAATATAAATAAGTCAAAACAAACGGTCGGTTGAGAAAATAATAATAATATGATTGTCCAACAAAACCTTTTCAATTAAGAGAACTTGTTGTTCACAAAGCCAATTATTATAAACTTTAATACTACACAATGGTCCTTTAATCCTGCCTTTCAATTAAACTAGAGGCCTTTGTTGTTGCACTACTTGGTCAGAATAATAATTTGTAGGTGTGAGGACACGTTTCGCCCGGCATCACATACATTCTGTTTTTCTATTACTTATAGATCACGCTGATATAGTTTCACAACGCCAATCTACATTCTTCTACACTTCTTATTTCCTGGATGTTTAGTCGCATGAGTAACATAGCCATTATATAGGTACCATCAGGTAATAGCAGTATGAACTAATTCAGCCTAGCTATGTGTCGGAATGTGTGTTGGAACCCCAGCGCGAACTAGTAAGATTCAATATGTGTTATAATTTCATACAAATATTTTGCATTCAATTATGTTTATCGATGCCTACGTATAATATCAATTGTTATAATAGTCTCAATTTTAAAGACATATTCTTTGACAGTACAGCAAGTTGATATAAAAATATCTCACTGTCGGACAACTCACCTACAGCAAGAACACAAAATAAGATATTTTATTCAGTTTTACATCAGAATTCTCTTCATATACAAACTTTTTACTCAGCACATTGTTTGACTTCTTGACGAAAAAGTACGAATTATTCTGTATTTTCATAGATAAAACGACATTAAAAACACGGTATCACTTTATGCCGTCCAGATTACAGTTTTATTTCTGTTCTACTGGTGCCGGGCTCCTGGGCTATATTTACTACGCGTACCTACTATTACTGAGAGTGAAAGTGAAAATAGGTATAGCGAGCCGATTTTGAAGGGTATATTCAGCACTTTGGTCTTCATACGTGGTGGAACATATTGTATGTACTTATGTATGTTGTGCTAGTTCTTGTGTTTTGGTACTACATGGTTCAAAATTCAAAAATGTTTGTAAACTCATCTCCTAATTTTTACCTTACCTTTCATATTTTAAAAATAACCCAAAAAAACAATATTTGTTATGTACAATTTTTTCCTTCGCAACTCATGAATAAAACAAGACGATACTAAAAGGAAATTCTACAATTTATGTATTATTCTTTTGTTCGGAAAATTAATAACAACACTTAAAATAAGTAACGCCAGGTTGTTGACAATGGGTAAAAGAACCATTTTTAGGGAACGTTATGCTCGATGGAAAAATATGCAAATTTATTTTATTTTATCAATATTGATGTGAAATTGGACTACTGGTACAGTTTTGTAGCATAAAGAAAAGACATCTCAAGAAAAATATTAATGTTACCTAAAAATCATATAATTTACTAGCTTTTGTCCGCGACTCCGCCCATGTGGATGTTGTTTATCGTAAGATAATTCCATAAATTAAATGCAGTCAACATCGAAAGGTAACGATCTAGTTTTGAGACAAAAACTTCATGAAGATTTCTCTAAGGTTGGATAAAAGCCTGGCTTGACGAAGTCATTTAATGATAGTTTACTTAAAATATATCAAAATTTACAATAGTATGATGGATGCAATATTGTTTAACATCTCTCAATCTGATATTGTTATAAATAACAACTTTATGGAAAGCCGGCTGTGTAGAAGTAGAAGTAGACTGCACAAAGGCAAATAATAAACAAAGGGAATGAGATATTACCATCAAATAAATTAGTGCGGGAGCCCTCAGACGGCCACCATAAACTCTTAATTCATTGAGCACTTCTTTGCAGCATACTTTATGAAAATGAAAGGGTTTGAAGCATCCCTCGTAATGTCCTGCCCGCCCCTGTCTAGTAATTAATTACCTTTGTAAATAAAAATGGTATAACTAAATTAATGGCGGGCTTTCCATTGTTTATTTCAGTTCTTATTTGAATTGTATTTTTCTTTGTGTCGCTGAAGAATTTTCTTCGCTAAACTTTTTCCTCCTTTTAGTTTGTTTACCCGGGAGGCTAATTACGATAGACGATCTATCAGAACTTTATTTAGCAGAACTATTCCCTAGATTCAACTACAACTGATCCGCTACCGTGATTAGTAATTACAGATTCAAATGAATCAGGAAGATTCAAATCTATGTTAAGTTAGTTGGTTCGTATGCTTTTGTCACCTAAGTGAAATAAAAACGTACTTTCCTCATGTACAAGGCAAGCAGATAATAAATTACTCCAACTTTTCAATGTATCAGTTATATTCAGTACTAATTTAAATAAATCTCATCGAATAGCCTAACTCAATCCTTGTTGCCTATTATGATACAAAGCTGGCTGCAGGAATCATTTCCTAAGTAATTCTGCTACGAGTACATAATGTTCAAAATATTTAATTAATTATAATATTATTGAATTCTAAAAAATAGACCGTTCAATAAATATTGTTGGTGTACTTTTTTTATATAGGACACGTCAATTTGACTTCACCTCGCCTGATGTTAAGCTAAAGGCAAAGTCTCTGAAAGAGGGTCACCATCGGAAACATGTACCATGTTAACAGTGTCTATCTATCTATCTATTATCTTTGATTAACAACAAGTACTTAGGGATCCGAGGAGATGTTGTATGTTCATACTCTTAAACAAAATGTCAATCCATACTACAATATTATAAATGCGTAAGTAACTCTGTCTGTCTGTAGGTATGTTACGCTTTCACTCCTAAACCACTGAACCGATTTTGATGAAATTTGGTATAGGGGTAGATTAGACCATGAGAAAGGACATAGGCATGTTTGGTCGCGATAACCGACATCCACGCGGGCGGAGCCGCAGGTAAAAGCTAGTAAATTGGTAGCTAGTAATTGCTAATTTTATTGCATACTTAAGAATAACCGTTAGTTATGTTTGAGTTTATAAAAATACAGCCAAAGATGTCTAAAAATATGATATATGTACTTCTACACTTGAATGTAAGAAATGTAATAATCTAGCGCCGTAAGTGACGTGACCGACACCATTATTACGCCATAAGTCACGTAGTAGCTATTTTAATTTGCTCATAAAGTGGGCATACATCATGGAAGACGGTGCAGTGCGCTGCTCAAATCGAATTCTTCCCTAGCTACTCGCCACAGCTCAGCGACTATGTGCAGTGGGTCAAAAAGATAATAATATATTATATAATGTTTTACGAATGCTATTTTAAAATATGCGTTTGATATTAAATCAATATCAACGAGAGGACATGACCAACCTGCGAAAAAATTATAACTTTGAATTATGCGATTATATCACGTTTTGAAGATGTTTGTGTTCCATTACACGTGTCTAAATGACGTAATTTAAATAAAATTTTAAATTAAAAATCATTTATTTCTGACCATAGCTTTAATTCATAGTGTTGAACCTATATTGGTAACAATTTAATGACTATGTGGAAGATGTACTGGCGCAAGGAGTCTGGGGCTTAGTTTATTATTCAGTTGCCATAGTATCAGATGACATTTGGCCGCATCGAAGGCCTTTGTCATCTATTTAATAATTCAGGACAACAAACGATTAACAAGATATATAATTACGTCATTTTATAATGTGATTCTATAGCCTTCATATCTAGAAATCGAGTCTTGAAGAAACAAGGAAAAGAAAAATAGTTTATTTGAGTATAAACACAATTAATAAGATAATATTGAACTTATTTATAAATTAAATATTCTTGGATATCATAATATATCTTATTATATTTAAATTATAACCGGTACGAAAAAAACTACTAATCAATCTTAAAAACAAAGCTGGCGCTGGTTTTTAATATACAGTACATCATATTTTGCACCACTGTATAATATTACACTGTACAGTATGTGCTAGCAACGAAGGAAAATTCTCTCAAATGTTTTAAATATGGGGTGCAGTCACATACATAAATTATATTGGAGCAAGATTTTTCACTCAGCTCCCTCAAGTTTATGTAGCAATGCGCAAATGATCAGACTTTTACTGAGAATTGAGGCATGGCCATACTTTGACATATTTGTTTTCACTACTTTAGAACGACTGTAGTCGATGTTGTGTGATACCTCAATAAAAAACAACCAATTTTTTTTTAGATGGCTCCTCCGTCGCCCTTAAATACGGATATAAAGAGAAGGGAAATTTGAAGTGATTCAGGTGTGGCTCAATAGCTCAGTTAGAAGAGCATTCCCCCTGTAAGGGAAGGTCGTGGGTTCATGTCCCACTTGAGCGCTTCTTTTTCCCGATGTATTTCGAACTGATATTTTGTTTAACTCCGCCAATAATTCCACCTGCATTACGCGGAATAGTGAGTGGAATAGAGAAGGCAAAAGGACTTTTAGGGTTGAAGCAGGTAGATAGTTTTGCTGTCATGCGGACGGAATGAATAAAGAGGAGCTTCCAGTTCCAGTCCCTTATTTAATACAACTGGCACGTGTACTCCTCACTAGTGTTAATAAATAATCCCCAAATCCAACGGCCGAATTAGTTAAGCCTTTTGTATATATTGTGCTAGGTAGGTACGTCCTGAAAAACTGTAATGTGTTTTAGTAACAGTTTTACTGTATAAGTAAAGCCAACGAGACGAGAGAAAAACGGTAATCAAAGCGACCATTACTGAGTTATGTTGCGATAACTAGCGATTATTTTCTCTGTCCTTGTCGTATATATCACATTTTCGTCGTTGCGTGTTTCGTGGTACGGGAAAGCTGTCAGCACAGCGGTTTTAAGCTGTCAGATCCGTCATCTTATGAGCAATTTCAATCCTATCTGGAATGCGCTTGAAGTGATACGTAATAATTTCAAATAAAAATGTTTGGTACCGCTAAGTTGTTTACCTTTTTTACCTATTATTTACCTTTTTTACCTATTATTTACCTTTTTTCTCTCGCTTCGTTGCCTTTACTTTAGTTTAAATTAATCTTCTCTCCGGAAGTCAATGAACAGCTGCAAGTTTCAATATCACAGAGCAAGACGACAAAGCAGCTAAATAAACAATGTGATTATCAATACCAATTCAATTCTTCCAGTCGCTGAGTGTTTGTGTAATAAAGACTTCTAGAAATATTATCGTTTTGAAGTTATGATAAAGTGATTACTTTCCTAAATCGTAATTCAGAGAAATTTGATATCATTGCTTGTAACTTTGTTATGAGCCTCATGGTCGACATAGAATCGGAAAAAGTCGGTAAAAGTTAATAATGATTGTTAATAATCTAGTGGTATGGGTAATGGACTGCTGAGACGATGTGTCGGGTTCGATCCCAGGTCTACCTACCATGGCACACACCAATGACTTTTCGATGCTTTTCGAAGTTATGTGTGTATTTATCGCAGGTTTATAAGTGCCTGGTTAATGGCAATAGGCTCGCCACCTATTACATTGGGACTTAAACATTAACTGGCGAAATGTGGGTGCTAGCACCTCTGCCTACCTCTGCGGGGAATACGTGAGTTTATGTTATGTTACTAATACCGTAAAGCAAATTGCTTCTAATAATATTCTTATTTGAGTGAGTTTAGCAATTTACTTTAAAGAGGTTCTTCCCGGTAATGCAAGTATATCTTTATGAAGCCTATCAACTCGTGTACTAAAATTAAATTTATAAACAAACCGATATTCTTAAACATTTATGCATGAGTTATGCGTGGGTTCCTTCCACTTTCAATACCCGCTTTATTATAATATTATAATAATTTTCAAAAGGTTTATTACACCTGGAATGTTTTTATCCATACTATACCTATGCTTTCTAATGAGATGACTAAGCTGAAACTATCTTTCTGTGACGTCAACCGAACCTGAATCGAACTTTGTAATTGCGGTCCCCTGACGCGGTTATGTTCATTTGCACGGAAAGTTGAAATTCCTTTAGAATAGGTATATAGACATAATTGTGTTCATTTCATACAATAAAATTATATATGTCACACATTTGATGTGTTGTTTCTCAAGCTCAATTATTTTAGTACGCTAGGACTAATATCTATTCTTTTTTTTTTCATGGGGAAATCCCCTCGGATACCTTCACTCGAACCTTTTATGTCGCACTCGAACCGACTTAAACCGCACGCCGACTCTGGGTCGTGGTGCTAGGCCGGAGGTGAGGTTGTCTTCGACATAGCCCTCGCAGCACGGCTGACCCAGGGCCATCCCTTATGGTCTGGCACTCCTCGGGACTAATATCTATTCTGTCGTTGAAAGCGTAACAAACAAGACAGACAGAGTTACTATTGCATTTATTCTGCACATTCCGCAATAAAATATTTTTTTTATTATAATGTGAAATTGCAGACATCCTAACTCTTAAAAACTAAACCTAAACTAGTACTTGCACGAGTAAAGTTATTCACTTTAAGCCAGAAGTACGACAGTTGGTGAAAAAAGTAACCCATACCATGCCATTAAGTGAAGCTAAGGATAACGAGAGTTAAGTAAAATTACTTAGTACAGGGAAGGAAAATTCTGAAATAATCCGTTGAAAACAAATTTTATTTCATTATACCTACCCAAGGTAAAATGAAAAAGTAAAAATGTTAACAGGAGCAGATGCGCCATATTGCGACCGTAAATTGTACTGTGGTAACACCAGCACACATCCGTTGTGGTGTCGCTAAAGTTATTTCAATTTTACAGATAACCGATCGACGTGATCACTTTTGGATTGTGCTGCTTTGAACATGAATTTATGGAATATTGATAAGCGAAAGTTTGTTTGAGTTTGTTGTTTAGACTCTGTAGATAATACAATAAATGGTTGCTATTTAAAAAATACAATACTTATAAATGGTTGCTATTTAAAGAATTATATTAAAATGAGAATTTCAGGGCTCGTGTGGTAGGTCTGCAGGTTCTTAGCTATGTTTGAAAAAAATCGGTCCAAGATGGCCACCGCCACATGTCAGAATACATATTTCTTCATAACTCCCTCAATATGCGTATCAAATGAAAGAGCTTGACCAGTAGATCCATTTAAAAAGTATAAAATAAAAATTAAATTAAAAATTTAAAAAACCCCCGTCACAAAAAACACCTCCAAATAGTTGAAAATAAAAGAATAAATTTTGATTCAACGGTTGCCTTGTCGGGGGACCTTGAATTGTTCCGATAATATAATTCTTAACCAGTTAGGGTCCCCCAACATGGCAACCGTTGAATCAAAATTTATTCTTTTATTTTCAACTATTTGGAGGTGTTTTTTGTGACGGGGGTTTTTTAAATTTTTAATTTTTTATGGAAGAGGGTGGCACACGAGCAGACGGCTCGCCTAATTGTAAGCGATCACCGCCGCCTATAGACACCCGCAACACCAGATGAGTCACAAGTGCGTTGCCTTCCTTTTAAAAGAGAGTACGCTCTTTTCTTGAAGGTTTGAAGGTCGTATTGGTTCGGAAATACCGCTGGTGACATTTCATTCCACAGTTTAATTGTGCGAGGCAGAAAGTTTCTCGCCATTTGGACAGCTGGCGGTGCACAACGCACAGTTGTGGACCGACAGCTGTCAAATGGTGAGTGTGGAACTACTGTCGCTTGGAACGATGGCGGAAAGAGGCGGCGGGGATCAATCCAAATAAAATCATCTAATTTTTGTAGAAATCACGTATAGTTAGCATGAGGTCAATGAAAATGCTGTTCAAATACATATTAAGCTCTACATAAGTACTGGACATTTGTTTGAAATGTGGTTTTACTTGTTGTTTAATGATTTTATTTTGAATTCTGCAATCATTTTGACTTTGAGGGGGCAGCAGGATTAAGTGAAACATGAGCAATGGCGGTTAAAATCAACAGTAAGCCATTAGGAGTAGGCAAGAAATAAAATATACCTGAAGCCTTTAAGGCTCATATAATTACTTTCCGACAGCTAGTAGTAGGTTTTTAAATACATCACTTACCATCAAAGAACGGCCTTGAATAGGCTGTTAACGGTGCTGTAAAACTCTAATTTATATCACTTAAAGTAAATTACCACATGAGAAAGCAGGTCAGGTTATAAATTAAGGAGGACGTGCGTTCAAAGTATAATTTGCCTCTAATTACCTTAACAGCGATCTCAGCGAACGCGACTAATATTTTATGAAAGTTTTTCGTTTTATGATATTTATGATTTGTAGGAAGCTTGTAAAGTGTGTAAGGATAAATTCAGATGATAAGCTGTAGTTTCTGCCTACCATGTAACATTTATGAAAGCAATGAATTATTTTTATTGAATAACTAGCTTTTGCACGCGGCTCCGCCCGCGGGGATGTCGGTTATCGCGACCAAACATAGCCTATGTCCTTTCTCATGGTCTAATCTACCCCTATACCAAATTTCATCAAAATCGGTTCAGTGGTTTAGGCGTCAAAGCGTAACATACAGACAGACAGAGTTACTCTCGCATTTATAATATTAGTATGGGCTAGCTTTTGCCCGCGGTATGGATGATTTGTAGGAAGCTTATAAAGTGTGTACGGATAAATTTAAATTCAGATGATGATCTGTCGTTTCCGCCTGCAATGTAACATTTATGAAAGAAATGAATAATTGTTATTATTGAATATTAGTGCTAGGTAGATAGAATCCAGAATAAAATATAGAATTATAGAATTCAGAGCGGTTCTCACTAAATGTAACTAAACTAATTGCAATCAAATCAAACTAAACGTTTAACTTAATAAGAACTCGGTGATTTTACTCCCCCAAAAACTGGTTTCAATTAACTCAACTAAATTAATAAAATACTGGGAATATTTTGATATTCCTCAAACGTCTCACAATAAGCTGTAATTAAATATTAGTTTGAGTAATATTTTAGTTTCCAACATAATACTTGTTAAGCTCCATTTTGTCAAACCAATAAAGTTGGAAATTACATTACGAAGAAATAATCTTGAACGGAGGATTATTATAATAATTTTCTTTCACTTCTTGTAAGATAAGAAGTGTTTTATGAAAATCTTTTGATGTAATAAGAGCGTCTTAGTATTTTACACCCACATAATTCGTGAACAGATCCCTTTTCAAGCTGAAATTGAGAACATAATTGTCATGAAACTAAACTATTCAATAGCTTTTAAGTCTTAAGACTAAAAGAATTGAACCTGTGAGTCCCTTACCGAGGGAATACTCTGCACAATTGAGCTACTTGGACACGTCCTGGATATTCTCTTACACATGTCTTGGAGCGACATTAACCCCTCAAACTGAACTATCCAATCTCTACAGACATCAGCCGAAATCTAAGTATCCTTAATATAAGGAAATACGAAGAATAAGAATCCAATTGAATGATTTTTTTATAGCATTTATTAACTTTAAAATCCATACTAATATTATAAATGCGAAAGTAACTCTGTCTGTCTGTCTGTCTGTATGTTACGCTTTCACACCTAAAGCACTGAACCAATTTTGATGAAATTTGGTATAGACCATGACAAAGGAAATAGGCTATGTTTGGTCTCGATAACCGATATCCACGCGAGCGGAGCCGCGGGCAAAAGCTAGTTCGAATATATGGGGAAAAATGAAATGCTCAAGTGGGACTTGAACTTTAAAGACTGATATAAAAAGAAGGGAAATTTGAAGTGTGTCCGGTGTGGCTCAATAACAGTTCGAAAAGCATTCCCCCTGTAAGGGAAAGGTCGTGGGTTGAAGTCCCACTTGAGCATTTCATTTTCCCGATGTATTCGAATAAGAATCTAATTTCAAAAGTCGGTTTATGAGGGTAACGGTTGTCAGTTTGATGTTATAATTTTAACGATTTTTAAGCACGGCCATTAAACTAAATCAAATTGCTCAGTTACAGTCATGGAAGCCCGGAAGCTTTAACAATGGAGGTTTCAAGAGTAATGTAATTCATTACGTGTCTTATTTATTGAAATATTAATCGCAAGCCTTATATGTGATGCCGGGGTAGGAAAAGTCACAGTCAATATTCACCTTGTGATGTTGACTTAGTGGAATAGAGGGCGTGCCGTCATGGTAGCAGAAACATCGTCTGGCGCAAATAATAAAGAGAGACGTTGCCGCCTCCACTACCCAGGGTGTGTAGCCTTTAGAGGTTATCTAGTCTAGGAACTCAGTGCGAGCTGGTATTTAAATACAGAATAAGAAATTTAGTTGTCTTTCTTTTATCAGAAAGATAAATATAGTCCAGACTCAGCCTCGTAAATAGGCTCGAGTCAACAATAGTGCCCGGAATATGGTTGTAGGCTCACTCACTGTTACCTGGGACCAAATATAACGGTTGGTGAAATGTAGGTGTTAATTTAGCTCTGCCCAACCCTCCGGGGATAAAGACATGATTATGTATGTATTCGTTTAAGACATTTCATTACTGGAAATATATTATATTTTTTACGATAATAGTTCAAAGGTAATAAAAGTTTAACGCGATAAATTCAGCTGACGGTTATCATGAATTTTTTTGATTATCTCATAAAATTTTCACTAAGAGCTTACGAAATTAAAATTATTTATTCAATTATTAGCGAAAATTATAATTTTAGAGTACTTTTTGTAATAAGACTCAAAGCATAATGTATGAAGTAGACTATTACTCGTACATACCTATAACTCGTGTTTTCGTTTTGTCTGTATGAATATTACTGGGTTATGCTTAAATTTTTGGCGTAAGTATTATTTCAATCCTTGCGCAGGTTAAAGATCATAAAACATGTTTCAAAATTATTTAGTTGACTACCCAGTAAGTCTGGTGGGCAGCTTCAAACAAGTAAACCATCGTTGAACCAGAATGCTTGATAGATTTATGAACATATCGTGTCCTCCCTGCTGAAAATGTTTTCGTAAACAAGCAACAAGCTTAGTTATATTCTCTGGTAGCATTTCTTGTCCAAAAAGAGTTTATAATTTCTTAACATCTGACTCAGGGATTTTTTGTCCTTACCTACTCATTGACTCGCTGTAAAGTGAGTCCTATGAGTCATTCTTCAGGAGTGCCTTATCGTGTCAGAGGTGAGACATCATCAAGGCTATTGGGCAGTCAAATAGGTCTGCATTTTTCAAACTAAATCTATTAAATCAGCTAAATCAATAATATCTAAATCAACGCAGTTGGAGCGCCATTCGTCAAAATACAAAATACCCTTGCATACGAAACGACACAAGTATAAAAAAGCAATGACGAGTAGCAATCCATTTTGCAACAAACCATAGCCTGCACTATATCTAACGTAGTAAAATTGATGTTGTTAGCCCAGCAAATAACTGGTTCGCTGGGTACCGGAGATTTATAACAGATTTTTATTTTTCATACACTGTCCTGCTGTATAAAATCTAAATAGAATTTTACAAAGCTGTAACTAAATTAATTATAAAAATTCTGTTTCGCACAAAACTTTTCTACATTGAGCTTTATGTGCAAAATCTATTAGAGTTTACACCGACGCGAAGCGTAATCAACTTACTACAACACAACATAATGTACTTACACCAGTAAACGTAAAAATAAACTGACAGACTTTGTGTAAAGATATTTTTAAAACAAATATTAAACCAATTTCTAGCAACTACCGAATAAAAATCAAACGACAAGCTTGTCATTTTACCGTAACATAATCTGGGTTAATCCCGGCGAATAAATAGAAGGTACGACTGATTGGCGACCCACGGTGCTAGGGTACAAAGAGTGGAAGGTAAAGCAAACACAAATCGCGAGTTCGCTACATCTTGTTCGAGGATATTTTCTCGATAAACAAACCGCAATAGCATGGACAGTCGACCGGCATACTAATGTACCTATGTGGGGCCACGGCAAAACGCGACAAGATAATGCACAAGACATCGATTTATTATATCGCTCATGCAGGTATTGCCAGTAAAGCAACCTTGCTAGTCAAAAGTGGCTACAACAATATTCACTTTGAATCTTAATAGGGAAAAATTAACAACTTTAGTTTTTATATCTCCCACAAGAAACTGTAATCATACTTCACAACTTCAAGTCTAAGAACGCCAGTTTATTGGAATCTTATGTGGATAATAATATGTCAAGCGGTGATATTTATATGAAATTATAATCTGCTTAATAAATGAGTTATTGTTAATCTGCTAATATGAATGACTATTTTACGAATTTTGTAAAAATCTATTGAGATCTACTGGAAATTCATACAGGGATCGCTCAATGTAGCCATTTTAGACCCGCTGAAGTATATCGTTTATCAGATTATCTATATACATGCAGTGAGTTGAATCATTATGCGCCCGTATGTCGAATTGCAAGTTCCAGTTAAACTCTTAACCCTAAATAACCCCACAATATTGTTATCAACAAAAATACATTATTAATAAGTCAATCCTTTACGGGTTGCCCGTACCGATGTTACCTACGCATATTTGGTTAGTATAGTGATACGTTTGATTGATGACGTTCACTCGCTGAGTGAGCGCAGCTAATGTTTCAGCAAACGTCGCCGCAGGATTCCATATGAGTACTGTGATTTATGGTAATGCGAGGAAAGTGAGCTTCCAGCTTTATTGTGTTTCTATTAGCTAAAGAGGCTTGTAAGTGTGGTTATCATTGTTACGTATGATAGCTTGTTAAAGACACGTTATAGGTAGATTAAGGCTTCTATACGGTTCTATCGTCATATTGAGAAGTCTGAGATGACATATCGATGTTTGGGAACTACAAACACTAGGCAGAAGGAAGCTGTATTCACGCAAAGGTTTCTAATGTTAGATACTTAGATAAACATAGACTACCAAAATATTGCATAGGGCGTGACACAATATACCTATAACATAACATAAACTCACGCCTATATTCCCCGAAGGGTTAGGCAGAGCTGCACTTATAAACCTGCGATAAATACACACATAACTTCGAAAAGCATCGAAAAGACATTGGTGTGTGCCATGGTAAACCTGGGATCGAACCCGAGACCTCGTCTCAGCAGTCCATTACCCATACGACTAAGCTACCGCAGACTAGATATACACTATATAACTAGATATGTTTATGATTCTCCTGTCAACACTGAGCCTCCTAGTAATATAATGGTGTTTTCTGACAGTGTGGGTCGTAACATGGGCTCAATGTTTAATCATCATTTAAATAACTGTTTTCATTACTGCCTGCCCAATGCAACTTACACTCAAATAATAGATAAAATTGTACTTTCCAAGTTTAATAGTAGTTCCACTATTGTATTGCTGGTGGGTGAAAGTAGCAGAGCGGGCAAGAAAGAATTAATGTACTGTATAGACAGTCTAAGTAAATTAAATGTCTTTAAAATAATATTATGGGCATTCCCATATGTGTCTAGCCAGTCCTCATGTTATTTAAACAGAAACATACATTACATGAATAATTTTATTAATACCATGACATAATAAAATAATTTTTTGACACTAATAATTTTATTAGAAAGAAAGAAAGAAAGAAAGAAAATTCGTTTATTAAACACTTCACTACACACTGAACAAAAGAAAATATAACAAGAAAAAAAAAATCAAAATAAAACAAACAAAATAAATAAAATAAAAGAACCCCGAAAAAAAAAGGCAATCCGATCGATAACATTATTGTTGTTTATCAATATTGCATTAGGTATTCGTAAGTAAATACCTAACAATGCGGCAGGTATGAACGCGGCGCGCCCGCACCAACCCGGCCGCGCCCCTCCACAGTGAGTCACTGTCATAATGCACCGCGCGCGTCAGTATTGTCTGAGACGACCCAGTGCGCAAACGCGATGTTATTATTTCATCGAGCCACTGCGGCGGAGCACCACCGCGCTGAAAAGCTACCGCACACCTACTACACTATACAATATCATAGGTACCCAACTAAAAGGAATACCATGCCGTGAAGTGAGAGTGAACATTGCTACATCGATAATTCTAGGATAATAGGCACGTATACAATGGCATGACATAGGTACCTAACCTATTGAGCCCTCGTTGCCAAGCACCACAGCTCGTCCAATGGCCATACCAGAAGGGTGAGTCTCTTTTTGTACAGTAGGTATGGCGAGATTGTCACTCAGTACTACGCTACTATTTAGTAATCTACAATGTCTTTGTAGCCAGGACTGTCGGGAGTCGCAGAGTGCCGAGCGACGGGGCTCATGTGATCACTACATTTTGAAGGCGTGAAGATGCCAGTGGCGATCCCCCGCACACCAACCGTTTGCTGCATTAGTTTATTATAAATGTACCCATGTAAGATTACCTTTACAATTATTAACATTTGTACGATTAGTCCCGTTACACTTCGTATTATGTCAGTATGGAGTGTGTGTCTAAAAGGCCGCAGTTCAGCTAATGCTACAGATGGGGTAGGTACAATCTGTAGCGCTGGTTTTCAACTGCAGCCCATCCAAACCAGGCAGCATGCTGTATAAGCATTACTCAGATTTAAGGCCAGGTAGGCCGCATTTTGAGTTTTTTAAAAGCATTTGAATCATAGGAAAAAGCGTTTTAAATTTCGAAAAAAAGATATATATTAGTTAAGGATCCAGTCTAGTCAAATTCGCATTCAGTTACCAGATCTGATGAACTTCACTCGATAGAAAAAAATCCCAAAGTTACCCCTTTTCGTTATTTTTTTTTTTAATATTATGACTAAATTACTTATGCTTTCTATAAAATTTTTGTACTAAACTAAAGCCACTACATATGTCTAGACATTTTCGCAGATTTTGACTATATTATGAAATCATTTTTAAAGTTATATTTAAATACCTACTAAATTCACGAGTGCTCGCGCCGCTGAGGCCCGAAAAGTTGCGCCAGTCGCGCGCTGGCGCTTACCGAAGTAGGACCTGTGTCAGTTTTTGCGCGACAATTTCGTGCACCAATCAATCGGTTTTACGTATTTATAATAAATTGTTGCAAGTCATTCAATATGGGCAATAAACAATGCAAGCTAAAGAAGTCGTGCAAAGCCATAAACTAAATTTTTAACTCCGATTGGTAATTTAAAAAATTATCATACCTAAATATTACGCTCATAGCGCCATAGTATTAGAATATCAGTATTACTACTGAAGATGCTACTTACGATTTTCTATAATTCATATTTTATCTATATCAGTACAGGGGTACCTAGTACCTACAATAATCGTACATTGTATATAATTTGTGTGTGTGTAAATAAATATAAATTTAGTTTTAGTTTAGGATAGAATAATTTTAATATTTAGGTAGGTTAGTTTAATTATTGGCCTTTTTTTATCGTGCGCAAAATCCTCGTGGATACCACCCCCACGGAGCCGGTGGAGGCGGTTATGTCGGACTCAAACCGACTAAAACGCACGCCGTCTTGGGTCCTTGGTTGCCGGAGGTGAGATTGCCGAAAGCATATCTCTCGCACCCCAGCAGACCCAGGAGAATTACACTGGCCTTGGGTCAGCCGGGGTGCGAGGGATATTTCGATGACAACCTCACCTCAGGCCTAGCACCACGACCCACAGTCGGCGTGCCCACAGTCGGACTCGAACCGACTAAAAAGTCGGTTCGAGTCCGACATAACCTCCCCTTCCGGCTCCCTCAGGGGAGGTATTCGAGGGGATTTCCGCACGAAAAAAAGAAGGTACAGTGTAAATTTATATAAATACTTCATAAAAACTAGCACCACGACCCACAGTCGGCGTGCCCACAGTCGGACTCGAACCGACTAAAAAGTCGGTTCGAGTCCGACATAAACTCCCCTTCCGGCTCCGGCAGGGGAGGTATTCGAGGGGATTTCCGCACGAAAAAAAGAAGGTACAGTGTAAATTTATATAAATACTTCATAAAAACTAGCACCACGACCCACAGTCGGCGTGCCCACAGTCGGACTCGAACCGACTAAAAAGTCGGTTCGAGTCCGACATAACCTCCCCTTCCGGCTCCGGCAGGGGGGTATCCGAGGGGATTCCCGCACGAAAAAAGTTGTTAATCTCGTTAACTTTAGGTATTTAACTGCCCTGTCGACGACGAACGGTGCGATTATATAAAGTAACCGTTAGCATCAATTCAAACAAATGTTTGTAAAATTACAAGAATTATTATTATTATAATGTAAGTTTTTTTCGCCCAAGCAACTAAACACATAGAACAAACAGTTCTCAAACTCATACAGTTTTTTTAATTTCGTATTTTAATCATATAACTAAATAAAGTTAAAAAAACTGCATTTAATTTTCTAAGTCAAATCAAGTTTTCCTACTGCATATTTCTATACTGTGACGCTGGCGACCCGCCGATGACCCCATCGCCGAGTTCACCGTCACTGCGTTCGCGCGTAATATTTTACGAGCGGCCGGGATCGCTATAAATGCCTACTTTTGCAGGAATAGAGGGCCTTAAGCACTAATTCGCTTCGCACATAATAGGTTAAAAAGATCAACAAAAAATAATAATATAAACATTACACACCCGCTACGTACATTAACCCGTCCTGTACATTATTATTTTATTAACAGCTGAAGGCATACATTTCATTTGTACATAATTTATTAGGATAGTTGACTCACACATAACAATATACACCCACTCATGCACATAGACCTGTCTTGCATATACTATTCCGTAAGTAATTGCAGGCATAGGTAGATACATAAATTACATAAAGATCTATGAGCAGAAAAGCAAAAAGACACACTGTAACACAAAAATAAACTTAACTAATAACAAATCCGACACAACATTTTTTTTTTGTTTTTAGTAATTATTGTTTTAAGACGAAAGATAGTATCTATCTTACAAAGTTTGACAAATATAAAATTGCTACATTAATAGCAAATAATATTAAATTTTGGAGAAGTTTACATTGTAAACAAACAAATAACCCAATATCTACAGTTTTACCAGGTACTTGCTCTGGTAATTTTATATGTTTAACTACTAATACGACTGATTTAAACTAAATGTTCAGACAACAGGAATCCCTGAGCTTAAGATAGCTCATCAAAACATACAAGGCCTTCCTGGCAAGGAATTAATAGTAGAATTATTCCTAGAGGAATTAAATGTGGATGTTTTGTGTTTGACTGAACATTGGCTCAAGGAGAGTGAGATGATGTTTAGTATAAACAATTACAATATTGTAAGTTGCTTAAACAGAAAGTCTGCTATTAGAGGTGGCTCCATGGTCCTTATAAAAAATGGTCTCCGCAGTAAAGAGCGTGTTGACATTGTTAGACTTTCTGTTGAGCGCTGCGCTGAGGTGGCCTTGTGCCGAGCTTGATAGTTGTATAGTAGTCTGCGTATACAGTCCACCCAACAGTGATTTTCGAGCTTTTATTAGGGCCATGGATCAAGTTCTGGGGATTGCATCAAGTAGTAGGAAAAATCTTATTGTGTGCGGTGACTTTAATGTAAACATCTTACAACAGTCTAGGGAAAGTACTCAATTTCTAAACATGTTCAGAAGTTATAATCTTGAGAATATTTTCTGTGAGCCAACTAGAAACACTGCTACGAGTGCAAATTGCTTGGATATTTTTTTTAGTGATAGTGGATACTTAAGCAAGTCTCTAATTAGTAAGTCGCCCTCAGATCACCAGGGTCAAATAGTGTCCTTTTCCAAGGGTATTAATAGTCAACCTAAGGAGAAAATTATGTGTAGGCCCATAACCTCTAGTAAAATTAAAAAGTTCAAAGATGTATTAGAGGATAAACTTGATTCTTTAGCTTATTTGGGTAATAATCCTGAGGCTCATTATAATAGTCTATTTACTACATTATCTGATGCTTTTTCCGACACATTCAAACAAAAATGTAAAAAGCATAATACTAAATCTAGATTTTGTGAATGGGCTACTGTAGGCATATATAAAAGTAGACGAACACTATTTGATTTATAAGCCCAAAAACAGTACAGATTTGATAATAATTTCATTGAATATGTTAAGAATTACTCCAAAATTTTCAAAAAAGTGTGTAGACAAGCGAAGGCCATTCATATTAAAAGGAAAATAATTGAGGCTCCTAATAAAATGAAGGAAACTTGGAAAGTCATTCACAAAGAGTCCGGTAAATGTAAAATGAGGGATAGTATTACTAAAATTAAATTAGAAAATAAGGATTTAACCTCTCCGAAAGATATTGTAAATGCGTTTGAAGACTTTTTTACCAACATTCCATTTAAAATCACTTCTTCAATCAATTCTTGCGCCCGCAGTGCTGTGGCTCTTCTTGAGAGTAATATTAGTTCTTCTTCTAAATTTAACTTCAAACATATTGATCCCAGTGACATCTTAAAAGTTTTCAAGCAACTTAAAATGAAAAAGTCTGAAGATTTTTGGGGCATGTCAGTCAGTTTAATTAGTCATGTAATTTTTTTTTTTTTATACAGGACACGTCAATTTGACTTCACCTCGCCAGATGTTAAGCTAAAGGCAAAGTCTCGGAAAGAGGGTCACCATCGTAAACATTTACCATGTTAACAGTGGTGGCACTCAGCTTGACGGCCTCATTAGATGCCTTTTCACGCCCCGCTTAAAGGACCCGGGACTGTAGGAAGAAGGAAACACGTGAGCTGGCAGGGAATTCCAGGTCTTAGTGGTGCGGCATAGGAATGAATCACTGAAACGCTTGGTTCTAGCAGGTATACTCTGCACCGTAAATGGATGACATCTTAGCCCTGCACGTGTCGTCCTGTGAAGGAAAGGGGAGGGTGGGAGGGAGGGGTAATTGATATCATGGCACCTGATTTGGCACTCATATTTAATGAATGTGTTGATAACGGTACATTTCCTAATTTAATGAAACATGGTAAACTAATACCATTATTTAAGAAGGGATCCAAGTCAGAACTTGGAAACTATCGCCCCATTTCTATTTTGCCAGTTCTGAGTAAGGAGTTTGAGAGAGTGATGCTCAATCAGATGCAACTGTACTTCAAGACCAACAATCTTTTCCACAGCCAACAATATGGCTTTACTGGCGAGAAATCTACCACTGATGCGGGAGTGGCCCTAGTTAGCCTAATTTATGACGCCTGGGAGGGATCGCAGGATGCCATTGGGGTATTCCGTGATCTTTCCAAAGCATTTGATTGTGTTGACCATCAAACACTCTTACTCAAGCTAAGTCGATATGGTTTTGATAAGAAATCAATAGCACTATTAGAGTCGTACTTAACGGATAGGCTTCAGACTGTTACTGTGAATAACGTAAAGTCAAATGGGTCAAATGTCAAAATAGGTGTACCCCAAGGATCAATCCTAGGACCCTTTCTGTTCCTGGTATATGTCAATGACTTGCCTTATATGGTCGAGGCACAAGCTAGCATAGTACTGTTTGCAGATGATACATCGTTAATATTCAAAGCAAATAGGTATAGTACAGATACAAATAATGTTAATAATATTCTGAATGCCATGTCAAATTGGTTTTTTGCAAACAAACTATTGTTGTATGCAGAAAAGACCAAATGTATGAAGTTTACACTACCTAATGTGAGGCAAATAGAAGTTGATGTTGTGCTGGGGGGGAAGGGGTTAGAATTCGTAAACACCACTACCTTTCTAGGAATTACAATAGATTCTAAATTCTGGCCAATAAACTTAGCTCTACTGCTTATACTGTGAGACGGATTAGGCAGTTGACTGACGTAGCTACTGCTAGGCTCGTATACTTTAGTTACTTCCATAGCTTGATGTCCTATGGAATACTACTTTGGGGAAATGCAGCAGATTTAGAAACTATATTTATATTGCAAAAGAGGACAATTCGTGCCATTTATTGCTTAGGCAAGAGAGACTCCCTCAGGGAAAGATTTAAGGATATTGACAATTTAACTGTAGCTTCCCAATATTATTTGAAAACATAATGTATGTCAGGAAAAATATATCTCATTACACAAAAGTAAGTGACATTACAGACAGAAATCTGCGTAACAAACATAGACTTTTACTTCCATGTTATCGGCTTAGCAGGGTTAGTGATTCTTTTAAGGGGGATGGTATACGTTTTTATAACAAACTGCCAGAATCGATCCTTGGTATGCCTGACGATAAATTCAAAACCTTTGTAAAAACCACCTTATCCAAAAAGGCATACTATAGGATAGATGATTACTTGAAAGATAAAAATGTCTGGCTTGAGCATGGTGCAGGCCCCTCGTAAATCGCTATAATTACAGCATGGTACTGTATTAGTTACGTGACTTATTTGTTACATTATGTAACTTTGTTTTAATTCTTAATTATAAAGAGTTTTATATACCTTGTTGACATTTAGCTTTAAGAAAATAAAAATTGTAAATTGACGTCCAAAAAATGCCGCAGTGGAGTTTGTTGCGCCATTTCTTCTCCACCAGCGCCTTGGAAGCGGTGGTAAACTTAGATTAAGTAGAATTAAAATTGACGTCAATAAGAAACAATTTTATTGTTCTATATTGAAAAATAAATGACTATGACTATACCTATAGGTGGTATATATTTCCTTACCACTGGATGAGAGAACTTCATTTATTCTATCAGCATTGCAAACGGTATGTTTATTTGTAACAACGAATAAACAAAATGTTCTTACGGCAACTAGGTATGTGTAATAACAATATTTATATATTTACTTCCTCTAAGTCACATAAGTGCGGATATAAAATTTTTGCCATATTAGCAGCCTCCGTGAACAGAATGACCTTGCAAAGAAAGACTTGTACTGCCAGCATACATCCGGGATACCAGCTATGAATTTTGTTATATCGGGGATGTTGGTTTTATGTTGGGAATAGTATCTGGAAGTAAATTATAACCTAATTTGCAAAGTTATACCAGTGTATCTTCATAAATTAGTTGCTTAATTTATGCTTCGTAATTTACTACTAGTAAATTACGAAGAATAAATTTAAAATTACAGCCTCATTGACATACATACAATCTGGGCAAAAATCTGTGAAATAAATGAAATTAAAATTTCAAAAGAATCTTCGAAAAGTTAAAAATATATCGTATTATTGTGATTCAAGCGTTGTGAATTCATTTGTTCTGTGTTTAATTATATCAGGAAGACGGCTTTACATTTCCAAGAATATAATCCTCCTATTGTACTCATCTAGATAATATCAAAAATTTATTAACGCTGCTAACATCCCAGCAAGTGGTACCATGGTATTATAAACTATCAACTATCGATCCGTCTGCTCGTATGCCTCCCTAATCCATAAAAAAAAAAAAATGAAACTCGTGATAACACTTGAAAAAAAGTTCAAGCGGGAAACTCAATTTCAAAAGAACACGGATGCACAGCGCATGCGTCGGCCATTTCACATGCCTCCGCCTGCGTTATCGGTCAGAGCCGGCCGGTGCGCGCCGAACCAAAGTACTACTCGTACTTACAAGTATTACAACGTATATCTTCAAACTTTGAACATTGATGAAAACTTTTTACTATGACATGTCGTTGTTTGAAAATTGACAATACTTAATTTGATTTTCGTTGCCTCCCGTCAGTGAACTATGAGTAGTTACAAACAGTATGTTATGATGAAGTGGACGCAATTGTTTATACTCGGAGTTTTAGCGTTGTTCAAGTGTACTGGGTCTGTCGGTAAGTTATTATTATCTCGAATTTAATATGGAAACGGTATAATGTATACATTTTTGTATATATGGATTTAACTCATATAACGAATACATAATTATTTTTTTTTAATTTATGCACAAGGGCAAAAACATAGGCGGACTTAATGCCTTAAGCATTTTCTACTAGTGAATCAATTCATACAATTCAGGGTCCAAGGTATGTTGCGATTTTCTTTTGAATGAGTACCTATAACATTTCTTCATAACCTTCAATCTGACATTTGTCACATTCCACGTGATCAGAAGGTACCTCTGTGCAGTGTAACCAATTGGTGATGATGCGCCGGAATTTTATGACACATGTATTGTATATTTTTTCGGGTATTTTATTAATTTACTTTAGTTTAAAGTGTTATTTAAGTAACGTTAAAGTAGGTATTTTTTTTTTACAATACAATGTCATGAAAATGAACGCGGGTAAATTTTGCCGAGGAACCGACAAACGACGTCATTTTTCTGTCTAATTTTTACTTATGATATGCTTTACTCTGACTAATGTACAGAGTAATACAATTGCTCGTGACATTACATAAATTGCGTTTATCTATCTATATTAAAAATCGTCCGTTCCTTTTTCAAGGCAACTTATTAAAGAAGTACCTACATCGATATAGTATGATAAATATATCATACTGGCATTAAATTGGCATTGGAACTAACCCTTATTAGCTTCTTCCTCTATGTGTTCTCGAACCTTGACCTTGACAAGCCGTTCGCCGTTCATACAATCATGACTCATTCCTATTGAGGTAGGTAGAGACTATCTCTATCGATCTGGTATGTTACACGATATTTATTTATTTATTATTCACATTATTAGGTATACAAATTAGAGTACATAATTAAAAAATCGCTTTAAGCGTTTTCTGTCAGGCAACCTTTGGATGATGATTAGGTTGCAGGACTGAGATACGAGTATTAGCATACCGGGTGAATTTACCATTTTGTTGAACAACAGGTTGATAATCATTTTTTTATGCGAATGTGTTATGTACCTGCAGTACCACTAGGGGTTTTCGGCTTGGGAGACCTGATATACCTGGCCTGGGGGTGGCCTGTCACCCTAGCAGAAGCAGGCCGCGGCGGCGGCGCAAATTGCGCCTCCCCGTAAACGGGGCTAGATTGGGACACTGTGGTCCCCACAACCCGAAGGGTCCGGGGTCTGCCGGGGTGCGAGAGATATGCTTTTGGCAATCTCACCTCCGGCAACCAAGGACCCAAGACGGCGTGCGTTTTAGTCGGTTCGAGTCCGACATAACCACCTCCACCGGCCCCGTGGGGTGGTATCCGTGGGGATTTATCGGACGAAAAAAAGACTCGATATACTTAGTTGTTTATACTGGAGATTGATGGCACCGGTAAGACGAAATCGGTCAGGTTCAGAAATAAAATTAAACTCTGTGGAAAAGTACAAGTGTATTATTCAATATACTTAGTTATTTATTTTTCATTTATCAGACTTTTGTCTAAGCTCCGTTAAGAGAATTTCCTAGCAGATCTACCCCACAGACAAATGTCAATTTGTTGACCGGCCTCTAGTAGAATTATTGCTGTGTAGGATTGACACGTATTTTAACGTTCATGATGTGTATGTCGCTCTTCAACATATATCATAAACATCAAAATACGCTTCAATCCCTTACACTAATCATTCTATTCCAGTGCTTGCCATAGTCAACTTACATAGTTCACCTGGTTGTAACACGGATATTTTTTTTTCACGTGGTCCACCCAGTTAAAATGCGATAGACCATGGAAATTTATTTTCTTTCTTGGTTCACCTAAACCTTAGTTCACCTGGTTGTTTCACGGGTATTTTTTTTTTAATTTGAAAGATTATAGTTCACAGATTAACAGTAAGTATGTCATTTTCCGCCTATCTTTTTACCTCAAAAGACTTTTTATCTCAAAGCTAGCTACTCTACGCAGTCGGTGATTATGTACGTTACCGAACATCGTAAAAAGTTAAAAGGGTTTAGGAGTTGCTGCAGTAGCAACCACAAAGAAACGAGATGGCTCCCTGCAGACAGTTCAATGTCTTCTTTAAGAGCACTGGGAACTCACTGGAGGCACACAGCTGGGTAGGAGGGGCGGAGGGGCGGAGGACGGCAGGAGGAACTTTCCGGTTTTTCAAATAAAGGAACATGTTAACCGTTGGGTAATGGTTACTCAGTACGGTTTCTTTTTTCGATTGCGCAGGGTTTTAAATATCTACTTGTCTCGGACCAACTTATAGGTTGTAATTTTTTTTACTTAATTTTGAACATAAGACTACACTATTTGCGCTGTAGCATGGTGCAGGTGACACATGTCAATACCAGGTAACTAGGGATGTGACGATTCGCAATTAAATTTTTATCACTAATTATACTCGTAGCATAAATAAATGTTCTGTTTATTATTGTCACGAAAATTATTTATAGGGAAAAATATATTCATACAAACTATTCAATTAATTTAATAGTTCAAAAATTTTAAAAAGTTTCGTAAACGCATTCAAAACAACTGGTATTTCATATTTTTTCGTGGCATATTTTTATTCTGTGGCGCATCGCCCAGGCGGCCATTTTGTTTACCCGTGCGATGCTGTCAGTACGAGTGCTACCGCCTTACAGATACGGATGATGAAAGTGACAATTCAGATGTTCCTGACTCTGATATGAGCTTAGAAGAGGATTAAAATTGAATGGAAAATTGAAGTAAATATGTAATAATTGTATACTTTTCAACAATAAAAAATTAAGCGCACAAATTGTTATTAATATATTTTTTAATCGACAATTCTTCGTAGTAGTACATCCCATCACTAAATACGTCTTTGGTGTTACGTTATACGCATACCACTTTGATTATTTTTTCTTTCAATTTCATTTGATTTGTAGGCTAGAACATTCTAGTTGGGTTTAATTTGGAAGGTATACCTTTATTACTACAGGTATTAGTGATTTAACATATTACTGATGTGGTACAGCTGAAATAATAGATCATTATTATAAATCGCGGCAACTTTCAAGAGTGAAACGAAACTCACCATAACTGTCACCCGCACCATGCTACAGCGCAAATAGTGTAATTACGGTGCTTTGACATAACTTTGCAGTTCAAGACATAAAAGTAACCAAAACGATCGGAAAAGTGGAGATCCAAAAAGTTAACACTAATACGTAATAAATTGTACTACTTTTATAAATGCGGAAAGTTGTTTGGGTGGATACCTCAGAATGGCTATAAGCTTTATATATAAACTGTGCGTTTCTCGAGAAAACTTTCTGCCTCGCACAACTAAACTGTGGAATGAACTGTCACCAGCGGTATTTCCGAACCAATACGACCCTCAAACCTGCAAGAAAAGAGCGTACTCTCTTTTAAAAGGAAGGCACTTGTGACTCCTCTGGTGTTACGGGTGCCCATGGGCGGCGCTGATCGCTTACCATCAAGCGATCCGTCTGCTCGTTTGCTTCCCTATTCCATAAATAAAACACATTACCACTCATTTGTATCCCGCAGTCGGGTAAAAAATTGCAAGAAAAATTAGATAATAGTTTAAAATAGCACATGGACGGCTTCCGTGGCGTAGCGTGAACGTGGCCGCTACGCAGGAGGCACGGGTTCGATTCCCACTCAGAGCAAATATTTGTATGCATGAATGCAATGTGCAATGGTCTGGTCGTGCCTCGGAGAGCACGTTAAGCCGTCGGTCCCGGTCGCCATACGAACATCTATGGCAGTCGTTACGGGTTGATGGAGCCCTCAAAATTCCAACAACTGGTCTATATATATATCACCTTTGGATTTTGGAGGTTAGATAGCAATTGCTTCACAGAAAATATCGAAGTTTAGCCAAATCCGCAGTTAGACTTGTAAGGCGGACCCCAGACTTCAAGCTGAAAGTTTCTGATGCGACTAGGATTAACGCTAAGATGATGAAGAGGAAAAGTCTAAATTACCTCATGGGCTCTTTACCCTTAGAATAGGTTCCTACAGGTTGCGGAAACCGTGGGCAACAATCAAGAAAAATAGCATGCCTATATCTCTTTTAAAGTGTAAGTATTGAGCTTTATTAAGTCTACACCCTCATTCTATACAAGGGTTAGCTATTAATAACCTTTTAATAGCTTTTATTTCAAGCAAAGATTCACAGATTTTTTGCCCAGAATGAATTTAATTTGTTAATTAGGTTACCTAAACAAAAACACTGTTCCCTACTAAATACAAAAAGGACTCCGGTCCATTACACATTAAGCACTCAGCTTCCAAGACGAAATACTGGATTGGATAAAAGCAAAAAAATATATTCGTATTTCGTTTCTTTTGAATTTGACTATTGAGTATCCTGATATAATGGGTTCTATTGAACCCTGTCGGGCTCCGGTGAGAACGGTGAGTAATTCGATATTAGTTTATTTAGGACAATCGTGCGAGTTTGTAATTGATTTGAGTATTCGAAAAGCGTAGCGGATTTGGCAGTATCGTGTTGCAGTTAAGTAAGTGGTATGGGGGACGTTATTTAGATATTACGTTGGTGTTACGAGGTGGTCGGATATACGGGGATCGTGCCGAGTGGAGCTGTTTCGTTTCGTTTCAGCTGCTTTTCAGCAGCCATGATTGCGGTGTGACTCATGATGGTAGATCTCAAAATACACCATGATTCGGGTATTGGTGGCGATAGAATCCGTAAAAAGTGGTTTTATTTCAATGAATGATATTCGCGTAAATTTTACAAAATCCAGCATCCTTGATACAGGTTAAGTATAAAGGGTGTAATCGTTAACTGTGTCCAGGCGATTATTCCGTAACTATTACAGATATCAAAAAACTGTAAACTGATATCGAAAGTACGTTACCTAATGAGTAAAATTACATCAATAACTTTTTAAAAATCAAACGAGAGGTATCTAACATTTTGACACTAAACACTCCCATACATTTAGTATGAGATTAGTAGAAAGGTTTTAGTGTCCTTATTTTAGAAGAATATTTTAGCTTAGTACTGATATGAAGGAAACTGTTTATTAAGCTAGCAGAGTAATAAAATTAAAAATAATAATATTTATTTATTAGTAAATGTACATTTTTTTTTGTAGTGTGTTGCTTTTCAGTCTGCTCAAATTAATGCGATATTGAAACACGGTTTATTACTAATTTGAATGGTAAGATAATTAAAAAGCTTTTAAATTTAAAAGTGTCGGTAGCTTAGTGGTTAAGAGTCGGCCTCATGATTGATAGGTCCCGGGTTCGATCCTGGCCATTACACTACCGGCGTGAACCCACTCCTAGCACAAGCATTTTAGCTTAGTTGGAGGGGTTAGAGGGAATATTAGTAACTTTGGTTCTAATATTTAAAAAAAAAAAATCTTCACATGTATCTACTTGAAAATCAAAATCATCATTGTTATAATTGTTATAATCATACGTAATCATAAAATATGATTAAGGTAAAATGAGTACTAGACCACTTCCTCAAAATAAAGAAACTAAAACCTTTCTACTAATCTAATACTAAATGTATGGGAGGGTTTAATGTCAAAATTTTAGATACCTCTCGTTTGATTTTTAATAAGTTATTCATGTCATTTTACTCATTAGGTAACGTACTTTCGATATCAGTTCACAGTTTTTTGATATCTGTAATAGTTACGGAATAATCGCCTGGACACACTTAACGATTACACCCTGTATATCTATCGTCATTAATATTATATTGTTACTAAGGTATCGTGTTGAAATTTTAGTTAAGAATGAATTTTTATAGCATTTATTATGCTAACTTAAAGTTCGAAAAACATCGGAAAATATGAAATGCTCAAGTGAGACTTTAACTAACGACCTTTCCCTTACAGGGGGAATAATTCAGGTGTGACTCGATGGCTCAGTTGGAAAAAAATTCCCCCATTGTTTATACATAGATAATTACAGTACACGATACTGAAATTTAATTTTAACAAAACCATGAGAACAAACAATGATAGAAATAGTTTTTTTTTGTCCTCCCTGGTGAAAAATTATCATTTCATAATATTTTGGCAAGCGATGACAACATAGATTCACTAAATGCAGAATCCTAGATTAAATGAAACAATCATTGTTTAACATCAGTCATGTAGTAACAAACCAAACTACCATTTTCATTTAACCAGTAAAAGTGATGCCGGCCTGTTGCCTACATTATTAATTTTACTACAAATTATCAAAGTTTAATATAATTCTGTTAAATATCAGACATTTAATTTCGTTAATATTTCCATTAAAAGTATATATTCCTATTGTGTCCAAGTATCGCTTTATAAACAATGTTGAAAATATTAAATTAAAAGTTAGTGCATTTTAGTTGTTTTGTACCCATTAACTTTATCATTGCTGTGGTTTCGTGGTTTTTGTGAGAGCCCATTTTGTATCTATTTATAATGTTCTATCGAAATTGTGGTGAAATTTAATAGTCCTACATATATTTCATAAATAGGCTTTAATTTTAAAGTGTTATTGTTGTGAATTTTCCTGTAGAGCCTTTTGAATAGCGGTTTCAGATGATAAATGTGAATGATTGATTTTATTTATACATGCAGAGATATAGACAGATATGAATTGGGTATGGTTTGTGTGTGTGTGTATGTGTGTGTGTTCGACTGTTTCTGTGCAATCTAAGTGAAAAAAAATTTAGATGAAAATATAAGTACCTAATACTTTTGTCATCGATTGTACCACCATAATAAAACTAATAGATTTCCAGGGGGAAACGGTAACAGAGGGAAATAGGAATAACTTTTATTTCTACTTCATGAACTCTTCTCTTCTTCTACTACCTTTACCTTTTCACGCCCCGCTTAAAGGATCCAGGACTGTAGGAAGAAGGAAATACGTGAGCTGACAGGGAGTTCCAGGTCTTAATGGTGCGGCATAGGAATGAGTCACTGAAACTCTTTGTTCTAGTAGGTTTACTCTACATCGTATATGGATGGTATCTTAGTCCTGCACGTGTTGTCCAGTGAAGGAAAGGAGAGGGTGCAACTAATTGGAAATAATTATACTATATTTACGGATCAAAAAGATTCTTACGTGCATAACTATATCGTGCAATAAAGAGCATTAAAGCATATCTTAGAGCCATTATTAAAGGTTAATTACGATGAACTTCTCTTAATATTATACCATAACCTACAGAGAAATTGGTCAATATAGCTAAAGTCAGCGTGTTTCAATGTTTGCGTTCCAATTAGAGCTGCTACAGAGCCGGATCTATTTGAATGGAAGCAGGTGAAGTAGGCTTATTCAGCATAGTTTTTACGTAGCAGCATCAAAGTGGAACCGTGGAGTCACTATGAAGGTATTATGAAAATACAAAAAATCTTTATAGCAGTGTTGGGTGCTTCATTAGGATATTTTTACCTAGAATTATATACGAAATAATAATAAAAACTGAATCAACTCGGGTGTTTAAAAGTAACTGGATATTATCAGGAAACATATCTACGAGTATTTAATTAAAGTTCAAAAATAAAACCTTATCTGATCTCAAAATATGATTTAAATCATTAGAGCCATTTTTTAAAAGTTTATTTTATGAACACATACAAGAATTGCTCGTTCAAAATGATGATATAGAAGAGTCCTAGTTCAACAAGAGATTTTATAATCAGATACAATCTAAACTTGGCAATCGGCAAGGATTGAAGTTTTGACATTGGCGTCTCGCCATTCACAATTTTATATTTTACTTGACATACCTATACAAAATGACGGTACTTTTGCTGCAGAAGCTAAGAATCGAACGATAGAATGAAATATTAAATTTTCAAGTTGAATAGGTATACAGTTTTATTTCAATTATTAAAATTCAATGATTAATTTGAAAACACTAAAACGAGAAGTTATTTATTACCCGTGATCACAATGTCACTGTACACACGGCCAAACAGATACGTACACAGCTTTATATTCTATTTAACTTAGGAATTGTACGTTATTATCATAAATATCATAATGTATAATTATTTCCAGCTTTTATCCCTTTTCGTAGTACATTCATACCACGCAGTCACTAGCTTCTCAATTTTTCATTCTCTTGTACCACTTTAAAAATTCCTCCCAATACTATAACATAGCCTAAATATCTTATAAGTCCCTAACTATATCAAATTTATTATAAAGTTTTTGTAACTGACGACAGAACACACATACGTCAATTTTGACAATCGCGCTAGTTGACGACAAGAAAATAAAAAAAAATGCCAACTTGATAAATGACCCTGTATTTCCAGTCAAGACTCCATTCTAATTAAAAATAAAATCACGAAATTTTGATAAAAGACCCAAAGCTATCAAATTCTTGGGTATACCTGTACGTAGTAGCTATTGTGTACAGTAAACAGTACTTGGCTACATTCGGGTAAAAAGTAAGAAAGGCGCCATTGTGTAGCGGTCCATTATTGCGTCGCCCCATTGTGAGTCGCAGACACAATGCCATGATTATTGCTAATAATGAGATTTACCGACGCCAACCCCACGGGTTGACTTCGGGAACTTTCTTTTATATACCTATTATTTTATATTATACCTAAATATACTAGATGAGAATGAAATGTTAAAATGTATCTACATCGACAATGAATACTTTCCGAAAGCCCAACAGGTGCATTAAATTTTTATGTGGAATCCCCCAATAGGTTATCTTACTGATGGCATGGTAAATTGTTATTTCAGCATATATTATTTTGTCTCCGAATGGAAAGGCAGCTGTGTTTTAAACGTCCATATTTCAACAAAATATTTTCAGTCAATACGTAATAGATTGTGATTCTATTACCGTCAACAACAATCCCAAAAATTGTTGTCTTTAGGTTGTTATTAGAAAATACTGAATGAAGAATCATTGCTCAGTTATACCTATTATGGGATCCTTGAATCGTTGACAGTCTTCGTCCCTCTTGCTTTCAGCAAGTCTGTAACACCTTCTCTTCATACGTCAACCATGCAACCATTTGCTATCTTTGTTAAAAATAATCTAAGTCCGAGATTCCATGTATCAATTTTACCTCAGTATTAAAGACTCCTACATTCTTTATTTATTTATAACTTTTACACTATCATTACAGGTACATATCAAACCTAATACAATAGTGACGCTAGTGTAAATGTAGATTATATAAGTCGAAGACACACAGTTTCTAAACTATTTATATCAAACCCATACAACTAACATTTTTTTTATTGTTTTTTTTTAACCAATTAATCTCATTTATTAAAATATATTTGTAGCAATCGAACAAGCAATTATATTACGGCTCTCTATAGGGCGCCTCTTTCTATCAACAAATATGTCTTAGTAGAATAAGCAATAAAGATTAATAAAAAATTTATTACGTTCGTAGTAATATACGATCTAGAATGTTGTTGTTAGTCTTTCACAAATTACTTCCTTATGAATGAGCTTGAGCAAAAATTGAAACTATTAATAGCTAAAACATGTCAAAGACCTTTTGTTGTCAAAATGTCAGATTTCAGTAGAATAGAAAATACAAATTATGAAGTAATACAGGCCTTGTGAATTATTCGAGCGTGAGAACTGAGGAGGGTGAAATGTCGGGCACAATGACGTCACGCCTGGGAACTACGGCTAGGAGAGAGCGACATGACGGGTACATGTCCAATAAGTTGGGAGATATTATAAAGGAATGGGCGTGATGTTCCTCCGATAGAAAAAGAGGAGTCTCAAAGCTAGATCACGGCCCACCAGCTATTTGCTTCTACAAAATTGAGCGTTGGCTAGAGGAACACCGAAACTATTGTGTTACAAAATATAAATCTCCAGGCACAGTGTCTGATGATGAAAATGGTCATCTATTTAACCACACCCAATATAACACCAACGTGAACTTCTAGCACAAGTAATTGACTTGAAAGGTTTAACTATGTGGCTTGGCGTGGCGGCAGTGCACACGACTGCCACGCAGGAGGCGCGGGTTCGATCCCCGCTCAGTGCAAATATTTGTATGCATGAATATGGTTATTTGCATTGGTCTGGGTGTTTCTATGTATAATATGTATGTATTTACATTAAAAAAAAGTAAATAAGTATATTTATCCGCATTCTAGATTCCATAACACAAGCTATAAAACCTTACAATGGGTCTAGATAGCGTCGTGTAGAATGTTGTGGAATATTTTATTTACTTAATGAAAATACTAGTCATTTCAGTTTCCAGTATTTTCAAATAACCATCAAGCTCACGTGTTTCCCTCTTCCTACAGTCCCGGGTCCTTTAAGCGGGGAGTGAAAAGGCATCTAATGAGGCCGTCAAGCTGAGTGCCACCACTGTTAACATGGTACATGTTTCCGATGGTGACCCTCTTTCCGAGACTTCGCCGTTAGCTTAACATCAGGCGAGGTGAAGTCAAATTGACGTGTCCTATATAAAAAAAAGCACTGATCTGAAAAAGCCACCAACCATATAGCTGCCAAAAGTCCCTGAACACCAGTTTTTCTTTTAAAAACAAGCCAAACATAATTATATATCGTCGGTCTGACAGCCCAATACGCAGGTATACAAAGGTTAACGAATATGAACAACAGCCACAAATGAACAAATGTGAGATATGGCGCTGTCTCCCCTCCTAATGAAGGCTCACGAACTAATGACAGCCGCACAAAGACGCACAGACCGCACAACCATCCGTTAACCTACCATTGTGGCGCACAAGATTAGTGCTGCCATCTCGTGGAACTTATAACTTAGCAGAACGTTTCGCATCACACGTGTAATGTTATTTGCTATTTGATTTTGTGAGCAATTTGCACGTATACACTGAGATTAAATGACAGTAAAGGAAGCTCGGATGGTGTGGGAGAGATAATACAAGCAGTCATCGCAATTAGTGATACTGTTGATAGTATTTAGAAACAGGCGAGTAGCATATCCAGACAGATTTACATTACAGTTTTGCTCTAGTGCATATTTTACTTTTTTTTGCTTGGGTCGTCTAGATCAAAACTAAGTAAAGCTTTAAACTAGCTGTTGCCCGCGGCTCCGCCCGCGTGGATGTCGCTTATTGCGTAGTGTTGTAAATTTTAGCGCTGAGTAGATACTCTACTCGCCTCTCTATTCATTTATCTACTCACCTCTCTATTCGACTTAGAAACATTTTATGACTTGATCTTTTATTCAATCTTCATTATGCTTAAAAATGATAAGAAACTTGATTTGTTCGACTTTAATTTTGCTGTTGGCAAACATTAAAATTCATTCGTATTTGAAACCGCTGTATTTTTTTGTTTATATATAACTTTTATTTGTAATTATTTTGACTTTGTCGCTAATACTAGTTACTGATATAAAAAGCTATAACTTTCCCAGATAGTATTCATGTGTCAAACGTTCCACCGGTGCCTTAAGCCCAAAGTATCCGTCATTCGGCAACAATGGCCGCCAGTGTGAGCAATCGACACAGTCTCCCGAAGATAGATCGCTGCCATTGCATCTCGGGTGCGATGCTATCGTAGTTGAACGACAGCAATTCGTATCGCTCAATGATGGAGTAGGCTGGGTTTGATTTGTGAGAGACATCATAACAATAAGTAAGATATTGAATGTTGTTTAAGATCATTTCTTATATGTATTTCTTGGACTTCAACCTGTTCGTTAAGCAGCTGTAAGTGAGGTAAATAGTAAAGGCTACTATTACAGGTATTAACATAAAGATTAATGATAAAGTATGAATCGATATTGCCTAGCAAATCTTTTTTTCACTCAACAACACCATCGTACGTTTGTTCAACATCAGATCGATGCAAAGATGCAAATCAAGATTGATCGGATGCTAGACTGTTCATGCTCCGTTTAAAAGACTGGGGATTTAAGGAAGACGGAAAGAGTAGTTAAAGTAAAAAAAAATGAATTGACTTGTTTATCTCAGCAGTAATGGATTTGTCAAGAAGCTTCATTGTCACAGTCTAACGATTTATACTACATACTCGTTACCTATTCTGTGGTTATGTTGACGTTTTGTAAGTTCCGATTTAATGGTATATGCAGAATAATATAATTTGAATTTTGAATTTTGTAACATCTCTATGCTACATTCGTACTTTCACTGGACTGTTGTAGTAAGTTCACAAGTACATGAAAAGTATTTTTGTCAGGAACCGAACACAAAGTTACTCTTGAAACAAATAAACTTATACGCGTATATCTTGTACCTACCTGACTTTCAAAATAAAACGTAGTAAAAGTAAACTCAGTGAAAAGGTCAGTTCATAATATGTACATATATAAATATTATAGTAGTAGAGTAATAAATAGTTAGATGACAGCGTCCCAAACTAAGCGCGGCTAACCTCGGCTTTCTAATGGCAGTATTTTCATAACTTATGTACGGCGATAGTCATTTTTCTACTGAAAGCCGTCATAGCTCACATGTCAGGAGCAACGTTTTGTTATTGCCGGCCAAATAAACCCAAGCCTTACGTATTAAATGACCTGCTTACCTCATGTTCAGAATATTCAACCTTTATTCTTGACATTTTTCATTTGTGGCGGTAATTTTTTATATCTTTAAGGGATCTTTTAGTAAATATTTTGAGAATATGCTATACATTCTCATGTACCGTGCTGAGATGGCAGACAAAAATACTTAAGTCGTTATCATAGTTACTACGAGTATAATTTCAAAAGAATCACCTCCTAAGAGGTAACAATACTCATTCTCCTTAATTTCTGAGTCAATTAAAATGTAGAATATTAGGCTGAAATGTATCCCCCGTGCTATTAAAATGACTGTTATCAAGACACAAGAGACCCATAAAATTAATAGGTATGTTCAATATTCCAATAACAGTAATTTTATGATAGTGCCAACGTGATAACATAGGTATATAAGGGTGAATTTCTCAAACGTAAAATTTTCGCGGCGTGACTGAAAATCATACCTTAAAGTTAACATATAGTAATGATTATTTTTTGTAAGAAAGATATCGTTTTTCTCTATATGCACGTATAAATTATATTATTGAAACTACTTTTGTGAGTGTGTAAAAAATGTCTTTTCACCTAAATTCTAAACTTGGTGGCGCGTCCACAACCTGTTTTCTTGGGAATGATCACAGTTTAATCAAAACTTTATTAGTTTACTGAGTATACTTAATAATAATTCGATTCGGCATTATTTTAGCTATCTTCGATACTGTCATTCGTAGTATTTAGTACTATACTTTATCTTAAAAATAATTTATAAGATGCGTCCGCGGCAAATGTAAAATTTTGGTGGGATTTATAAAATCATCGAAGGAGTCGTATTGAAAGTACCTATAAGGACGACACTATCATCATTGGAAACGTTCAGTTGGGTGTTAATGAGCACCAGTGCCAGTTGTCCCCAGTCCCGTTTCGTTTTTCTGCCAAACACGTAAGTAGGTCGTTTCATAAGCATCGGACAAAAATATTTTATATTTTTGTCCGATGTAAAAATATATTATATTAACAGCATACATGGGCAGTTATGGAGTGATTGTCTGATGCTATCCGACCAAAATACCACGCTGATTGGGAATGGACTAAGGACAGATCACAGAGACAGTGATAAGGAAGATTGTCATATTGCCAACAGCGGTTCGAATAACGGAATCAGAATCGTGGTACATGTCTCGTATGGTGTAAACCTCTGGAACCCTTTTGAACCGCAATGCCCATCAGCTCACTGCGTGAGAAACTTAGTTGAAGGACTCCTGTAAGTTCAGAAATAGACATCACACTACCAACTTGTCTTGCCACTACCAAGTGTCCATGGCATATCTTCCGTCCACCCTTAGGCATACCGAGTACCACCTCTCCCAATTTGAGAATAACTGCCTAAATCTTTTCCCAGCAATCTTGAATAAGTTCATCGATAATATTGGCGCCATTAGAGTAAAATATAATCCTTGCTAGAAGCAAGGATAGATAGAACAATCAAATGTTTTGCTTCTATACTGATACTACTAACAACTAAAGTGGTTTTGCCATATAATAATGAAGTTGGTGATAAAAGGGTAAAAATTAAGGGTTATGTGTAACTATTAAGTGCCAAATTCTAGAAAAAAAAAACAAAGAAATAGTATAAGTAATAATAAATAAAAAATAAAAATAAGTTGATATGCAATTTTGGTGTTAGACACCAATTTCGGTGTATTGAAAATTCAGGTGTATAAAATAAACAAGTAATTCCCAGGGCTAATTAGACTATTCAAACATAATAGGCATAAAATATGTATTTCTAGCTAAATATTGAAAGAGATTACCTAAATACCTAGAAATAAAAAAAATCACCAAAATTAGCTAAAATTTCATAGATGTTGAAATTCACCCATAACTAACACACAATAATAAATACTACGATAACTCATAATAGGAACATGATAACAAGTATATCATTATACGCTTTTTCAATATTCACACTTTACTTGCATTGTAAAGAAACCTGAACCAGCCTTACATAAACCAGTGTAGAATCATTCAGTTAACAAAAGCTATAGAGTACCTTTTGAAAACAACATCACGGATACAAAACCACATCCAAATAGATCACGACTGCGTACTGATAGTCTTCAGAACATTCATAAAAAGTCCCTGTTACCAAAACGGTTGGGGTACACCTTTTCTCTGTCGCCAAATGGCTATTTATTCGAGTTGGCACATACAGGGGACGTTTACGAGGAAGGATATCGTCGTCTTCTAAGCTTCTTAGGGTCTGTTAAATATGACAAGGTATTTCTTGATTTATTTTTATGAAAGGTTTCGTCATCTACCTCTTGATGGTTGTCTGGTTCATGAAAGTTTAAAAGACCTGTTCTGTGAATACGGATTGGAATTTTATGTTATTTAGTGTCTCGTAGAGGATTGTAAATATGACTGGTAGTTTTTTCGATAGGTAGGTACACCAAAGTGTTTCTCAATTTGTCTGTTCTGATTTGAAACAATTCTTTGATTCTTTGAAGTGCGGCTAATTTCATATTGACTTCATGAAACTTCGCTCTTTCAAAACTTGTTTCATTAACACTAGAGTTCAATTTTAAGAATTAATTTTCTCAGATACCTCAGTAAAGTAGTTAGCCTTTCGCAAATTAATTAAAACATTTCTAAGTTATTTAAATACTTCATTTTTAAATATTGTGTCGGCTTGAAGTAGATTAGGTATAGCGACGTCAATTGTTACATTATTAAATCAAAGACAATTTAACATTTAAGATCAATTAATGAAAAAGAAAATACGATCATAACTAAACTATGCTTTCAGAGGCACCTGCCTCAGTTGATATCTTATTAATATATCTTAATAAACTTTAAATTGAAATACAATAAGTGAACGCTTAAAACAGCTTCCCTTTTCATGGCTTTATGACTTATACTTATGTTAGTTTCTTAAGCCCAGTTATAAATTCGGAAGCTCTCAAGTAATCATGATCATAAAGTGCTTCGCTTTAAACATCTTGCACAATTAAGCTGACAATATCGTTCTTTGATTAAAAGGGAAGGCATTAAACTGATCCGAGTCGTTTGAATCCCAGATTATGTAGATGAGTACCGTTTGCTTGTTCCCAGATCTCTGTATAATAATGAATGCTTATTGTCCAGATTCAAGTGAACAATACTCGTAGTGGATTGACAGTGAATCATCTTTTATTCATCTGCGTTAAGCTGAGAGGCCTTCATGTTATTTTCTTCCGTCGTCGAGAGAATATACGGCTTGCTTAAGGATTTTTTGACAAAGTGAACGGAAATTTGGTAAAAGAAGATAAATGAAACGAAATTGACCAGAACTATGTGAAATAAGTGATGTTTAATGAATGAAAAGTGACTGTGTTCACCGTTTGTGAGAGTACTAGACATATAAAGAGAACTGATGACTGTTGAACAAACGAATACATTTACATATGTTATGGATCGGGAATAAGCATCATTTTATACGAATTTCATAATATTTCTTTTTACAATTGGGAAGGCTGAAACTATATAGTAGAATCCATTTATTTTGACGCCGCTTATATTGACCAACCGTTTATTATAACGAAATCAGACAGTAAAGGTTGGTTTTCTAATAAAATTATTTTGAATTAAGTCGGATATTAATACTTCATTTAGTTGGATATAAGTACATGTCGCTTATTTCAATTTTAACCCATTGCAACCCATTTTTAATAAACTTCGTCTCGTTATAGTGTCCGACATGATACCTATAACCTTCGGTTATCGTAAAACTATTTTTTTAGATCAGTTCATGTTTTTTTTATTCAATATTATGTTCTCTTATGTAGTATGTATTATGTACTTTTCTTTTTACTGAGATATGTAACTAATATCAAAAATAGCAAGTTGTTTTTTCACGTCCGGTTAAAATGACTTGTTTGTCACTTCTCTTTGTCACTTCCCTTCATTATAAACGGATTTTACTGCATATTTCTATGTACTTACCACCATCCTAGTCTATACCTTGGTAATGCATAGGCATGGCAATTTTCTAAAACTTCCAATGCATAATAAACTTCTTAAATTTTAACTAAGAATCTTACTGCTATACTTTGTAAACAAAGCCTATTCTTTTTTTAAACCAGTTTTTTCATATCATTATTCTTGTTTTTTTAAAATCGGGACTACTTTTAATTTGCCGTACATGCTAATGCCTCAATAGTAGGTTTTTTGATGCTATATTTATTATACACATAATAATAATTATATACGTAAGTATACTTAACAAATATGAAGGGCCATCATTCATTCATTAGCTGCCCTAATCCCACAAAAGGAAGGTCTCCAATTATGTAGATCTAATTTCTTCTCTTTTACTCAATGCCTTTCACGTTGTGAACAAACCCTTAAAATATATTCAATGCTTTTGAAATGTCAAAAAAATTAACGTAAGCGCCCTTCAGCTTACACGGAGATGAATAAACGCTATTCAATTAGTGAATATGGACAATGAGCATTCATTCATTTACAAAGATTTGTGAACAATCACACGCCATTCATCTTTATAATCTCTTGGATAACTGGCAGTTTAATTTCTCTGCTTTTAATCAAAGGACGCTATTATCACCATACTTGTTAGGGAGCATTAAGAACTAAACGTTCAAAATTAAGCTTATTATACTTTACATTTACATCATACCTTTTAGAATGCCGTGAGGCGAAACCGGTCAGGTGATAAATAAAATATAGTGGAAAAGTACAAAGTGTCTTACTCAATATATAAGCTTACTAGCTTTTGCCCGCGGCTTCACCCGCGTGGATGTCTGTTATCGCAACAAAACATCTCTCAAAAGACGTACGGAAAACGGCAGGGGTTGCTCAAGTCGTGGGTCGGATACGGCGGCTGGGTCTCGAGGTCACCCTTCACAAGTCCGAGGCTCTGTGCTTCCACGGACCTCGGATGGGGCCACCTGCGGGATCCAGCCTACAGGTAGTGGGCGTCAGCATCGGCATCGAGCCCTCGATGAAGTATCTGGGGCTCGTACTCGATGGCCGGTGGAACTTTGGACATCACTTCCGAAATTTGGTCCCAAAACTGAGGGGGGCGTCAGCCACACTCGCGCGGCTGATGCCCAATATCAGGGGACCCAACGCCCCCTGCAGGAGACTGTACCTGGGGATCGTGCGAAGTATGGCCCTATACGGGGTCCCGTATGGGCAGAGAACCTGACGGCCAGTAATGTGGCTAGATTGCTGAGCCCACAGAGGGCGATGGCCGTCAGGGTGATAAGGGGATACCGCACGATCTCAGGTGAGGCGGCATGCCTCCTAGCCGGGACCCCTCCATGGGACCTGGAAGCGAGAGCCCTTGCGTCTCTATTTATATGGCGCAAGGAGGCGCTGGAGCGGGGCCAATGGCCTGCGTCTCGAGAAATCGAAGCCCAGCGGTCCCAGCTCTACCAGGAAACCGTGGAGACATGGAAGGTGCGACTTGAGCAACCAAAGGGGGGATTCGCCACAATTGCGGCCGTCAGACCGGTCATGGACGAGTGGCTGGAGAGGAGACACGGTGCTCTCTCCTACCGGTTGTCACAGATACTTACCGGGCATGGTAGCTTCGGTAGGTACCTGTGGCGAAGACACCGGGAAACCACGGCCGAGTGTCAGCACTGCGAGGACCGCAGCGATGACACAGCGCTCCACACGCTGGTGGAGTGCACGGCGTGGGCGCAACAGCGCCAGGTCCTCGTGTTGGGTCTGGGCGTGGGCCGCCTCTTTCTGTGAGCAGGTCATGCACGTGAAAGAGGCGGCGGGGCGAGAGCGGGAGAAAACTCTCCCACCCGAGTTCCGCAGTCGGCAGCTTGGGCGCCGCCGACGTGTCTTCGTGTCTTCGCCGAAGACCATCGGCCTCACCGGCCTTACAGAAGCAGGCCCATGAGGCAGCGTGACGTGAGGGATTCACGAACGCCCCCCCCCTAAGAAGCGGGATAACACCCGAAAACCCCCCATAGACGCGGGATAGCACCCGAACCACCCCCAAGGCGAGGCCGCAATTGTAGCCGTAGGTCTGATGGGAGTCCTGGGACATTCTTCCGAGGGCTTACCCGGGGCTCCCATCCAAAGGCTTCTGGGCGTTACCGTGGGGGTTTTTAGTCGGTAGGAGGCCGGCATAACATCCATGAAGCATTTTCCCCCAAGGTAAAAAAAAAAAAAAAAAGTTGTACGAAGTAGACATGCAGGTAGATTAATATCTACCTGGATGCCACATTTAAGCCCGATCCATTCAGTGGTTTGGGCTGTGGGTTGATAGATCACTATGTCAGTCAGTCAGTCAGTCAGTCACCTTTGAGTTATATAATATATATTTAGATATTTAGATTATATATATTTAGGTTATATTTTCAACATCATCACACAATATAAGTGTATCTAGGGTTACTATTATTTTCAATTTAGTTCCTTAAACGGGGCAAGGTTTAATTCATTTTTAATAGAAGTTCTAGCGCTACACGAGTAAAATGTAAGAAAATTGGTTTTAATTCGTACAAAGCTGTAGTAATACTGAAACAAGTTGTACCGAGGTTCACCGCTTCGTACAAATAATAGGGGAATAACCGAACTTCAGTGGAGTGTACCGAATTGGAGTATCGGAAAACAATGAACGTCGCGAGCCGACGTCTGAGACAAGCGATTAAGTTTTAAAAGATGGGCGCGAATTGCGACCTCGCATTGTTCTGGACCATTTGCTGGAATAAAAACAGGAGAGGAATCAAAGGTGTGAAAATGTTTAATACAAAATTGTCTTCGTATTCTGAGAAATTACGATAAGTGCTAGGGTGTTTTTGCTTGTTAAGAATGAAGGTAATTCCAAAATTAAAGAATTTAACTCTAAGCTCTTTTGATCCGACGTATCAACATTTTATAATGAAGCAATTGTAAAGGGTTCGTACCCGAGGGCCCCAGTTCCTGAGGCACCCGTTCCGGAGGGACCCGATTTATTTTTATCTTAATAAATGTAATTTACTAGTATTTTAGTTAACTGACTAATGAATTAGTACCTGACATATATCTGTAGAAACTCATATTTAGATAATTTTCATAAAGCAAGACCTTATTTTAGACAGATCATAAAAACAGTGCGTATGAACATGGGTTTGTGGGTACTATCATGCTTAATAAACTGCATATTTCCAATGAAACGCCATGTCAGTGCTCAAAAAGAAATATTTAATCTCAAACTTGTATGTACACCAAAATTCCTTGAAAAAAATTCTCAAGAAGCGACTCTCCAGATGATTGAGCTTGTCATAATTTTGCATACCGAAAATATAAATGTGTAAGAAAAAAGAATATCTGTACATGATCCAATATTCCTCGCAGGGATATAATCAAGGGAGAGTAATCAGAGGCAGCTGTTTATCAGAGGACTGATCAGCTGTCGCAACGAAATTTAATCAGCAGATTGTTCCGATACTTCGATTAGGTTCTCTTTTTGATATTCTAGGTATGATGAGAGGCTATGACGGGCTTATATAACACGAGGCTTATACATTATGTTATATCTGATTTTATTTTTTATTGATGGATGAGTGAGTCTTAAATTTTCCTTATGAAATAGTCATATACTTTTTAATAAGAAGAGTTAGCTACGCTGTACCAAGAGGTAAAAATATTTTTAGTGTAGGATAATATAGTATATAGTATTTTGCAATACGGCAGATATTTTTATTTTTGGGGTCACAAAATGTATGTGGTAGTGAAGTGGTGACATTCTAGAAGATTCTTGATCACAGCAACAAAGATTTTATGTTGAAGGAATATCATACCCAGTGCCTTCAAGCTTAAGAACTCCAAGGTTTGCTTTTAATGAATAACATTTTTGTAGTGATGTGCACAGTTTAGACCAAAGTCTATGCTTATACAAATTCATTAATCGTCATTTTTGTTATTGCAAAAGTTGCCTGCGAAAATAGCTTTATTCAAAAAGCCGCTTTTCATAATATATTTACACAATACTACTTGTAAATAGAAAACAGTACGCCGTTTTCACTGCCTTTTTCGCAGAGAGAAATCCTCGAGTATACATATGTGTTTTCTATTAGTTGTAAACATTGCACGTCATTCCTTAAGGAGGACAATAAGTGTTCTTCCTCACGGATAAAATCTCTTAATCGCGTCTTAAACCTTAAGGGCCCTGATGTGGTTAACACAACCCGAGCCAATATCATATAAATCAGTATCTCCCATCAGCCAATGGATACGGTCCCTTTTATATCTGAGACCTCCATACAAGACTCATAAGTGCCTGTGTCATTACATACAGCTCACTATATCTGATGAAAGCAATTTTTTACCACGGTCCTTACATTTTACGAGCGTGATGGTATCAGGAAGGGTGACTGTAAGAGGCACACTTTATAGCGAAGTGCGGAGATAGGAATTATCGCTGTAATCTTCATTATTCTAAGAGTTTTGGAATGGATTTCAAATTTTGTATAGACACAGAATTATCGAAATTTTTCATCATAAAAGATGTACAGGAAATGCTTTATTTGATGGACTGGGACTGAAACGCAATTTTATTTACATTATATTTTTAGCTGCGGTAGCCTAGTGGTAAGGGTGATGGACTGCTGAGACGAGATCTCTGGTTCGATCCCAGGTTTACCATGGCACACACCAATGACTTATCGATGCTTTTCGAAGTTATGTGTGTATTTATCGCAGGATTATAAGTGTCCGGTTAGTGGCAATAGGCTCGCCACCTATTACATTGGGACCTAAACATAAACTGGCGAAATGTGGGTGCTAGCACCTCTGCCTACCCCTTCGGGGAATACAGGCGTGAGTTTATGCTATGTTATGTTATTTTTTTTATAAGTATATAATATCCATCAATCGAAAATGTGTACATTTTCGAGATTTGAATCGATGAGAGTTTAATTTCTATTCCCCATAGAGAAAAAGAAGTCCGTCTACCGGTCCAATGGTGCAGCATCGCTGTTATTATGATGGTTCGAGGCGGGAGCTAGTGGCGGCCCTGGGAGTGAGAGTTCTCACCCTCGCCACCCTGCTCACAGCAATGGTCCGCTGCGCGGACGCGTGGGCGGCCGGCGTCTCCTTCAGCGAGCAGGTAATGGTCGTGAAGGAGACGGCGGAGCGGGAGAGGCGGCGCGAGCGAGAAAGACTCGCGGATCGCGCCGCCCGCGCGCGCAGGCAACTCGGGCGTCGGAGGGTACTGACTGACCTCCGTCCCCCATGAGCGCGGGCCTGGGGGTGACGAGTGGAGGCGCCTGTCACCCCAGCAGAAGCAGGCCACGGCGGCGGCGCGCTGAATAGCGCGCCTCCCCATTCCGGGGGCGAGTTGGGGACACCGTTGTCCCCCTTCCTGAGGAGGGCCAGACCGTAAGGGATGGCCCTGGGTCAGCCGGGGTGCGAGGGATATGTCTATGACAACCTCACCTCCGGCCCAGCACCAAGACCCACAGTCGGCGTGCGGTTTTAGTCGGTTCGAGTCCGACATAACCTCCCCTTCCGGCTCCGGCAGGGGGGGTATCCGAGGGGATTTCCACACGAAAAAAAAAAAAACGCTGTTATTATGATGTGCCACATTTTCGCACATCCTGAACAAATTACGTTACCACGATATTACCATTAATGGATATGATTTTGACTCTTTGTAACGTAGCTTTTATTTGGTTTTATTCTGTTTAGAGCTTAGATAATATGTTCGTAGAGGTCTACGCCGTAGCAGATCGATGGGCCTACGTCGTAGAACTCCGTGTATTTGCTAAAATAATAAAATTATATTTTAGTCAGAATCTTGACAGTTAACCTTCGTCTTTGTAACAATATTACAATTTGATTACTTTGATTACTAAACTACAATTGTATTACAAATGTGGGACTTACCAACTGGAACTACTAAGACTAAATGGAACTGAAGGAAATTAGACTTAGAGAGAGCTTTAAGGTAATTTTTTTTTCCGGGAATTCATGATAATTTTGAGTACTCTTGTGTTATTGAACTACGGCCACATTAATGTGTTACCAATTACCAAGTTAGTGCAGTAAACATATTTTTTCAGTAACTTTGTTTACAAAATGTTGCCATATATTTTCCCAATTTTATCTTCTCAGACGCATATTTTATTTTAGTGTCAAATGTTTTATGGTACGCATTAAAAGAAACGTAAAATAGTGATAAAAAGTAAGAATACATTCGCTAACAACTTTTAAGACGCCCTGTGAAAATTGTTTTAGTGTTCAAGTTATGCATGGAGATGGAAGTTAAACGATTATTTAATCGTTCCGCAATAACACTGGAAGATACCCACTGAAACCAATGGCTTTTACTTTGTCATTATTTCAATATAAGCTATAAAAACTCAATACTTCAAACATTAAAATCTCGATGTATCAACTTTTAAAATGCGAAATCGATGTAAAAAGGAAAAGATTTTATAATCGGTCTAGGCGGGATTTAAACCGCGATCCTTCTCTTTCGAAATCGATTTGAATAGTCTTCATACTAAATGCTTTAAAATTTCATTTAAATGTAATAGTAATTTAATGTAGGTAGGTAGAAGAGAAAAGAGAATAAGGATTAGTTTTTTTTTATTTGGTCCGTCAATTGTCTGATGGTAATAAAACTGAGCTGCAGTCCAGAAGATACAGAGTACTATTCTCGATGCTATTGAACGTAATCTGGTGGTCCCTAACTTGACGGCCTTGATAGATACCTTTTAACGCTCCGCTTGAAGAACCGGGGACTGTAAGAGGAGTGATACACGTATGCGGGCGTGATAGTATTGCAGATGTTTAGACATTACCCATTGTCGCCATATTCGTACTTCTATTATTGTTGCTCCAAGCGTATCTCTTACATCTCTCTAGGCTAGAGCATCAGTCAGTAATTCCCAGAGCAAACAAACTCAATACAATATTTTTTACTAACCACCACATTAACCATTTAACATCCTATAGATATATTGTTCCCTCGTGACTACCTCTTCGCTGGTACTGACGAATATTTAATACCTCTCCGTTGCAATGGCTGTCAAGCTGCCGGTGGATGTATCCCGAAGGTTGTTATCGCCCCCGAGACCAGTTGGAGATCGAAAGAAAATGTTTGGCTAGTGATCAAACGTGCGTGAATGTGTGAATTATATCTGTACTATTCATAGTAACTAATGAAAACTTTTGTTTTCTATTATTCATAATATTCTATAATATGACTCAGCACGCCTTCAGGCTAGAGTAGTAGCCTTTAGGCTAAGTAAATGTTTTGTAAATAAACCAAAAAAAAAAATGCTCGCTGAGTTTCTTGCCGGAGTCTTCTCAGGTCTGGGCCGCATTTCGAACCGCTGGTCCATTTGCTAAACTAGTATTTAATATTTACTTTATGTTGACGTTCTGTAAGTTCCGATTTAATGGTCTATGCAGAATAAACTATTTTTGAATATTTCACTTATCCCGTTTCAATGATCCACAGAATTCTAAATTTTAATATTCTGGGAATTGCATAGAGTCCCTAATACCCTTTGTGCTTGGATACCCTACCGACATTAATCCCATAAAAACATTTAAGTAGAAAAACGCCGAAAATAGTTTCAACTACCTGTACACGATGTGGATTAAAACTTATGCTAAGCCAAGTCCCACTTTGTAATTCCCAAAATCGTTCAATAAGACAAAATACAAAACCCTTATTAAAGTACACAAGACAAAACCGTTTAGTAATTCAAATTAACGTTACATATTTTCTTGATAACTTGTTAGAACGACGTTATGATATGATTTCAAGTCCACGTGTGACTCGTGAACTCATACTTGTTCGAGGTTTGTTGAGTGTAACATCTGTTCCCCAGCTACGTGCACTTCGATATTAATCAATAGTTATTCATGTTACGTTGCAATATTTGACTTGATGAGAAACAGATAGTGATTCCAGCATACGTACGCCACGGTAATCATTTAGTCCTATCAGTGATGCGTATTTATTTGCTACCTTAGTAGTTTGACAAAATGGTTGGGAGTCATAAGATAGAACACAGCATGATGCTGTTGATTACGAAAATCGTCTACTTCTTTCGTGTCGATGGTCTCAATTTTTATTTTCCCAGTGTGCCTTCGCAGAGGTGCTCAGGAGCTACTCCGGGGTGCGAGAGATATGCTTTCGGCAATCTCACCTCCGGCAAACAAGGACCCAAGATGGTATGCGTGTTGGTCGGTTCGAGTCCTCCGGAGTAAATGTGTAGTAAATAACCACGTTTCTCTCTTGTTACAGATCTGCCAAGGTTCATAGGTTCGAGCTCGAACGTTACAGTAGCAGTCGGTAGAGATGGCGCGCTCACCTGCAGGGTTGATAATTTACAGGCTTTTAAAGTAAGTATTACGTTGTTATTAACAAAAAATATGTACTCAAAAATAGCGTGTAATAACAAGTAATAATACTAAAGAGTTTGAAAAAACCCACTACGTATAAAATATAATTAAAAAAATTTTTACTGCAGCGTCCCCTAGTGGGTTGTCACCGTAACAACTATCTAAGAACCCAAACCAATTATTGAAAACTGCATCAAAATTGGATTGGTAGTTTCGGAGAAAACGGTAATATGGATTTGCACAAACAAACACACAAAAATCCTCTCATCCCAAACGCATATACCGTGTCCGTTCCGTCGTGAGTAAAAAGCTACAACAATTCAGATAGGAACAGACATCAGATTTAACTCCCAGTGTCTCTCATTGGTTGATAGTAATTGATGATCAGCAACTGAACATACAGTAACGTATGAAAAACCGGGGTCACTGTTGTAACAAGTATGTAATTAATAACAGCAACTATTCACCGAGGAGCAATTCCCAACAACCCGCAGAGTGAATTTAACAACGTAATAAATATTCTAACGCCGATAAAACTATAAATTTAAATCTATGAAAGCCAACTAATATTGTCAACCCTCGTCAAAACTCTGTTAGGACGTCGCGTGATTGAAACACACCGAAATTAAATACGTATGAAGAAACATATTCAGGAAATTACTTGGCTTGACCAACCGTAACGTAACTACACGCGTTCGTTGTATCCCACACAATTTCAGTTAGTTTAGTTTTACGCTAAATCTATCTTCTAGTCTAACCAATAGAAATCCATCGACGGCTTACGTTACGAGTGCATTTGAAACCCATTGTCAAGTAGAATTATTCACTAAATTTGGGGCGGCGTTGTTGTCGGTCCCGTATGAGTTGGCAGTTTGCCAGATGGGATTGTATTAAAAACTACGAGTATATGCGTTAATTAGAAAACTTGCTCAAACAAACATGTATGATTGCTAAAGTTAGTCATCAATACAAGTTAAACAAATGAACGCGAAACCGACGGAGTCCCGAGGGTGAGCTAAATTATGTACAACCGGTTATGCGCGTGTTTAGGTGTACCATTCGCTGTGCTATCATTGTGCCTCTCAAATAAAAGTTGTGACTCTGTCGTATATGATCTTTGTAAGAATATAAAGACCCGACTGCAGTAAAGCCTAAGAAGATGTTATTTCTGGTTGCATCTGAAGCGTTTCTTTTGGTGCCTAGGGTCCCTTTACTTCCTTACCTCCTTTTGGTCTGATTTTTACGCCTATTTTTCGTGCGGAAATCCCCTCGGATACTTCCCCTGCTGGAGCCGGAAGGGGAGGTTATGTCGGACTCGAACCGACTAAAATCGCACGCCGACTGTGGGTCGTGGTGCTAGGCCGAGGGAGGTTGTTATTGACATATCCCTCGCACCCCGGCTGATCCAGGGCCATACCTTACGGTCTGGGCCTCCTCGGGAGTCCTCGGTGTCCCCGACTATGCATGGGGACTGGCCTGCTTCTGCTGGGGTGATAGGTGGCTCATGGGGGACGGCTGATTTTAACGCCTATTATGTAGGAAACTGTAGTCTCATTCCTCATTTCCAAAGGGAACACCTGTGCTAGAACCTTCAATCGTCAATCAGCAGATGTACCGGTTCGCAACTGATCTGGGCTTGGCTCTAAAGATCCTGGTATACCCCTGGTCGGGCTTCATACACCGAGTAACTGAAGGTTATCTCTAAATATTGCTCCTATCGTAGGTGGCGTGGCTACGCGTCGACACTCAAACTATCCTCACCATCGGAAGCCATGTGATTACAAAGAACCACCGGGTGAGCGTCCACCACGCTGATGGAGCCTGGACCCTGGGTCTCAGGAACATAGAGCCCCTAGATGGGGGACGGTACATGTGCCAAGTAAACACGGAGCCCATGATGACTCAGACTCATCTGTTGCACGTGGTCGGTAAGAGTGCATTATACATATATTTATCAAGTAATTAATATTTGAATATAGAATGTAGTCTCTATTGTATACCAGAAAGCAAATGTGAAAGATATGCAAAAGGGGAATATGCTCACAAAATACTATTTAGATCGGTTGAGTATTTTGTCATTTTCTCTGTTCTGATTAAGACTTATGATAGTTATTTTTGGGTTTACCACTGGTGACCGAAATTCATTTGATCATTTGACGTGTGACCGATAAAACATTAGGCAATTCTACTACTGATCGAATGAACAATTGACCAAAAGAGTTTTTATCGAACCAATATTTGGTATTTTTACTACTGATCGAATGAACGTTTGGTCGAAAAACAGTTGACTAAAGAATTATTTTTTTTACATAGTTATAAACCCTCTAACCTAACCTAACCTAACCTAACCAAGTCGGGGTTTTTTTTATCACGTTTGTCAATAAAGTTATCACTTACATTCCCTGGTGCCACACTGTATAATATTAGTATGGATAATACTAATATTATAAATGCGAAAGCAATTCTGTGTGTCTGTATGTTACGCTTTCACAACTAAACCACTGAACCGATTTCGATGAAATTTGGTATAGGGGTAAATTAGACCTTGAGAAAGGACATAGGCTATGTTTGGTTGCGATAACCGACATCCACGCGGGCGGAGCCGCGGGCAAAAGCTAGTAATATTATAAATGCGAAAGTAACTCCGTCTGTCTGTATGTTACGCCTTCACGACTAAACCACTGAACCGATTATAATGAAATTTGGTACAGGCGTAGATTAGACCTTGAGAAAGGACATAGGCTATGTATGGTTGCGATAACCGACATCTACTCAAGCGGAGCCAGGGGTAATAGCTAGTATAAGATAATTATGATTTCACACAGTAGTCATATAGGATGTATTGCGCCAGTCCCTCCAGATATTGACGATGACATCAGCAGTAGCGAAGTGCTGGTGAACGAAGGCGACAACGCAGCGTTGCGTTGTGTGGCTTCGGGCACTCCCGCACCCGACGTCACGTGGAGGAGGGAGGACTATAGGCACTTCCACATAGACAACCAGACCCTAGGTACTCATTAATCTATAGCCACTATTAAAGAATTTGTAAGGTGGTCGTGTTTGTACATTGGAGAGATTTAAAAAAAGTTACAATATAACGATACTGACTACATTTGAATGAATTTTTTATAGCATTTATTATGCTAAATGTTAAGTTCGAAAAACATTGGAAAAAATGCGCCCTTATAGACACATATAAAGAGAAGGAAAATTTGGAATGATTCAAGTGGTGCTCAATGGCTCAGTTGGCAGAGCAGTCGCCCTGTAAGCGAAAGGTCGTGAGTTCGAGTCTCACTTGAGCATTTCATTTTTTCCAATGTTTTTCGATATTTTTTTTGGATTTTTTGTATGTTTCGAATACATAGGGAACAATAATCTTCTCGGGCGGGATTCGAACCGGCGATCTTTCCCTTACAGGGGGAATGCCTTGACCAACTCGGTAACCGAGATACGAATTGGGCACAAAAACTACTGAATGGATTTTGATTCAGTTTTATTACTTGAAAGGTAGTGGTCAGATTTAAAATCTTACGTTTGTTTGATCGCAATCGGTTTAGTAGGACCGCAGATATGAAAAGTCACGTTAACCAACATTAGCGCTATTTTTTTTTATTTAAGGCTGGTAACTGAAGTAATTTATTTGATGTAATACCTAATGCCCACCCCACTGGGACTGTATATATGTAAGTATGTAATAATAGCCACTATGGTTTTTCAATAATAACCAGCTTATCCTGATTCTGATTAAATAAACATAGTGTTAAGTCAAATTGTTTCAAAGAATACTTTCATAATAAGTTATTTAGACCATTAGGCCAAAGTTAAGAAATATTGCGAGTATACACTCTCGGCCCACTTTAGTTCTAAGTTCATTGCTGTTTGTACACAATCCATTAAAGAAATTCGAGTGTACACTAAACAAGCTTGTTAAATAAGTCAACAAACTTTCATCGAGTTTTCGCTCGTATGACTTTTTGCGAATTCTAACCAAATTGTTAGAGCGTCATTTTGCCGAATATTTACTTTAATTTCTTGCTACTTTTCAGTGTAAAATAAGTTCGTGAACACTCATTTGTGAACAATTTTTACCACAGACTTCGTTATATTTAAACTGAAACCGAATGTTAAAGGATATAAGCAGTGTGGAATACAAAATATTATCAAGTTTGTATCAACCATGAAAACTCTACGAGGTAATGAGATATATTTCATCACCTGTTACAGCTTTTGCGGTTAATCTGAATGAGAACATGAATTACCTCAAACGAGATAAACAATTATCTCTATGAGAGGATTAACGAGTAAATAAATGTGGAAGGTTTCAGCCCACGTCAATGGGTGAGGCGTTTACAATAAATATATCAGAAATGAGTTTGTTTTGGCAAAAGGTCAAGTTTCATAACAGCTATCTAATTAAAAGTAATTGTGTCTTTACATTTGAAATACATATAATCACGCCTTCATCCCGAGAGGGTTAGACAGAGCTGAATTAATACCTATATTGCATCAATCATTGTATTTGGTCTCACGTAATAGAGCCTGTTTGTTGTTAGTGTACGCAAAGACTACTGAACGGATTTAGATGGGGTTTTTTTAAATATTGATCTCTATTAATTTACTGGAACCGGAGATGCGATCAACAGTCACAATAACGGATATCCGCGCCGGTAGAGTAACGTGCTTAGACTAGTAATTTATATCTTAGTAAATTATATGCTGCTTAGCTTGTGATTGTAGTTGGAAAAGCAGTGTGTTTTATCAGTGTCTAAATGGAGTGGCTCCTGGCTGAACTTCACAAGGGTGAAGCGGGTTCTCTCGGGGGCCTACCTGTGCATCGCGACCAACGGGGTGCCCCCATCTGTCAGCAAGCGGATCCTGATGAACGTGATATGTGAGTAACTTACTACACTACATACAGTCAGTCATACCTCTTTCTCAATGGGGTAGGCAGAGACCACCTGTTTTCACTTGCTACGATTTTGGCATACATGACATACACCTTTCTTTAAAATATCCTTGGTTAAAACACGCATACCACACATTACATTCGGAAAAAATGTTATTTATATAAAGGGTGTTTTAGGGCAGGTAACTCCAACGTTTTAGTTAATTAAACCGCTCTTAGGACTATTCATAACGTTTCGCAGTAACTATAACTGTTGAGGTGCCTTATCTTACCGACTCGTCGCAAAAATACACTGTACAGGGAAATTAATAAATGTTTTAATTTTGGTTAGAAAACATAAAGTGCAATGACTGTCGTACTTCTTGTTACAAAATTCATAAATACATTATTCACTAGAATATAACATAAATAAATACTAATTAAGTCCAACAACTTTTGCTGACCTTCATCTAAATAATATAAAAAATTAACATAGTTTACCAAAACCCTAAAAATTTCATTTAAATGTTGGCTTGGCTTTATATAATAATGTATTTGTGTGCTGGAAAACTGCCAAATGCTTCTAAAAATTCTTCATTAGTAAAAAATGTGACATAAAAAATGTAAGTTTATTAGAAAAGCCTTTTAGAAGGTTATTTATTTTGATTAAAATCCTAGAGGCCATTAAATGTTATTAAGTAAACTAATTTTCAGTTAGTTTTATTTTTTAAAGTATGCATAAAGAAGACTATTTTCGAATCACATCACAATAAATATATTACTTAGTCGAATACATAGGGAAAAAGAAGAATCATCTCGGGCTTGACTCTAACCCGCAGTCTTTCCCTTACAGGGGGAATGCCTTGACCAATTCGGCTACCGAGACACGCCCGATGTGATTCAAATTTCCTATCTTTAAGGCGACGGTGGAGTCATCTGATGGTGAATGATGTTACAATCATTTCTAAACACTGATTTTTGATAACTCCGCCCAAACAATTCGGGTTCGAGTCCCGCCCGAGATGATTCTTCTTTTTCCCTATGTATTCGATTTGTATAGTTAGCATACTTAATGCTGTAAAAATTCATTCAATATATTACTTAGTTTTTAAATTAATATACAAGTGCTTTTAACAGTTGGTCTCGCGTTATGATTCTTTTTCATTGAATAGATAGTGATGATTGTCTCATGTCTTGTAATTGAATATTTGTCAGTACTTTTTTAAATTATCCTAGCTAGATTGTTGGATCCGACGCGGCAAAATAGTAGGCAATAATAAACACTTATTTTCTTAAAATTTATTTTCAATTCATGTCACTTTTTTATATTAGAGCAACATTGTTTACTCATGAATCATCCTCTCCCCTCTGGACACCGTGGTGTACGGTCGTGTTTACAGTGACCGCTATATTATTTATATGTAAATTCATTAATAGAAAATAGTGTCGAAAAATAGTTCAAAGTACTAGGCGCACAGAAGAAGCATACAGGTGATAGGAAGGTTGCCGTATCTACGCCATCTAGCGACAGTAAGCGGAACTACTTCAACACTGCTACAAATCTACGGATCCTACATCGCGATAGTGAAGTTCATTAAAATCAGAAAAATTGTTCGAAGTACTAGGCGCACAGAAGAAGCATACAGGTGAAAGGAAGGCTGCCGTATCTACGCCATCTAGCGACAGTGAGTGGAACTGCTTCAACACTGCTACAAATCTACGGGTCCTGCATCGCGATAGTGAAGTTCACGCGCGAAATAACATATATACTTCATCTTAACGTGAGACATTATCCACTATCAACCAGGCGTGATCACCTTGCCTTTGGTCGTAAAGGGCCATTGTGTCTGTGCGACGTGTCAAAGCAGCTGCGATAGTCCTGTTGATGTTATTCTCATCTCGCTCGCTGTGCCTTCATAACTAAGTCCACTGTAACTAGTAACGAGAACGCACTGTTATTATATCACTATATACTATTATTTTTTACCTCACGCTACCGTCTACAGCTCACCGATAGTGCATATAGACGACAACTGAACAGAGTAAGTCCACTGCTTTGTATCTGCTAAAACTATACAATTTGTTGTGCACTTCAACCCAATTAAAATGTCACTGAAACGCACTCCATCAAAATTAACTCCCTCCCCTTTGTTTAATACTCCGACAACAAGTTATGGATCTGATTCCCAATTGTACGTATCTCCTCAAGGATTAGAGTCTGGATATCTAGAAAACTTATCGCGTAGACTGAAACGCAAATGCAATGACTATTCAGCTGGTGAACAAACTACTATTCTTGATCATATGAAAGATATGTTTGATTCATTTGTACACCAGCAAAACTCAAAGTTTGACCAACTAGAGAAATCTATGAGAACCATCAAGGAACAGAACACCGAATTATTGAGTAGCATTGACTTTCTTTCAACTAAGTACGATGAAATGTTAGAAAAAATGCTTTTTCTACAACAACAAAATAAGAGTTATGAGCAAAAAATCGAGTCTCTTGAGAGTAAGTTGGAACATTTAGAACGCAATTCAAAGGCTTCAACCGTAGAAATAAGAAATATTCCTAAACAAAACTCAGAAAACAAATCAGTTCTACTTAATATGGTTAAGAGAGTTGCCGATCTTATTGAACAACCTTTATCTGACTCCGACGTTTATGAAATTTTTCGTTTATAAACTGTGAAAGAGTCAAACAATCACATTGTAGTCAACTTTCGAACTACAACAATAAAAGATGGTTTTTTTAAGCAGTGCAGGGACTACAATAAAACCCATAAAGATAATAAAATAAATACTTCTCACCTTAGTTTGTCCTGCCCGGTCCAACCTGTTTTCATCGATGAATCGCTAACAAAACTGGGACGAAGACTGGCCTACATGGCTAGACAAACTATGAAAGACAATAACTTCCACAGTACTTGGACCTCATACGGGAAAGTTTACATGAGAAAAACGCAGAATTCACCTGTAATACGTATTGATAGTGAAGGAGACCTACAAAGAGTCCTGCAAAAATGACTATTATTTTATATTTCTACCAATTGTTTATTGTTATTTCTAACCACTATTATTTACTTTAATTACTTTTCTATTGTTAATAACCTACAAAATTCTATATGCATGAAATCTGTACCAAATATTGTTTACACATATACATTTCTAGAACACTTGCAAATATATTACCGCTACATTCTATACCCCAAACAAATGCTCACTCACACCCTCCCCATATTACAAATAATGTCTATACCTACATTTATGGCACGTATCACCTTCTATCTTAACATTGTATACCATTTATTCAAAATTCGATAACACAAACTTCTTAAACAATAACCTTGATCAGTTCTCAATTGCACAATCATCCACTTGCGATATAGAACAGTGCCCAAAATTACACAAATCGGGAGAGACTACCTTAAAAATTATTCACCAGAACATTCGCAGTATTAGTTATAATATGCCTCTCCTCTTGACCCTCCTTGAAAGGTCCAAAACGGATTGGGATTTGATCATATTGACAGAGTGTTGGTTACGCCATACGCAGTACATCCCTACTATAAACGGATATAATTTTGCACAAAATAATACGAATTTAACACAAAATGAAGGTGTTGTAGTATATTTTAAAAACAACTTGCATAATGTAACAATAAGAGAACCTGAGTTACAAGAAGCAAACTGCCTACTCATTAAAGTTGATCGGCATACATCTATAATTGCGATATATAGACCTCCTGGTCACAAAGATCCCCTCCTCTTCTTATCATCACTTGACGCCCTCCTTAGCAATCTTAAGTGTCCTAACATTATTCTTACTGGTGACATTAACATAGATATCATGGCAGAAACCAAGGAACCATGTGCACCCACGTACCTAAATATACTAGCTTCACATAGTATGTTGCCCGCATATCAGATAGTTACACACGATAAGACATGCTTAGATCATTTCATTCTCAAAACCAAACTACCTGCATCCTGCTATGTTGTAAACACCAAAATTACTGATCACAATTGTGCGATACTTTTCATGGAGCGTACTTGCGTAGCCTATAAACCTATCAACATTAAAAAAGTTAATTATCTAAACCTCGACAACGATATGCAAAATATTACCTATGATTCTATTTATGCAACTACAAATGCTGACGCGGCAACTTCTCAGTTAATCACTATGTTAAATTCTAAAATTGAAGCTAATACTCTTACCTTCACGGTCCCTAACCGCAAGAGAATTAAAAAGCCATGGATAACTATTGGGCTATTAAAATGTATGAAAAATCGGGATAGACTTCATATGAAATATAGAAAAGATGTAAATAATGAGTTAAATAAAGTGACGTACACGAGATATAGGAATTACTGTAATGATCTTTTAAAAAAAATAAAAAAAGAGTATGAAAATAAATTAATAAATGATGCATTTAGTAGTAAAAATAACAAAATGCTATGGGAAACTATAAAAGAAATTACTTATTCTAATAAAACACAAAATCCAGCTACTGATCTTCTTTCCGAGGTAAACCCTATGAATTCTATTAATTTTGTAAATAACTTCTTTGTCTCAATCGGCCAGAACCTAACTCTGAGTGTATTAAATACTCATACTCCTACTCGTAACGAATCATCTCATAATAGGCCCACTGTATCTTCTTTTGGTTTGATTCCTACAGACGAAACCGAGGTACGGAACATTATCTTAAACTTAAAAAAAGATAAAACTTTTGGACGTGACAACATTTCAGGAGCCTTCCTCAAACGCTATCACCGTGGACTGACTTCTCCTCTAACATATATCTTCAACCTAATGTTTTCTACTGGTGTTTTTCCTACCCAGTTTAAACTTGCTGAAGTTATCCCTGTTTACAAAAGTGGTGACAGAGGTTGTGTCAACAATTATAGACCTATCTCTATTCTTTCGACCTTGTCCAAAATTGCAGAAAAGCTACTAAATAGGCGATTAATAAAATATTTCGAATCCAAAAATCTTCTTTCTACTTCCCAATTTGGCTTTAGAATGGGCTTTTCAACTTCGAATGCTGTACATGAACTGGTAGACCATATAGTTTACAAACTTGACTCTAGAAAGAAAGTAATTGCAATATTCTTGGATATAAAGAAAGCGTTTGACACAATCTCTGTCCCACTTCTGATAGACAAATTAGAAAAATTAGGAATCCGAAACTCCCAGCTTGATCTGTTTAAAAGTTATTTATCAGACAGAAAACAAAGAGTAAGAGTTGGAGATGTTGTTAGTGATGACCTACCCATATCTTGCGGTGTGCCCCAAGGAAGTGTGCTTGGTCCTACGCTATTCCTTGCGTTCATAAATGATCTGTGTAACTTAAAGCTAAAAAATGGCAAAATTGTAACTTTTGCGAATGACACAGCTTTGGTTTTTCATGGTGATAATTGGGAGTCAGTCTATGATATCGCTCAGGATGGGTTTAACGCGGTGTCTTCTTGGCTCAAAAACAATGGACTAACACTAAATGTTGAAAAAACAAAATACATTCCTTTCTCCATTAGAAGTCCTTCGCTCGACATACATGACAATCTTTCTATTATAGCCCACACCTGTCCACATAATCACTCATGTTCTTGTGCTCTCTTGGAAAAAACTTCAAGTATCAAATATCTTGGAGTCATAATAGATAAATCCTTAAGTTTTAAACCTCATATAGCCTTACTTTCCTCTAGGACTCGGAAACTTATGCTTATTTTTAAAAGACTCCGTCATATTGCCAACGGACCGGTCGTTAGAAAGGTGTATATGGCATTATGTCAATCTATTCTGACGTACTGTATCACAGTATGGGGTGGTGCCGGGAAAACTGACCTACTAGATGTAGAAAGAGCCCAAAGAGCGGTTTTAAAAGTTGGTATGTCCCTACCCTTCCTATTCCCTACAGAGGAATTATATAGAACATCTGATGTCTTGACGGTAAGACAACTATTTATTTTATGCACAATCCTTAAGCAGCACTCCTCAGTTCAATATGATCCTAAACGTAATAAAAACAAGCGGCTAAAACACAGAGTTTGCCTACCTGTGAAACAGTGGAATACAAGTTTCGCTGGCAAGTTTTATGGCTTTTTGGGTGTATACTTATACAATAAAAGTAATAAAGAACTCAGTATCTGGCCTCTTACGAAACATAAATGTAAAGAAGTTGTATCGAATTGGCTCAAGTCCCTGAGCTATGATGATACAGAAAATCTGCTAGACATAGTCATTTAGCAATCCTAGGACATACTTTCAGGCACAGACAAACACACACACACACACACACACACACACACACACACACACACACACACGCGCGCACGCAAGCACGCACGCATACACACACATACATACACCTAGATATCTACATAAACATTATTTCTTGATATCTTTTTACGTAAGGTACTAACCTGATACCACGTGTGCAGAGACTGGAGAGGCTGGTAATCTGTCATACAGGTAACCCTAGTACAGATACCAGTCTCTCACATAGATAATCTTGTAGTGAAGTGTACCTAAGCTTAAGTTATTGTCATTATAATGTTTTATGTGAGAGAACCAATAAATGATTTATGATTTATTTATAATGTATCTTGTTCTCTCCAACAGTCGCACCGTCTGTGTGGGTAGGCAGAGTAGCAATACGGGTGCCTTTTGGAGGCTCTGTGACGCTGCAGTGTATCGCCGAAGCCTATCCGACACCGCAGGTGTACTGGGTGCTCAATAACGAACACAACATTGTGAATGGTAAGTTTAATTTTATCTTAATTGTAAGCACTAACAGGTTAATCATTCAAAAGGAACATACCACCAGAAATGCAAACGTCTGTCGCAGTGCACTACTGGACATAGGCCTCTCCTAATATGTTGAGACGGTTGGTCTTGGTACAGTGTCTTATTTCGAGTTTTACTTCTCTTGCAATGAAATGTTCACCTTATCGTCAGGTACAAAACACCGGCTCAGTATATCGACGCGCGGGTACCGCCACACGCTCAGCCTCACAGTGACGGACATATCGCGCGCCGACGCGGGCGCCTACCGCTGCCATGTGGAGAACACGCGCGGGAAAGCTAACGCTGAGCTGTTTTTACATTGTAATTATTTATCTTTGGATTTAACGTGTATTTACTCATGTAACACCCACACACATTTTTCAGATACTCATTATTACACAGCAAACATAGGATGAAAACAGAGGATAGTTATTTGAAATGCTATAAAAAATTGTCTTACCAAGATAAATCCGTTAATTTTATTTATCAGCACCATATTTAAGAGCAAGCTCTTCAACTCACAAAACATTGTAACACCGATAACAATATTTTTTCATTTCAAAATATGATTATCTCACGTCTAGACATCTTAAATGATAATTTACAGTCATAATGTGCACTGAGTTGGACAAAATCGTCATACGCTTCACAAATATTCTGCAAAAGTGTTTTTATACTACTTAAGTGGCAGATAATCACACAAGATTCCAAGTATTGTTATCGTTCACGGGTTTCTTATAAACAACTTATATCTGTACAGTGTTGACAATGACCACGACTACGACCACAACGACCACATCCACGACCAGTACGAGCACGCGAGCGCCGCCGACCAGCTCGTCGTCACCATGTAAGATCGTGAATCTTTTTTGTTCTTTTAGGTGAGGAGTTGTTACCGTGGCCTGAGAACTTATGTAAATTTTTTGTACACTTAGGTGGTAGACAAGCACACGGCCCACCTGATGGAAAGTGGTTACCGCGGCCTATGGACGTATGCAGCACGTTAAACTCGCGCTCCCTACCACAGTAGGGAGGACATTCCACAACTTGAGCGTGCGTGGGATGAAGTTCTCGGATGCAATATGTGGGGATGAATTCCCTGCCTATGGCGAGTGGTGCGATGATAGAATGTAGCTGAGGGCATCATGTCAAATAATTCACACAAACCATTGTAAAGGCGGTAATAAACACACAGCGAGGCAAAGTCCCTCGTGAGGCTGAGAGTTTCTTATTATACTGGTTAGAGGATCTAAATTATGAATATTTATTTCAGATGGCACTGAAACACTTTGGGAACCGCTGTACCGTGGGACACTTGACTACCACGGACTTGACAATCCTTACATTGTGCTAAGCCGACAACAAATGCAGAATTTAGGTACATCATAATTAATACATCAACTATCATCATTGTCATCATGGTGTTGAATTTATTTCTTCTATAATCATTAATTCCCTACTAGTATTAAATAATTTACTTAATTTAAAAAACTAAAAAACACGCTTTTATATTTTTTTTGTATTCCTGACAGCAAACCCTTTCATTTGATACCCATATCATGGGGGTGGATTTCAAACAGCCAGTCCGCCATCTTGGGGTGGCCGCCATATTGGATTTGTAATGACGTTTCTTAGCTAGTCATGTATTGTCTTCAGAACTCAGAGCGTGTGCAAAATTTCATCCTAATCGAAGACCGGGAAGTGGGCCAAATTAAGATTTCAAGATTTTCTTATATACATAGTTACAAGTGAATCATTTTTTCCATAGGGATGGCAACAACTATATGACCAGAGGCTAGGGACCGTCCCTGGAGTGACAGTTGGCCACCGCAGCATGACTTTGGTGCCACATCACAGGCTAGCCAATGGACTCTTTTAGTTTCAATGCTAGTGCTCTTAGCGTGACCTAAGACTGTGCCGCGGTGCTTCTCGCTGTGTTACTCACTGTGGCACTGGTTGTCGTGAAATAGAAAATAGTTTGAATTGAATCATGACTGGAGAAGAGAATTTAGTTGTAAGAAGACGTTTGAGGGTCGAAGATAGCACAACTAGTTATACCATCAATCTGGGGGTCCCACGTGGAATTTAGTTATAAGAAGAGCTTGGGTGGAATAAGTCGGAAGAAAAAAATGAATAAAAGTTTGATATCAGGATTGGTTTTGTTTTATGTAAGGTTCTTTGTATTGTTCTAATGTAAGTTCACCTTAAGTGATGTCCAAAGAGCGAAAGTTATCTTTGTAGAAGCCAACAACGGTTTACTGCAAAGTCCTTTTGGTGGGGTAAAGAAAAGGGTGTTGATACTGATACCATTAGGTAGTATTTATGATGAAATTCTTTCAATTCATTATTTTTTTTCCAGTGTTGACGCACTGCGCACTATAACCATAGCTACGCACAATAAAAAAGTAGCATAAAAAACTACTGATAGGAGACTCAGTGACAAACTATTGTCGTGGTTATCTAGACAAAACAATGTTACAAATTGTTGAACATTGAACTTGAACGTTGTAACTAAATAATTGTGAATATTGTACATAATTACAGAAATAAAACGACTTGCTGTAAATATTTTGCAAAGAGCTAAATAACATCACCTAATAGTAGTTAGGTACTTGTGAAGTGAGTACTTCATTAAGCTGTAAGAAACATTGCGACTACGATATACTTTGATTTTCAAATAAAATTGTTGTTGTAAAAACGTGAATGTTGTAACATTATTTCAGCCACAGTCCCTCAAATCAACAACTTCATGATAGTTAGCTATTTATTTACCTTCTTTTTACCTACACTACAGATACGATTGTGTATGTAATACGATTACATCGTATGTGTAATACGATTGTGTATAGAAGTTTTGTATTTTTTTTTATTTATCTATTTATTACCATTAAAACCAAACAATATAAGAACAATAGCGATCACACACACACAGAATCACTCTATATAGTCGTGAAAATACTAGTCTAGTTGAAGAATATTTTTTGAAACTGCTGCAAATTTAGATCAAAAAGGTTGGTATACAGTGTTTTGGTTAGTAAACAAAAACTAATGAAGCATCTAGAAGCTGTACAATGTTTGGGAAAGTGTGCGCAGCTTTCTACATGTGTGTGTGTCTTTGATAATAATAATATGGGACACCGGCTTCGGGTAAGTGGTTTTCTTAAAGGATAATGCAAATCTACAATAACAAAAGTCCCTCGAGAGAGCTCTGTATTGAAAAGTAGCCCAGTCAAAGGATATTTTTTGTTTCTATACGAACCCGTGGGGTATTCGGCCTATACTTACCTAAAGGTAATTTATATGATCAGTTTCATTCACAATAAAAGTAAATTATTCTGTGCCATAAATTTTACGAGCACAGCCGCGCACGTAACCAGTATAAGCTCTTAAGTTTATGGCTTCATGTAGTTATAAGTGCGAAACTCATACAGTATTTAGTTCAGAATGAACGTGTCTCTTATCTGAATGTGACTGCCAATGTAGTTTAAACAGTTTATAAAAATAAATATTTTCTTTATTGCTTTCCATTTTTTTTCAACTGAGGGGGAAAAAACTATCCCAAACTAGCGGCTCAGTTCACGATTTCACCCAGGAGTAAATCCTATATATTATCTCGATCGCAACTCCACCTACCTCATTCAAAAATCCTTCTTTCTCCCATAGTAATAAAATATCCTTAGTTTCCTTACAATATAAAACAGAAGCTACCAATTTATACATACAGGGTGTATTTTTGACAGGGGGCAGTGAAGGACTCTCGCATTCCGATTATTAACAAAAATATGTTTCTATTAACTCCATTTTTTCACTATTTGAAGACATTTTACCAGAAATTCTTGATTAATATAAAACTAACACGAATTGGTGGAAGACCTTCCAAATCGATTAGATTATTTAAGAATTATTGAATAACACACTTGTACTTTTCCACTGACTTTATTTCTAGACCTGACCGGTTTCGCCTTACGGCATTCTCAAAGGTTCACATTGATGTTTCAAAAATTATAATTCGGAAACACTACAATATTTGCATTTTTTCATGTGTGGGTAGTTTTAAAATTCGGTATACCAGTTAAAAAAAAAATCCCCAAAATGTGGGAATAATTATAAGTTTGGCCTCACAATTTTTAATGATCAATATAATATATAAAATTGCATTTGAATTATAATGTCAAGGAATAATTTTAAATGTCAAATGAAAATAATAATGTCGAATGGTAATGTCGAATTACAAATGATTAAAGGAAAATTCTATCGAAATGTCAAAATCATAATTAAATTGCATTGAATAAAGTTATTGTCAAATTAATGATGTCAAATGGTACTGTGCTTAACAAGTCTATTTAAGAATTTTTCCTCATCCTAAGAACATTATTTTATCTGTAACTACAACGGTTAAGGTACCTTAGACCTAAAATGTGCACAAAATGTGCTCTATAGGCGTAGGACATGTTTCTTGGGTGTATTTTGTAACGAGGTGCTACGGTGTTGGACAAGCTCAAATTCACCAAGCATATTATATTATTACAAAACAATACGCGAGCGGTATGGCCTCGTTAATCTCGCGATTATGCGGTCCAAGTTACTTGTCCCGAGGCATACAAGCTTATAGTCCCAGAATTCCCAGTGATGTTTAGAGTCTGCGTTGATGAATCAGTCAGTCAGTTGCAACAAGTTAGCTATATCTCGAAATCTCCGTAATCCAAAATCTGGTATTATAAGCAATTTGTATTGAATTTATGAAATAATATTAGTAAAGAAAACTTTAGCGTCAATATCAAGTATTTGATATTACCTAACATCATTCGTGTTTGAGCACAAACAGTGTACTGACAATAATGACAATGTTCGTCGATATATCAAATAGCGAGCGACGAGTGCGAGATAATATCGACTGTAACAAAATTATTGTTTATTCTGACGAGAATTACACCATACCAATAAAATATTTATTGGGAGAGCTCTATTACGAGATAGTTTTGTTCTGTCTATTGTTATTAGATTTAGATTTAGTCGTAAGCCAATATAATATTTGTTCGATATATAAGAGTACTTGTATTATTTTGATATAATCGTAAAAATATGCAAAATTGTACTATGGATATTTTCTGCTTTATGGAGACTAAATTCATTTAAATGTTCCGTAAAGTACAAATTTTTTTAAAAAGCTATGTTTGAATTCTATTATTTTACATAATATTGTGACTTAATTTAAAAAAAATAACTTACCACTAGATGTAGGTACTTACTTTTTTGAAGATTAAATACGAAGAAATACAAAACAATCCAAGAATAATTTTCCAGACACGGATAGATTTTATACTGAATTAAAAAGAATAATTTAGCAGTGTTGGCAGATATCCATATAAAGATGTCATTGTTGGCAGGATCCCTCTAGTCCCGACGAGCTAGCGAGCAAGGGAAACTCTATCAATCAGCATCAAATTGCAATCTTTCAAGGGTACGTTGGCCACATGAACAATCCATCAAAATAAATCCCTTCATAGCAACTCGTAAACAAAGGAGACGTTACCTTGGAAAAGGCAAATAAAAATATCAAATTAAGTAGAGTGCGATCGTCTGTCAAGCGGGCGATGATTTCCCTGGAGCTGCTGACTGTGCATAACCCTTCTGTTAACGCGCCTTCGTGTTAACTTGACGCGATAAACAACATTTTAAAGATACGTTTCTGATACATTATTCGGAAATAAAGTGACTGGAGAAACCATCACGATTCCCTGTTTTGTGTTAAGGCGCCTCATTGTGACCTCGGCTTGCTTGATTGGAAGTTAGATGAGCTTATTTACTTAAACATATGGTGAATAAGTGGTATATTAAAACCCATATTTCATTTTCACGTGATAAGGGTAAGGACAGCTGGATAGCCCGCGAATAACTTGATGAGGTTCTAGAAATTAGTATGATATATAGTCTTACTTTGTGAACGGTAACGTAATAGGTCTGTATATGACAATACAATACACAAAAGTTTAATTTAATCAATGTACGTATACAACACAGTGTACTGTTAAAGTTAATCAGGGTACCCTTCTTATTCTATCTGTCTCATTATCCTACGAATGGAATCCAAACAATGAGGGTTCTCTCAACAAGATTACCTAATCAAATCTAGAAAATTTCATAGTGACTTTTTCATGTGATTGGTTTTTTGCTGTTTATTTATTGAAATACTGCACAGATTGACCAATAACAGGTTTGTATCTATATACATTATACATTATATCCTATTAACATTAATTTATTTAAGTATTGGTTTTATTGCAACCAATAATTTGTCAAAATTTTGTCACAACCGGATATAAACGGAGCTAAAGTGCTTGAGCCACATTTTTTTTTTTTATACAGGACACGTCAATTTGACTTCACCTCGCCTGATGTTAAGCTAAAGGCAAAGTCTCGGAAAGAGGGTCACCATCGTAAACATTTACCATGTTAACAGTGGTGGCACTCAGCTTGACGGCCTCATTAGATGCCTTTTCACGCCCCGCTTAAAGGACCCGGGACTGTAGGAAGAAGGAAACACGTGAGCTGGCAGGGAATTCCAGGTCTTAGTGGTGCGGCATAGGAATGAATCACTGAAACGCTTGGTTCTAGCAGGTATACTCCGCACCGTAAATGGATGACATCTTAGCCCTGCACGTGTCGTCCTGTGAAGGAAAGGGGAGGGTGGGACTAATTGGAAGAGCTCGTCAGAACATTCACCATGGTAGAGACGGTAGAAAACTGCCAAAGACGCAACATCTCTACGCGTCTGCAAAGGCTCGAGGGTGTTCGTGACCTCAGGATCCCCAATAATGCGGACCGCACGTCGCTGCAACCTGTCGAGAGCATCTAATAAGTACTTTGCGGAGCCGTCCCAGAGATGTGAGCAGTATTCCACGCAGGAACGAATTTGGGTCTTGTATAGAAGACACCGCTGCTCCGGCGTGAAAAAACGTCTCACTCTGTTCAGGACTCCGAGTTTACGCGAGGCTGATTTGATGATACTCTCGATATAGTTTTTGTTATTCAGTTTGCAGCGAACATCCATACCGAGGATAGTGAGGTGATCCTGCAGTGGCAGTGGTGTGCTCTGAAGAGTGGGAAGGGGCAGGAAAGGAGATACCTTTGCTGTAAACGCACATGCCTGGGTCTTCTTGGCATTGAACTCGACCAGGTTCCTAGCGCCCCATTGAGAAATGTGGTCCAGGATCCGGTCCAACTCTGTGACCAGAAGCTGCTTTTTTTCCGCGATATCAGACTGCTTGGCCGCAGGATGTGCGTAATAACTCCCGTGTAAGGTGCTGTCGTCTGCATAGCAGTGAATGTTTCCGTTACAGAGCATGTCATTGATATGCAGAAGAAAGAGAGTGGGAGATAAAACGGAACCCTGCGGCACGCCAGCATTTACCTGCAAGAACTCCGAAGCTCGTCCATCACAAAGGACCCGAATACGGCGCCCCTGCAGGAAGCTTGCAACCCAGTTACACAGTCTAGGAGGCAGGCCGAAGGCAGGTAGCTTGGAAAGAAGCGATTTGTGCCATACCCTATCGAAAGCTTTGGCGATGTCAAGACTAATTGCCAGTGACTCACCGTGCTTCTCCATAGCCTCACCCCAAAGGTGGGTCATGTACGCCAGAAGATCACCCGTTGACCGTTTCGGTCTGAAACCGTATTGCCGGTCACTAAGCAAGGAGTGATCCTCTAGGTGGCGCATGAGCTGTGTGTTAATTATGTGCTCGAACACCTTGCACAGCACTGAGGTGACGGCTATGGGTCGATAGTTGGCTGGGTCCGAGCGATCCCCCTTCTTGGAGATCGGCTGGACATTCGCCTCCTTCCAAGCCGAAGGCACTGTACCCGAACTGTAGGACAGTCGGTACAGCCGCGTTAGCATAGGAGATAACTCCGCTGCACATTTTTTAAGTACAACCGCTGGAATACCATCAGGACCACTGGCTTTCCGGACATCGAGTGATTGCAGTACTGCACGGACATCGCGTTGCCTGATACGTATATCAGGCATTGCGTGGTCCCCAGTGGGCATTGTCCGTGGTTGCATACCACAATCATCGACTCGGGAGTTGGCCGCGAAGAGATTGACCAGCAAATTTGCTTTCTCTTGCGGCTCATGGGCCAGAGATCCATCGGGATTGCTCAGCGGGGGCAGCGAGGGCTGGCAGAAGTTGGCTTTGGCCAGTTGCCAGTAGCCACGGCTACCCGTGGGATGCGCCACTAGCTCTTGGCCCAGCCGTGCTATGCGCTGGGCATCCGCCCTGACGCATGCCCTCTTGCAGACCTTTGTGGCTCTGTTGTACGCCGCCTTGAAGTGACCCACGTTGGGATCGCGCGTGGCGCGCGCCCGCACCCAGGCGCGGTACGCAAACTGTTTATGCTCAACAGCCTCCGCGCACTCGCGCCCGAACCACGGACGCGCTCCGCGGACTCCGGTGACATCGGTGTATGGGATATAGTATTCCATACCTAGACCGATCTCACCGGCGACGGCAGTAGCGCACTCAGATGGGTTCTTACCCTCAAAGCAGCGTTCAACCCACGGGATGGACGCATAATAGTCGCGCAATCCATCCCAGTCCGCTGACGAGTAGTGCCATAGCCGCCTCTTCCCCTGCACGGGTCGTGGGGGCGCTACAATGGGCACGGTGGAGCGGACCAGACAGTGGTCGGAGTTACCTAAAGCAGCAATCACCGAGACACTGTACTGGTCCGGGTGACTCGTCAACAGAAGGTCTAGCAGAGAGGGCTCTAGGCCGGACTCTCTTGGTATCCTCGTGACCTTGTGCACCAATTGAGTCAAGTCATGCGCCAGGGCAAATGCGTGAGTGGCTCTTCCCGCATGGTCTGTTATGGCGGAGCTCAACCAGATCTTGTGGTGGGCGTTAAAATCCCCCAAAAACACCAATTCGGCGTTCGGAAACCGCTCCTGCGCATCATCTGCCGCCTGACTCAGGTATTCGAATAGTCGAGTTATCTCTGCATCTCCTGTATGGGAACGGTAAAGGCACACATAGATCTGACTCGTGGAGCCATGGTCTACGTGTACCCAAAGGATGGAAAAGGATGGGTCCTCTAGACAGCGCAAACGGCGACAACAAATATCCGCCCTAACAAACACGCACACCCCGGCTTTTGCTCGGAAATTTTCCTCGATAACATAGCCGGAGTAAAGCAGGTAGGTCGTGTCGTCAGGGCGGCGTATTTGTGTCTCCGTTAGAAACAGCATAGCTGGTTTCGCCGTCTCCAGGTGTTGGTGGACGGCGTTGAGGTTCTTATGGAGCCCACAGATGTTCGTGGACTCCACCTCAAATACTCGTAGAGTTTTTGTGGGAGAGTGGTGTGGTGTTTGAACAAACAAACCAACATTGATTTTACATATTAGAAACATTAATAATTAATACACACTATCACGGATAACGTGATCTGAATATCAGTTATATCTTTTCTCACCCAAGCGATACATAGCGAAATGAAATTTATGAATCAATAAACTCTGAATGGCGTTCGGATCCCATATTCGCGTATTGCCCGCGTTACACTTTTATGAGTTCTTCAAAAACATTTGAACTACAATATCACCCTGGTATCAGTGCTGTGACTCTTACTGTTCACGCAATAAGAGTGACTTTCGACTGGCAGCGCGACCGTCCCAGGTTTGCGGCGACAGTACCCAAGAATTCAGGGTAGAGGTAAATGCGCCAAGTTTACCATAAAAGGTATGTAAATGTCTTCTGTTTTGCATATTTATTTTAGAAGAAAAAGTATATATTGCGTCCCGTTAGTTTTAGTTCTAATGTTTTCATGTAGGGTTTTGTCTGAGGGAATACACTAGTTAAATACATCTCTTTCCAAACAACTGTTCAGGTGGTCGAATGACTTTTTCGTTTGCTTATTCCCTCTAATTTAGGTTTTATACAGCAATTATTGTAGTGTGTAGTCCTTTAATCATTCCTTGAAGCTCTGCAGAGCATTAGTGCTTATTTATTGCTATCAACTAATAGTTGTCTTTATAGACAGTTTCTTTACATTACGGTTTCTTCTCCATCATATTCATAACACTTGGTAATAACAACATGCAGAGAAACATTGACTGTCGTAGCATTCCTGCACCACTAGAATATACGTCTACATTAACTGAAGCAATGGCGCAGAAGATACTGAGGTGAGAGATGTAAATACTTTATATGCCACCCACGCAAGTTTTCTAAGACATTAACCCTATTCTTTCATTCAATTAAAATATATTACAACCACATCATGATTAACCGACAGCAACAATCACGGTGAGAATAGGTTAGCTAACTACTTCTAGCTATCTAATATTTTGAAGAAAACAAAACTGAAAAAATAGTTCAACACTTAGACCCCGAGTCTACAACAGACAAGGCAGACGGAACCTGCATTTTTGTACTCATATGTCACGAAATAAAAGTCTAATATTAAGTTATATCAGCCAGTTGTCAACCTAGTTTCATTTGCTCTTTGTTTTAAAATTCTTTCAGCACGCCTGCCAAATGTGGCGTGGATTGAAAATGAGGTCGCGAACCTCTTTTAACAGTTTTTTTTCGACAATTTTATCCAGCTTCTTTTGCATTCAGGTCTCTGTGTGCCCGTTATTTTGATACTTTCAGACAATATATTACGTGCCTCTTACGCTTTGATTCTACGAAGAAAACTTCTGATTACTTATATTGTTTATTTAAATTTTTATTATGTATTAATAGTATTATATATAATTCACCGGGATATTTACCATGTTTACTATTTTTATTTAGTAACCGATATTTCGGCGCTGTTTCAAGCGCAATCTCAAAATCATAAATTTTTATATGTAATCCATGCATATTATTTAATTCCTTTAATAATCAATTTAGTGTACATTTCTGTATTTGTTATTGTATACATTTTCTTCTTTACGAGACTTGCTACGTAGTATTATCTAGACTTAAATTCAGTATACCTAATTACTTCAACTCCTTTTCACACCCCTCCTTTTTCAGATTCGATTTACTTGAGTTCTAAAGGAGCGATTTCGGCCTGGTTCCTCAACGCGGTTATGATTTGGTGAATGTAATAAAGATACTCTCTTTTGCCTTTGACTGGGATATAGATTCATAGCTGCATGGTCATGCCAAACAAAATAAACTGAACACAGGTCAGCGGTGCATACGTCACCGCGTGATGTAGTAGCTCGAGCTTAGTAAACTGTGGACTTTATTCCTTTGACCCTTTTCTGCCAAAATGACAGTTTGTGGATTCATATTTCCTTTTTGTACACTTTTTTTTGATAAATTACATCCATGTCGAGGGAACGACGCTTGACACGTGTCCGATATATCAAACAAGCTATCTCGGACCATGTATCTTTTCTTAAACACCTCTGACGACGGTGAGTAGGATCACCACCAACTAGTACGAACTGGACGTTCTGCACGGCTTTCTCTATCATGAAAACCACTCAGGTAATAAAATTATGCGAGATCGCTGCTAACCGCTGGACATAGTGGACATAGACCTCTCCACGTGTGCCGCATGAACCGGGATCCTTTTTCTTCCGCATGCAATCCATCTCACTTACTTTGTCAACATTGGAATACATTCGGATTGTATAGATTTGTACCTACTGTTATTAGAAGTCACGTAGTAGTGACAGACATTATTGAGTAGTTTTAAAACAAACTGTATTCCCCTAGTTAATCGGCAAGTCTGACGACAGGGGAGGCCAACTTCATACCTGGCTGGTAATATCCCGAGAAGTTCGGAACTTGAGGAATAACTCGTGGGAACTATATATTAATTAAGACCTACCGGCGAGTATTGGTAGCTCCCGCAGATATAACGTATTTCGATCGAGATTTAGTCTCAGAAATCATACAAATACTAACATAGTTTTCCAACTCATTATCGCCCTTTACACTAACAGTCAATCTCGAGGAAATACCGTATGTGTGTATCTAAATGTGTAATCTATCTAAAGACGTCGTGTTCTAGTAGAGTTCTATAGCGCTATTGAGTGACCGTATAAAGGGGCCCATTAGTCGTCTGATGTCCTTACAGTGAGAACTCTTCAAATATGATTCTAAATCTGTGTGTATTAAAGAAAACTCTAAAACTATATACTGTGGCATATCTTTGCTGAGAAAATCGTTGAAAAAAAACGGCTTGAAAAATCGAGTTCGTAATGGCCTTTAAAACTAATTTTCTACATATTTAACTCTATAGAGTTTGTATAAAGCCTAACATGAAAACTTTATATTACATAAAAAAAAGGCTTGTAAATTATGTTCACCCCTGTTCACCTTCTAGAATAAAAAAATATATAAACTAGTTAAGCTAGCATTCTTACTTTGAATCTAGATAACGCTGTGCAGAATCTCACAGGGACCAAGTAGAAGGACATTATCAACGCGACACCTTCATGTACCTGAATTTTAATTACCGCTTTTAGGGTCCAGTGGAAGCTTATATCTTTATCGTCGAAACAGTCTGTTGTCTCTTCAGTATGCTCTTGTAGTGTAATGATATTTATGACTTATGTGATCATATTTACGTATGTAAATAGTGACATTTTGTTCGTGCCCCACTGAAGTTTCAAGATCCTTCAAGTGAGCGAAAGTAACTTTTAACAATTTCTCGTTGTACTTGTGTCATCGCCGAGAGACGCTGCGACATTGTGGCCATTGTTCTGGGATAATAAGTTCCATCGAGTGGGCGACTCGAAGGCACATCCACAATCTACTTGCCAACGTGTGCTCGCGACATCTCTTGTAAAGTTAACGATACGATTGTCAATGTTTTGGATTACTTTAGAGGAATTTCTATCAACAACGATTGTAAGAATGGTTTTTAAAGCTTTCGTTATCATTCAAAATTATCGGAATAGTTGCTTATTTGTGTGCAGTGGCAGTTTGTGGGTAGTGTTTGTAAAACCACTTAAAATAAACTGCAGCCATATCAAAGAGAAAATGAAAATACTTTGAACGTCCAAAACTGACGATGAAAAGAGTGATTGACAACATCACCGACAAAGCGCTTTGTTGCGCAGTTCATGTTAGTGTACAGGATAGTAAGTGATTTACATGGTTTTAGTAAGCCCTGAATGGTGTAGGCGAACAAAAAAATAGACATTAAATTTGTTTCTTAATTTAATGTATTTTCATGACCTACTAAGAAGGAACGTGTAAAAAGCATTATAATACTACTTATTGAAGAAACAAATAAGACTATTGATACGTAGTTACAGGTATAGTTCATTATTTAAAATACAAAAGGATTTTGAAAATACTGTAATGACAACTATATACATAATTTAAAATTAAAAAACCTCCGTCACTCCCCATCCCCACTTTAAATCCCATAACCTTTAAACGGCTTTACCGATTTTAATCAAACATATCCAAGAACACTCGTACATAGGTCACCTTTAATACCAAAACTAAATTGAAATCGCTTCATCCGTTCGGAATGATGCCACAGACAGACACGTCAAACTTATAACACCCCTCTCTTTGCGTCGGGGTTTAAAAACAATCTTCTAGAAGCTTATTAAAAAAGTCAGCCCATAAAGCCAAATTGGTATATAAAACATGGAAACGAAATTCAATCATTAAAAAAAGGTATGGGACAATCCTGAAATTAACAAGCGCATTGTGGCTCCCCTTGTGAGCCCTGCATACATTATGCGAATAAAAACCGTATAAAAAGTATTTACATAATGGAATACTCCATGGCACTCAACAAATCATTTCCCGGCTGGCTGGGCTAGTGATGGGACTAAATGCGAGTGAAACAACGCGGACTAATTCGACGCGATGTCTGACACGAGTTGTCGATTTGGATTGATGTGATTACTGTCGGAGTTTGTGAAAACTGTATATAGTGACATTTTGGACATTGATTGTACGACATTTTAGTTTTAAAACCTGTAGTGTGAGCTTTGTAACTTTATATCGGTTATCTAAATAATGTAGGCATTAAAACTTTTGAAAAATGTATTTGCTCTGAAAACAAATTGCCTTGTTTCGAGTCTTTTACAATAATCTACTATAAAAATTCCTATAGTTCATGAGTGGGTTCTAACGATGTAGTATAGTAGAGGTATATTACCTTCAGTTTATGAGAGGCCTCCTCTCTTCCTCTATCTTATAGATAGTAATACTGTGAAAATAGTGTGTGTAAAGGTTCACTGATCAATCATGAAATGAGAAAGTTACTTAATAAAGAAAAGTTGCCTGTCGTTCAGGAATATACAAACTCATACAAATTTTATTTTGATAATAACCTTTTTTGCTTACCTACACTTAAAAATAGTATTTTTTTTTGCATACGAACACCGTGAAACAAATAAGTCCCCACAACACTGGGACGTCAATACGCCTAAGGTCCCGGTAACGTTCCCGGCCGTTTCTCCCAAGTTAGTCGAAGCGTGAAGTGATGGCCGCAGTTGTGTCGCGAACGATCAAAAACACGTTATCGAGCTCTTTGTTAGGGGGGGATTATTCAATGTATCGTATGTCGGTTACATGATACTGAGTATATATTTTCAGAATTTTGTAGCGCGTTATGAATGAAAGTAATATTTAGCCGCCTAATAATATGTTTTTCATATTTATGTGATATTTATTTAAGTTTCCATAGTATCTACGTTAATGTAGCATATAAAAACGAATAGCTGAATGTGTTGCTAAGCACAAACCTAGAGAACAGCTGAGCCGATTTTGCTAATTCTTTTTTGTTGTGATTGTTATTGTTGTGTAGTGTACATTGGGTAGTGTACACTTCATACAATTTGGTCTTTTATGCATTCAACAACAGGTTGTTTGCAGAAAACCAATTTGACATGGCATTCAGAGTATTATTAACATTATTTGCATCTGTACTATACTATATTTATTAATATCTTAGATTTTACTAATAAATATTATACTGGAAACAGTTTCTTTTACCAATAATATATGACCTATGTTTTCTAAAATTCTGAGTATAAAGTATTCGACCAATGGATTCCACATACTCTTATTTTCCTACCTTTTTTGTGAACTGATTTTCTTGATTAAAAACTTTTCATCCGTATAAAGATTTTGAAGAATTTCCTTATTCAATAAAATGTACTCTTTAGGCGCCTTCATTAGTGCGCGCATGTTCTGAGAACATCCTTGTGATCCGATCCCAATCGGATAGGAGCACAGATTATGCATAAAGAAAAAAAATCCACCATCGGCGCTCATTGTAAACCTCTTCATTCGATAAGCCTTAGTGAAAAAAAATACCGTAGGTATATACACGTACATAATAAATTATCTAGATTCTTTTCAATAGTTAAATAAATAAATAAATATTCCACAACATTCTACACAATGCTGTCATGGTTAGTATAGCTTAACTCGCGTGTGTTATGGAATCTAGGATGCGGATATGCGTTCGCGTTCACTACTGTCACGCCACAGAGGCTGTCAAAGTCAAGTTTCTTCCCCATTTTTTTTATACCACTTAGGTGGCAGAGAAGCACACGGCCCACCTGATGGAAAGTGGTTACCGCGGCCTATGGACGTATGCAACACCAGGGGCGTTACACTCGCGCTGCCCACCCTGAAAAAAACCTTGTCATACAAATAGAGCTTACTAAATTATAATTCCAACATAATAATTTATATATTTACATATCCCTAGCCAGATGGACCGACAACCTGAAAAAGGTGGCTGAGAAAGATTGAACGCGGATGGCGAAGGATCTGAGCAATGACGGACATTGGGAAAGGCCTATGTCCAATAGTAGACTGTAATATACTAATAGACTGAATAAAAATAATTTTAAGTGAGGGTCCGAGTGTTGTATTATTGTATCAAAGACGTCACACAATAGGTACACACATATATAAAGCGGCTTTATTAGTTCCTTTGAAGTAATAAAAGGTCTACACGAACAAAACCCTTTCAGTAAGTAGCTTCTTTAAAGGAATATACATAACTGAGAATAAACTATTCAAAACTGTCTTAAAACACCACCGTCAAATTGATCACGCTGTATCGTAAGGTACATATCAGTAAGATCTAAGCACTTTATTTAATTTTGTGAAACTGTTCAGTCGTGTTGTAGTGTTAGTTCGATGGAACGCCGGCGAGTGAATGTTTTATTCATCGTTACTCGAACACGAAGGTAAATTGTCTGGCTGTTATCGATGTTTCGTTTGCCCTACGAAGTGGTGTGAACTTAACATAGGTACTTTTATGAAATTATTCATAGTATTATACCTACCTACAGACCAAAACTAAATATAGTTTGTATTTGTAATAATTGGTTTTAGAATCTTTTCTCCAGTCTATTTGAGGTTTGAGCCCACTACCTCGTTTTTATGGAATAGGGAGGCAAACGAGCAGACGGATCGCCTGGTGGTAAGCGATCACCGCCGCCCATAGAGACCCGCAACACCAAAGGAGTCACCAGTGCGTTGTCTTTCTCTTTGATTAGATGTCATGCTACTCAGTTATCGGAGTTTCCATTTCCACGATATTGTCATCTCATGATCCACTAATAAAAACCATCTCAATGAAACCATTACATGTAGCATGGCACCATATCTTGCGGGTGCTTACAACATCTGCATATACTGGCATATCTCCGGAGTGGAACTAATGTGTTGCAATTCAGCGCTTTCAGCAATTTGATGCAATTTCACTGAGCGCAGCGCGTCACGGTTAATGGTGCGAAGTGAGCAACGTTTGCCTTTTATGTGACATTGCGAACTATAATGCTTTATACTATATAAAGCAACTACAGCGTACAGTATTGAACTGTTGACGTGACAGTGTGGATTTACTCCACAGACCGTTTAGCCCACCGGCTGAAGTGTGCTGCTTGCTCTTAAGCTCTTTTATTGCTCTTTTCTTTCATTTCAATACCATAGTATGGACTGCCCCATTGAATTTCGAAACGTTCATTCGAAAGTTCGGAAATGCGACTCACGTTAGTGCGAAAGTACGCTACAGCGATACACGTATCATCGAATATTTGTCACTGCGATGCACGTTAACGCGAAAGTGCGCCAAATCAATACACGAATTTTCGAATGTTTGTAACCGCGATGCACGTTACAGCGAAAATGCGCTGCATCGATGCATATGTTCGTCGAATGTTCATCATCGCGATGAACGTTACCGCGAAAGTACGTCACATATTATCGAATGTATTGCATACGATACGTGTTCCTACGAACATTTAGTAAAAGCGAATGTATGTTTTGTTTTGATTGTTGTTAGTGTTCCGCGTGTGTTTGCAGTAAGTGTTCAAATCATTTCAAATTTAATGAAAAAATAACTTATTTGAAACACAAAGTGATACAGTGTGTACTTTTAACAGATTCTCCATAAAACAGATATCTTTGTCATTGGTGTTAAGACTGTCTTATCCATTTAAGGGGCTCATAAAAAGTCGGCAAAGATGTATCGGTACTTAATTCCTTTGTCGAATGTACAATCAGCGTCTGAAACATCTTTCCCTATAAAGCCTCAAAACGAACTTAAAACCAAATTAAACTGTTTTATCGATTTAAATTGTCCTAACTAAAGGTGTGTACGAAATATCACAACAAATAATCAATAAAAATGAAGGAAAACCAAGGAATTAGGATCATTTCGAGCACGAAAGACATTGGGACTTGAATCCACGACCTTTCCCTTACAATAACTCAATAGCTCAGTTGGAAGAGCATTCCCCCTGTAAGGGATAGTTCGTGAGTTCAAGTCCCACTTGAGCGCTTCTTTTTCCTTATGTATTTTGAACTTAAGAAATTAGCATAATAAATGCTATGAAAATTTCATTCATTTTGAGTATTTTGTGCATCAACATCTTTCTGATGCTCAATGTACATTTTACGCCCACGATAGTACAAAAAGAGTCACTTTTATTTTCCCTTTTTCCAGAGTAAATTAATTAACGAAATACGAAAGTGCTACATTACGACTTCAATTTTAATTTTGTTAAACTTTTGTCCTCAATTAGGCATCTTTTTGTAGTCCGTCACATCTCGTACTCATTTACTTTGAATGCTGCTTTTACTCGAATTAAACTACTAAAATAGCAAATAAACTTTCCGTAGAAGAAGGATCAACAAAAAATGGGAAAATGGTAATAAAAGGTTCAGGCAAACAACATAATACTGCTAGAGCAAATATTTCTTTGCAGGAATATGAGTGTCTGCATTTGTCAGGTTGGACCTTGGAAAGCATGTTAAGCAGTTGGTCCCAATTTTATTGCCATACTAACAGCAACAACAGCCGTTACCCGTACTTGGAGTCCGGCAACTGATCTAACTGCAATGATTAGATGTCGCCATTGGATAGTTGAGGTCAGATGGCAGTCGCTTGACGAAAAATATCGAAATCAGCCAAATTCACAATTATTTTCATATTAGAATCAACCCATTCATAATAAGTACTAAACACACCTGATTGCAGAGCGCTACTGCCAATAGATCGCTTATCTGATCTAACAATCTGTTGGTTAGCTGTACGATTCCTGTTTCACTTTGAAATTGAACAGATTTTGATCTCAAACAGACCGCCAAACATTTAGTCCTTGTATGCTAAAGTAAACAACATTTTCGGTGGGAAACGGAAAATTCGAATTTATATACCGAATATTCCGGTAGAATTTATGTAAGAATATAACTATCGCAAATATGTTATTTTTAAGCAATCGCGGTGTAAACTCGGTGTAATTTCGGGACTTCACGCGATAAAAACGGCACGCGGCAAAACGTAAGTGAAAGTCCCGAAATGGCATAAAATAACAATATCGCAAATATATTTCCTATTTTGTTAGACTTTATTTATAAGGATTGGAATTGATGCAGTAATTTATTATAGAAATTGTAAAAATAACAATTGAAGTACAATTGAAAGAGTTTTTATGCTTGGACATTGAACAAGGAGGAAGACGTGAAATAGATACGGAAATTAATGCTAGAAATCGTGTAAATGGTGTCCTACATTCCTTTATGCGCGGTCAGTAGGTGCCGAACAAAGCGTGGCTGGTAGTTCATAATGGCGTGCTGGTCCCACCCTTGATTTATGGAAGCAAATGTTGAGTGTGGTAACATTGTGAAATTAAATTGCATTGACAGAGTGACAGAAATTGAAAAATAAATAATACCTACCTAGTAGAAACCACGAGCATTAACCTGTTTATTGATAGACATTAAATAAATAGATATAGTCAGTCATCTATGTGATTTACATACGTTCATAAACAACCATAAATCTTTAGTTTTTCCGCACATTCGGTAGGAACCATGACACCCTTTTTTGCTATGTGTCCTCGTACAAAAATACTTCACCTATTATGACTACTCGCGGTGAATATAATTTATCTCACTGAGGGGACTTTACGGTTGCCAGGGTCCTATAAAGAAATTTGAAGTTTGTTGGTGAGTGATCTTTTATAAGACAAAGCTGTCACAATTTACAAAACCAAAGCTGAAATAAGGATAAGAAAGTAATAAAATCAAAACCATTCTGACATACTATTTCAGTACATTATACCTACTTCCACCGAACTACTTACTTAATAATTATTGGTAATATAGGGTAATCGTCAATTATTTGCCCATTTCACTCCAACTTTGTTGATGTTTAATTTGAACGATCTAATAAACAGAGTCATTAGACCATGGCGAAATTGTCTGATGTTCCGATTACTGAAATGTAATGAAATTTCACTAACACGGCTTCGACAGCCGGCTACAAAGTCGTAACGATATAACTACTCCTAATTTTACGAGATTATCGTTCTTATAGCCGTATGGGAATAAGGGTGCTTATGCCGTGGGTGTAGTATTTAATTAAATTACAGTAACTTATCTGGCAGTGTAGTAACGTTAATAAATGATTCAGAAATCATTAGTAATAAATTGTTTTGTTTGTTCAACTGTTAATAATAAGGCATTCGAGTCATGCAGTTGGAATATATTTGTGGGATGAACTTTGTCATTTACCTAGAGAGTCTTTTTAGGAATTATAACAGTTTACCTAATACTAACGTCTTTAAGAACGATATTCAGTTATATATATAAAGAAATGACAAAACGTTTAATAGACACTACCCGTGACCAGAGGGCTGGTTTATTCCTTGCGCAAAGGATTGGCATTGCCATTCAGCGTGGCAATGCCGCCAGCCTTCTGGCCACCCTCCCGGTTGACGTCGATGGGGAGGAATTCTTTGACGCCTGAACCCGCAGTTTTGCACATATCTTGTTCTAGATTTTTAATTATAATAATTATTAAGTATTATTATTATTTAGTTATAACATGCACTAAGCGTAAATTGTAATCTAATTCGTTTAAGGTATATTGACTTCAACATCTTTTGGTTAATATCCTAACAAAATCTTATTGCTGCTAAGTATTTAGACTAATAATATTAAGTTTTACTTCATACTTCAGACAGCCTCTGTGGTGTGGCGGTAGTGAACGCGACTGCTACGCAGGAGGCGCGGGTTCCATCACAGCTCAGTACAAATATTTATATACTTGTATAATAATATACCATACCATAAGCTAGTTAAGCTATGCTTACTTATGGGTCTAGATAGCGTTGTCTAGAATGTTGTGAAATATTTATTTAATATATAACGTCACTATTCTAACAATCACGAAGATTCAAAAATCTATACTATTATCGTGAAGTATGCAAAAGAAGATAGAAGCAGATAAAGGGCTGTTGTCTTTGCCTATTTCAGAGGGACGGAGGCCTGAGCATGTGTATATTGTATTCAGCAATTTTGAATTATTCTATAGGTTTACCATTCGAATAGTTTATAACGTCGAGTGCCACAAACAGGGCAGCTGTAAACAATGCACAATTGTACATTCCCACTTTGGCAGTGGAGCCAGATGCAACGTCAGTTATTTGTTGGGATGCAAACTTCCTTTGGCCGTAATCTGAGCTTATAGTTTGTTACCCAAGTATTCTCATCAAATCTTCTAATATTAGGTTCTAATATCGCGTCTAGTTAAAGGCCAAAATTTTATTTTCGTAATGTGGGAGAAATCAGTTTATTACATTAAACCAAACTTATCTTTATCACGGGCATAAGTATCGGTAAAAAAAAACTGCGAAATTTTAGAAACTAAGAACAATTCACAATATCAATATAATTATTATGTTGCTAAATCTAATGGTAACCAAAGATCATCGCTAAAATTTATGAATAATAACGTCCGACTATAACTTCAGGAATATTTATATACAAATACATGTAAACTCATGCCTTTCAATCTCCGAAAGGGCAGGCAGAGGTGTATTAAAACCCATGTATCACCAACTATGATTTTCGGTCGAACGTAATAGGGAGCGAGCCTATTGCTGACAAGGGGCACTTAGTCATGGACTGTATTCCATTCCTATCTTTTAGTCGCCTTCTACGCCCACAGGAAGAGATGGGATGGCCCTTTTCTACTCCACCGGGAATACACCAACACGGCATACTCACACAAAACACGGATATTTACATGAGTTTAATGTACGAAAATATTAGTACAGTGCAGCTGTACAGCACTTACTTCATTCCAAACTATAATAGAACGTGCTACCCACAGTAAAATGCAAACGAGCGAAGTAATTTAGAGAACTGTCAAAAACCATAAAACGTAGGTGCATAAATCTGCAGTTATTTCAGTGGAACAAGAATTTTCGCCTGAATGAGGAACAAGGGACCGACCGGTGCAACTTTTGCGCTGGCGTAAGTTTTAATTAAGGATTCCTACAGTATGTAACTATTTTTTGTGAGTATAGGTCTCACAAAAATCGTTAGATAAATTAGAATACCGTTTGAACAACTTTTTTTTCATAATGGTGGCCGGGAGACAAGGGTTACAACCCCACAAACTTGGATTTTACTTTAAACTGACCCCGCTCGATATCTAAGTCACTATGTACTATATGTAATAAATAGCATCCTCTAACAAATTGGCAAGCTCCGGCTGAGTTTACCAACAGTTGCACCTGCTTAGCAGACGTGCATTTAACCGCGGATGTTATTTTAATGGGCCTGTCAAGAATTAACGTAAACAAGGGACCCGGCCCCGATGGCATGCATCCCACTTTTATTAAGAAAATCGCTAAATTCATTGTTAAACCCATATATATTATGTTCAATAAATGTCTAACTGAAGGTACGTTTCCTAATATTTGGAAACGCGCTTTTATCATACCAGTCTACAAGAGCGGTGATAGGAGTTGTATTGAAAATTACCGGCCCATCTCTATTCTTTCCACTCTGGCGAAGCTTTTCGAGAGTCTTGTTCACAGGGCGATATATCCATACATCCACAATATTATAATACCCGAACAGCACGAATTCGTCAAGAAACGTTCAACTACCACCAACCTTATGCTGTTCACAAATTATTTGTTCACAAATATGGATAACCGAGTTCAGGTGGACACTGTCTATACGGACTTCCGGAAAGCGTTTGATAAGGTGGACCACAAACTGCTCCTTGACAAGATGGCAACCTGCTAAGATGGTTCATGTCATACATTGTCAATAGAGCGCAAAAGGTTGTTGTTAATGGCTTCGAATCAGATACCACTTTCGTTACTTCTGGGGTTCCTCAGGGGTCGGTCCTCGGGCCTCTCCTCTTCATCTTGTTTGTCAATGACATAAAAAGCTGCTTCACTAATTCTAATTTTCTTATGTATGCCGATGATATTAAAATTTACAAGGCATGTCACGGTACCCAGAATTGTCTATCTTTACAGGAAGACCTCAACAGGCTTACACTTTACTGTGAAATTAATAAACTACAACTCAGTCTACCCAAATGCAAAGTATTGACCTACACAAAAAAAAAGATAGTCGTAACACACAATTACAAGATACAAGACTTTACTCTGCAACGGGTTGACAACATCCGCGACCTGGGTATCACATTTGACTCTAAATTACACTTAGACCTCCTTATTGAAAACATCATAAGTAAGGCATACCAGATGTACGGCTTTGTGATGAGATCCTCTAAGGACTTTAAGCGCCCGTCTACCTTAGTTTTCTTATATAACACCTTAATTAGATGTCAGCTAGACTTCGCTGCCCCAATCTGGGATCCTATATATGATAAATATATACAAAGATTGGAAATGGTTCAGAAGAGGTTCCTACGCAGATTGCACTATAATTTACATCGCCCCAAATATCCCTATGAACACCTACTTAAGGAGTACAACATGATGAGCTTGGAGTCTAGACGCAAACTACTTATGTCCATGATGTTGCAAGGTATCTGCCACAATAAATTTGACTGTAATGGTATCACCAATCATATAATGTATGTTACACAGTGCCCAGAACTGTACTACAGCGGGAGGTGCGCGTGCCACGGCTGTTCTACACAGGTCGGTGTAGAACGAATGCGGGGGCACGGGCACCTTTTCGCCACCTTTTGGAGACGTACAACACACACCTAGCAGATATAGATATATTCGCAAACTCATGCTTCAAATTTAGAGCAGAAGCAATTAAAACATTAAAGCCCTCACAGTAAACAACTAATTGTATGATAATCAAACTACCTTTTTCTCATAGAAACTCGCGTACTTGTATGCACACTTTTATAATATTACTCTGCGGACATTGGTGTGGGTTATGCGTTTACCTAACAGATATTTACTGCAAATTTGTAATACCAATGTAAACGCATAACTGTTAAATGTTCCAACAAATAAATCTATAATATAAAAATGAGTCGCTAAATGTGTTGGTAAGCGCATAACTCAACAACGCCTGGACCAATTTGGCCAATTCTTTTTTTTAAATCATCGTTGAAGTTCAAGGATGGTTTTTACGGCGAGAAAAAATCTAATAATTGCCGGGAACCGACATCCACGCGGGCGGAGCCGCGGGCAAAAGCTAGTAAATAAATACAAATGTAACTTTTTATATTTTACTTACCTACTTATAAAATACTAGTTTATAAAAATATATAAGTAAAACTAAGTATGAATTCCTGTAATGACATACGGAACCGAGACGTGGACACTTACGGTACGGTTGGTCCACCAATTCAAGGTCGCTCAGCGTGGTATGGAAAGAGCTGTGCTCGGTATATCTCTGAGGGATCGAATCCGGAACGAAGTAATTCGGTAGAGAACTAAAGTTATCGACATAGCTCAACGAATTAGCAAGTTGAAGTGGCAGTGGGCTGGCCATATCTGCCGTAGGACCGATAACCGTTGGGGAGAGGCCTATGTCCAGCAGTGGACTGCCGCGGGCTGATGATGAAGTATGAATTCCAGTAGATCAACCTAAAAACTAGATACATACAGAATGATCCCATCGCATAAAAACGCAAAAATCTTTTTTTTTTTTTTTTTTTTTTTTTTATGGATTAGGGAGGCAAACGAGCAGACGGATCGCCTGATGGTAAACGCCGCCCATTAGATGAATCCGCAGTGGTAAGATCCGCTCCTCAATTATTCGAATTTCTATCTAATTTAATTTGTTAGCTCATGTTCTGTGCAACGTTCCTAAGCGCTCTTCGTGTAGAATCAAGAATGTAATTTCTTGATAACTTTTCTGATCACAATCTTCTGGCTTTTCTTCTTACGTGTTTTGATATCTGAGGTGCTAGTAAGCCTCAGACTTTTCTACAGCAATTGGACTGCTCAAGATGGTTAAAGTCAAAAAGCAGACTATTAAAATGGAACTTACAAAACGTCTAAATTAAAAAAAAAATACTAGTTTAGCAAATTGACCACACCGTACCGGTTCGAAACGCGGTCCCAGCCTGAGAAGACTCCGGAAAGAAACTTAGCGGATTTCTTAGCCTATTTGAAACATTTACTACTTAGGTAGTCTATATACCTACACTATCTGTTTGAGTAGCGTTAAGTGAATACAAAATAGTCAGAGTGTACAAATAGCATGTGACCAGCAAGTGAGCAGAGTGGTGTTGTTACATATAACATAACAACATAAACTCACGCCTGTATTCCCCGAAGGGGTAGGCAGAGGTGCTGGCACCCACATTTCGCCAGTTTATGTTTAAGTCCCAATGTAAATAATAGACCTGCGATAAATACACACATAACTTCGAAAAGCATCGAAAAGTCGGCTATTGGTGTGTGCCATGGTAAACCCGGGATCGAACCCGAAACCTCGTCTCAGCAGTCCATTACCCATACCACTAGGCTACCGTACTATTATTATATGCATTGATATCATACAATGTGTTTCGGACACGCTCTGGTGCACAGCTTTCAACTTGAACGATGTTATGTCCCTAATAGGGATCAGGAACACCACGGTACAACTAGTGCGGCTACCTGCACTGTCGTCGGTCAAGTTCGCAGACCTGTTGTGAAGTTTCATCAAGTTTTCCAATATCGCTGTAACTATTTGGCTAGTGCATCTGTTCACGAGATTACTGCTACATCGTCTAACAAAGCGAATACTTGCTTGCAGGATTGTACCTATAACTAGCTATAGAGAGTATGTTATAGGGAAATATGTTTTTTTTGTCAGCAAAGTTTATATTTCCATAAATGGCTGGATCTGCAGCAAATATATCGATTACTGTCTGCAGAATACGATACCACACGCCTCGAAAGAGTAAATAGGCTAGAACGAATTCCGCAAAACCTTTACCAATACCTTACAGGTGTACGAACTATTAAAATGTACAAAAGCTCGAATACATAGGGAAAAAGAATCTTCTCGGGCGGGACTCGAACCCGCAGTCTATCCCTTACAGGGGGGATGAGATTCAAATTTCCCATTTTATACGTCTTTAAGGTGACGGTGGAGTTATCTACCGATTTTCCTACGAACTATTCCACAATATTCTACACAACGCTATCTAGATCCATGGTAAGCTTTTATAGCTTGTGTTATGGAATCTAGAATGCGGATAAACATACTTATATACTTTTTTTTTGAAAATACATACATATTATACATAGAAACACCCAGACCAATGCATACAAATATTTGCACTGAGCGGGAATCGAACCCGCGCCTCCTGCGTGGCAGTCGCGTGCACTACCGCCACGCCACAGAGGCTGTCAAAAACTATCGGAATCAATGATTGATGTTACAATAATTGTTAAACATTGATTTTTGATAACTCCGCCCAAACAATTGAATGAATTTTCTCAGCATTGAGTATGCTAACTATACATTAATGCTGAAAAAAAAAAACATTCAATGTACAAAAGCTAATACTTCAAAGTAATACAACATTCAAAAGAGCAGAGAATCTACAAACTTTGCTGGAAGTTTTTGTAGATATTATCACCGCTAACTGGTGTAATTAGTAAGAAAATTATTCTAAGCCACTCGTCGCTGTGCTAGGCTTAGTGCTTATCCAGCCGGGAAACTTTATGCCAGATATTAAGCGGTGTATAAAAAAGAAAATGATGCTATAGAAAGTAAATGAAAAGGTTTTGAAAATAAAACCAATCGAAGTGTGAGCCTCCGCTTTTTTGAAGTCGGTTAAATAGTCAGGATTGCAATAAAGAAAGTCGTTATCAACTATATTATATAAAAGCACTAGCCAACACCGAGATTCCGAAGTATGCCACGGCCGTATCACCATTTTAAGCTACATAGGCTCGCAATTTATTAATTTTCAAATAACGTTCGACCACATCAGGAAAAATTAATTACTCAGGTCAGGCTTGAACCCACAATTTTTCCCTTACAGGGTGAAAGCTCTTCCAACTAAGCCACACCTGAATCAGCTCAATTTCAAATAACGTATGAAAATCTTCCAGGTTTGTTGAATTTTATGTTTAATGCTTTGCTCCCTTAATTAGTAGTGTTCTGCTTTAACTTTCATCGACTATTCAAACTAAAAATATTTTTACAATGTGTAATTCCTGAGACTAGCGCGTTAAACCAAACAAAAAGCCAACAAACTCTTCAACTTCATAATTTATATTTGACGTCGATGGGGAGGAATTCTTTGACGCCTAAACCTGCAGTTTTGCACATATCTTGTTCTAGATTTTTATTTATAATAATTATTATGTATTATTATTATGTACATAATTGAAGATATTAGTATAGACTTCCCGCTTCTCATATTGAGCTAAGCAATCAAATGATCAGTTAAGAAAATTAACTTAAGCTTTCACGTGAACTGGATCTGTTCGTTAATGAATAAAATCTACAAGCTGAACTCCGATCTGACAGAGGTTTCCAATCTAAACTTAGAGCAGAGTTTGTAAACATTTTGATCAATAACCCGAGCTTTGAACCTTTGTGTCTAATTAAAAGTTTTATAAATTGGATGGTCAACTTCTGTCAAAACATTTTTTTTCAAGATCACCTAACCAAAATACTGAACAGTTACCTCAGTTTGGAAATTTAACCAAAACCACAATCTTTGTTGTCTTTTGTTCGTGACAACCTCTATAGTGTAGTGGTAAAGTATTTGACTGCTACATCAGAGATTACAGGTTCACACCCGTTTAGTGCAAATATTTGTAAGAAAAAAAATATTTACATTGATCTGGGTGTTTCTATCTTTACTCGTACGCATGTATTGTGTACATATTTACAATTAAAATGTACCACATGATGCACCCCATATTAGATAACATATTAGCATAACCATATTAGATCCGCTCTTTGGAATCCATACTTTTAGCTAGTACTATTATCTATTCTGTGCCTTTAGCGTAGATGGTATTGTGTAGAAAATTCTAGAAAAAATATTTTGTAGTTTTTTCACAAGCTCCATGAAGTTGACTCTGAATTTCTTTAGTCAATTTAAAACCACCACTGCATCTTCAACTTAAGTGGTGATGAAATATAGACAACTATATACTCAGATATATTGGGACGCTTAACAAACTAATATCCCTCTCCAGTTGTTCCCTAAGGACCCTTCGAATTCCTTATACGTTTAACTTGAGATATTGGGTAGCTTAATATATATGACTGGGAGAGAGATCTAGTGAGGCCATATTTTACAAGGGATGTCATAAAAACAGCATGTATGTGAATATAGGGTTCTTAAATTACTTTTCACAGCACTATTTACACACATTTGAATATTTATTTTCGTTGTGCTTCGGGAAGCATGTTACCACGTCAATCCCAGTTAACATATGAACATCTATAGCAATCATTACGGGTATTTGGAGCTCTAAAAAGTCCGACAACTTGTCTGATTACTGAACTACGTTATCGCCAGTAGGTTGTGGAGGTCAGATGGCTTCGCAGTTAGACTGGACTAGAACTGGTTTGGGAAAAGTTTCAAAGAACACCCACTTCTCATCAAGTGGACATGTGTGGTGTCTGACATCAAGTGGCATATAAAAGAAATACAAACATATTACGACTACCCTACCCTACGAGTACCCTAAACCGACGAGCATGTATGAAGAATGTAATGAGAGTGAATGAAGCGAGAGTAGTATGTCAGGATCGCAGCAAATCGAGATCCGTGATCTCTGCCTACACCTATGGGAAACAGGCGTGATTTTATATATGTATGTACGACTATACTTTATAGATATTACTTCATCTCCTACAAATTAACTGCTACTTATTATTTTATTGCTATACACAAACTAGTCTACGTAGTGCACAGATCAGCGCCCATTATAATCAAATATTTAGCTGCTAGTTAATAATTAGCAGTACACTAGTTACCCAACACAGCGGTGGCACACGTCATCGCCATCGCATATATTATGCACCCTCACACACATGTTCGTGAGACACTTACGGCCGACATTAGAAGCAATCTAATCTATGTACACATATATCCCGTAGTTATCTTCATTCGTCGTACCTACTTCATTGTTCTTTCATGCACCTAAACTGTTAGAAGTGGCAAATGAGGTATTAACAGATGTTATAAGCGATAAACGTAATTTTAATGATTCAAAATTAAGTTTGTTAGTTAGGAACATTACATGGTAATATTTCCCTAAATTAACACAATCAAGCAATAAGAGCAATAATGCATAAATTCTAAATAATATATATAAATCAAAGGTGACTGACCACTGGACGGATCGGGCTGAAATTTGGCATGCAGCTAGATGTTATGACGTAGGCATCCGCTAAGAAAATTTTAATTAATTCTACCCCCAAGGGGATAAAATAGGGGATGACAGTTTGTATGAAACTTTGTCAATTTTAAACCGATCGGGCTGAGACTTTGCATGCATAAAGCTACTATGACGTAAGCATCTCCTAAGAAAGGGTTTTGAGATGCAGGCTTTATGCTCAATAGCGTTGACTCAACACTAAGTGATAACATATATCCACGCGGGCAGAGCCACGGGCAACAGCTAGTACCTTATATATTTAATATCTAATTTGAATTTGAACTCGCTTATCTCCGAACTACTAGAATGTCTAATCAAAATAAAAACTCGTTATTCGCGTACACCCGAGCTCGTGTAACTAAACCCTTTCTAATTTCGCATTGTCATCGGTACTTGTCGACTGCTCTGAATTTTTAACCCGCGAACGCAAAAACGACGGGGTGTTATAAGTTTGACGTGTCTGTGTGTGTGTGTGTGTGTGTGTGTGTGTGTGTGTGTGTGTGTCTGTCTGTGGCATCGTAGCACCCAAACGGATGAACCGATTTGGATGTAGTTTTTTTTGTTTGAAAGGTACATTAGTCGGGAGTGTTCTTATGTATATTTGAAAAAAATCGGTCCAAAATGGCCGCCGCCACAACATGTCGGAATACATATTTCTTCATAACTCCCTCAATATGGGTATCAAATGAAAGAGCTTGACTAGTAGATCACTTTAAGAAGTATAAAATAAAAATTAAATTAAAAATTTAAAAAACCCCCGTCACAAAAAACACCTCCAAAAAGTTAAAAATAAATGGAGTTTGCCTTTTAACTTTAACGGTTGCCATGTCGGGGGACCTTGAATTGTTCCGATAATATAACGTAGTGCTTAGCCAGTTAGGGTCCCCCGACATGGCAACCGTTAAAGTTAAAAGGCAAACTCCATTTATTTTTAACTTTTTGGAGGTGTTTTTTGTGACCGGGGTTTTTTTAATTTTTAATTTTTTTTTAGCATTACATTTTTATTTATCACGTGTGCTATGGATCACGCCTTACACAATACTTTTGTATTTATATTGCGTATGCAACTTGCAATTTAATTAATAATGCTGGCTATGACATCCCCTTTCATTTCGCTGCATTTTGCAACTTTACGTTTAATTAACCAATAATAGTCTAAATTGGTAATTTCAATCAGTATAGGTACTTTGTATCAGGTTGTAAATTGGAAACGTTTCAGTATATCGACAGTATTGACATGTGGGTGGCTGTGTTTGTTCTAGGAGCTAACTGACGGTGAGCCTTCTGGTCACGTCAGGCGTCCGTCACTCGCCCAAACTACGGCGATAACTACCTACCGTGCGCCTCACCCGCAGGCTGCTAGCGCAGTCGGGGCCGGCCCGCGCTTGCGAGCACACGCGTGACACGACTTGCGTTGGTATACCTAAACAATACTGTGGCCGATCTTGTGAGATCAGTAGTTACCATTGTTTATGTGTGCAGGTACACTAGGTTAGCCACCTAATATGGAAGTAAAATAATGAATCGCAGTAATCATTACTGTTGCGGGGACGAATGTCAAAATACATTAAAGAATTCGAAGTTGTCTTTTTTTACATTACCAACAGTGTGAAACGTAAGATTTTACTATTTATAAACGCAGAATATATCTTGTTCAATTAGTAACAAAACCATTAGGTACTGGTCGCCACTTGACATCTTCGCATTATAATAAAACAAATGATTAAAAAATAAAAAACCCGACTGACACTGCCACTGAAAAGACCGAAATAAGTTTGATAACAGGCGGTACCCATTAATTTTCTTTCGGTTTAGGATTGGCAAATGGGTACCGCCTGCTATCAAACTTATTTCGGTCTTTTCAGTGGCAGTCGGGTTTTTTATTTATTAATCATTTGTTTTATTTTACACTTTTTAGTTATGATATGACATGTATCTCTTTTTGTAATTTAAATTTAACTTAAATCAATAAGTAATAACATTAGCGAGAATGATTGTTTTGTTAAACAACTTTAAATTGTTATATATCCGAAAATATAATTTAAAATGAAAAATGATAAAAGGAACCTAAAGATGATTTTAAAATACCTATTTAACGACACCCCACTTGACATAGTTCATCGACATTTTTTTTTTTCATTTTGACAATATGGCGTCTGGTTGTCACTGTGGTGAATTTTGATTACTGTCATGTCTTTAGTGACACTCGCAAGGTTAAGACGAATCGATTGACGTATGAATTATCAAAATCGGCCCATGCATTTGGTCTCTAGAACGCCACATAGAAACAAACATACATACATACATACATACATATATACATACATACATACATACATACATACATAGACTGATAAACACATTACCCTCCTTTGCGTCGCGCAGTCGGGTAAAAAACCTATCTAATTGTAGTGAACCTGTGACATAGATACCTACAATGAGAATAGAGAGAACTAAAAATTGTTCTGCAACTACTTATTTTGAAACGAGTACCTATGTAATTATGTCGTGGTCGTGGTCGGGCTGTTATTTTTGTGGCTACCTAGTTTATTTAATTATAATATTACTTGTTAGTACAATCAGCGTCAAAAGTCAAAGAGCTTGTTTTAATTGATAATATACAAATATATACCTGTTATTATTATTATTATAATACACCGTCTTTATTGTGTCGGGGTTTAAAAATGAAAAGTAATTCGCGTTTTATTTTCATTGACTAAATGACAACCCTAACACTCAAGTTGGCGGCGTTGTTTGTTCCGAACAAAGGGCGATACCTACGAATTTTTGTAGGTTATTATAACGGCCACTTTCTTCAACATCAAAGGAGTGCAACTTCTGTCCTTATCTATTCTGTGGTCACGTGAAGCATTGATCAGTCGCCTTTTCAATAAGTCTTCTAGACAAGTGACAATACGCTTGTGTGTAAAATAGAAAGATCAAGTTATGGGATAAACATAAAATACGTGTCAATCTCAGGTATTGGTCTTTCTTTTCTACAGAACGACCAATGAATTACCGCTTGTCTAGTTATCTCTTGGGGGTTACTACCCTTGGGTATCAACGGCAAAATGTTCTAATAAGTAATTACAAACAAGAGGACTACATTTTGCCATTTGTGTAATTTCAAGAATCCAATAGTAGCGGTATAATTACAATTAGCTCTAAACAAATATGGCTTGTTTTGAGTGTGTTAGGTACGAAATTGAATTAGGAAGATGGAGTTACCTAGTTAAGTGTAATATTATGAAATAAATCGTTTATGAAACTGCTATACTATTTTTATTGTAGGTATTTCGATCTCAATAATGGATTTGGATGGACACAAATTACGACGCTTCAGATACCTTCCCATTTTCTACCATAAATTTTATGGCGGTCAAAATTTTATCTATAATATATTTTTCTGTTACTTTTTTATATCACAGACAAGCACACGGCCCACCTGATGGAAAGTATTTACTGTAGCCTAATGGACGTGTGCAACATCAGGGGCGGCCTACCTTCTAAAGCCCCTCTTGAAGAGCCCCATTTTGGAGAGGCTTGGAAAATTACGGCACGACTTTGCTAAAGCCTAGAAAAACATACAACTAATTATTACTGTACATAAATTATGCTAACTAAACTATTAGTAATTAGGAATCATCAATTATGAATTTGCATAATTGATTGATTTGTTAGTGAATTCATACGAGCGGAAAGGTAAGCTTTGTAATTATAAATACCTAATTATTAGCCAACATTACTCATTCTGTTATACTCACTATGTATTTTGGCAATTACGAAACTAGAAACTCAGTATTACAAGCAAGCCGCATTGTTAAAACCAATTTATCACGTACCTAGTAAATGGTTGCCGTGGCTCTAAAATTACATTGAAATGATAACCAATCAGTACCTTTTCTCTTTTTTTTATCGTGCCAAAAATCACCACGGATACCACCCCCATGGAGCCAGTGGAGGAGGTTATGTCGGACTAGAACCGTCTAAAACGCACGCCATCTTGGCTCTTTGGTTGCCGGAGGTGAGATTGCCCAAAGCATATCTCTCGCACCCCGGCAGACCCAAGACCATCTCTTTCGAGATGGCCCCCTTGTGGGGACCATAGTGTCCCCATCTAACCCCGGGTTTTTTTTTTTTTTTTTTTATCGTGCGAAAAATCCCCACGGATACCACCCCCACGGAGCCGGTGGAGGCGGTTATGTCGGACTCGAACCGACTAAAACGCACGCCGTCTTGGGTCCTTGGTTGCCGGAGGTGAGATTGCCAAAAGCATATCTCTCGCACCCCGGCAGACCCAGGACCATCTCTTCCGAGATGGCCCCCTTCGGGTTGTGGGGACCACAGTGTCCCCATCTAGCCCCGGTTACGGGGAGACGCATTTGGCGCCGCCGCCGCGGCCTGCTTCTGCTAGGGTGACAGGCGGCTCCACCGGTCACCCTCAGGCCAGCGCTCATGGAGGACGGAGGTCGTTCTGCGACCTCCGACGTCCGGTTCGCCTTCGCTCTGCGCGGGCTTCCCGGGCCCGAACTCTAGTCCGGATCCGACCGGCCGCCTCCTTCTCGAGCATTACTTGCTCGCAGAAGGAGACAGCCGCACCCCAAGCGTTCGCGCATCTTACCATCGCTGTGAGCAACGTGGCGAGTGTGAGGACTCCCACCCCCAGAGCCGCCACTAGGACCCGCCTCGGCGTGTCCCACGCTGGGCACTCGGTCAGCGTGTGCAGCTCTGTGTCCTCGCTCGCATCACAGTGATGGCACTCGGACGTTGGCTCCTTCCGGATCCGACACAGGTAACTCCCGAAACACCCGTGTCCGGTAATCACCTGCGTCAGCCGGTACGAGAGGCTGCCGTGTGGCCTCTCTAGCCACTCCTCCATGATGGGTCTTACCGCCGCTATTACGGCGTGCCCTGCGCTTGGTCGCCCAAGTCGTAGCTCCCATTCCGCTACCATGTCCCTGTGGAGCTGAGACCTCACGGCCCGAATTTCATCAGGCTCGGGTTCCCGTTCCTGCTCCCGCGCCTCCTTTCGATACCGATATAGCATCGAAAGGGCTCTCGCATCCAGATTCCACGGTAGGGATCCGGCAAGGAGACTCGCCGCCTCCAGAGATATCGTGCGGTACCCCCTAATGGCCCTGTTGGCCATTGCACGCTGCGGCGCACGCAGCAGACGCGCATTGTGGACCGTCAGGGTGTCCGCCCATATTGGGCACCCATATAGGGCCATGGACCGCACGACTCCCGCGTAGAGTCTCCTGCAGGAGTCATCCGGCCCCCTCATGTTGGGCAGCAGCCGCCCCAAAGCGGCAGCTGTGTCCTTCAATTTAGGGGCCAGTCTTCGGAGATGCTCCCCGAAGTTCCACCGGCCGTCAAGCACGAGCCCCAGATATTTCATCTGTGGTTTGATGCCGATGGAAATGTCTCCCACTATGAGGCTGGAATCCTCCGGTGGCACGCGCCGAGGCCCATGAAAGAACATGGCCTCGGTTTTATGCAGAGCCACCTCGAGACCCAGCCGCCGGATCCGCTCCACGACTTGGGCAACCGCGGTCGTGGCCTTCAGGGTCGCTTCGCGGTATGTAGCCCCGCACGCCGTCACTAGCGTGTCGTCCGCATAACACGTGACGGCGGCACCGTCCGCGAGCTCACCGCGAAGCACCCAGTCGTAACCGATGTTCCACAGTAGCGGTCCCAGGACCGATCCCTGCGGAACACCGCACGACATCTCTCGCCGACCGAGCCCGGTCGCACTTGGGTAGACGACTGCTCTCTCCGATAAATACGCCTCGACTATGCGGCGAAGGTAGAGAGGCACTTCGTGATACACGAGCGCCTCCCTAATGCAGCTCCAGGGCAGGGTGTTAAAGGCGTTGGCGATGTCCAGTGACACCGCCAACACCACCTCACCCCGAGTGACGGCGTCCTTCGCCAGAGTCCTCACGCGCATGATGGCATCCACGGTGGAGCGCCTCCGGCGGAAGCCATACTGGCCATCCGCCAGGTCAGGCCCCACCCTGGATAGGTGCTCGACGAGGCGCTTTGCAATCACTCTTTCAAAGAGCTTGCACACCTCGTCGAGCAACACTATGGGCCTGTAGGCGGACGGTGAGTCCGCCGGGCGCCCCGCCTTTCGGATGAGGACCAGTTTCCCCGTCTTCCACATCTTCGGAAACTGGCCTCGCTCCAAACATGCGCTGAGAAACCCTCTCAATCGGGGCTCGAGAGCGTCTTCTTCGCCTAGAGCTAGGACCCACGCTCGGCCTGGAATGCCGTCTGGTCCCGGGGCGGTGTTCTTGGCCTTAAGTCTTAACACCGCCAGCTCTAGCTCTACCCAAGTGACCTCGGGCACGTCGTCGTCATCCACGTTGGGCGCCATAGGCGACCTAGGTGGCGGAGTCATCTGCGGTGGAATATGTTCCACCGCCCGCGCTGGGAACAGGGAGCCAACGACTCCTCCGAGCAGCTCCGGCTGGAGACACCGGGTCAATGGCGGGGCCCGGGGGCGCAGCTTGCCCCTTACCATAAGGTAAGGCCGCCCCCATGGGTCCCGCTCCAGCGTCTCCAGCAGCTCTTTATGAGCTGCTGCCTTTGCCTGTCTTATGGCCACTCGGCGGTCCTTTCTGACCTCCCTGTACCTCGCATGAAGCTCCGCCTCTCGGGGCTCCGTATCTGCGGGGCGGCTACGCCTCCTTCGGAGTCTGGTCCACCGGCGGAAAGCGATCACGGAGGCCTGTCGGAGCCTCGCGATGTCCGCCGACCACCAGTAGACCTGACGCCTCGGATTATAGGGCGGAGCCCTAGGCATAGCCGCGTCGCAGACACGCGTCATGGCCTCCCGGAACCACGCCGCCTCATCGTCTATGTCGACAGGCCTGTCCGGCGCAGAGGCCCAGGCCTGTACGATGGCGGCCTCCAGGAGGACCTCCCGATCCATTCGCTTAAGCACCCAACGTGGCTCGCGTGGAGCCGGTGTAACCGGCGCGGCGCCCGCAGGAGGGGAGACGTCGAACCGAATGTATCGGTGATCCGACGCTGTCCCCACCTCCCCAAGGACACGCCAGCCCTGCACACGGCCTGAGAGCGGGGCGCTCGCGAACGAAAGGTCCACAATTGAGTCGCCCCAACTCTTCACGCACGTGGCGACGGCCCCGCGATTCAGGAGAACTAGGCTGAGACTATCAGCCCAGCTCTCCACTGCCCTGCCCCTCGGGTTCGTGCGCCGGGAACCCCAGTTCAGAGACCAGGCGTTAAAGTCCCCGAGCACCAGAACCGGGTGAGGGTAACAGGTATTGACGACGACGGTCAGATGATCCAGCCACTGCTGGTACTCATCTATGACTCGGTTCGGCGAGAAGTAGACTGCCACGACCGCTATTCCCCCCACAAGTGCCGCTACGCAGCCATTCCCCCTTGTCACGACAACAAGGGGGGGACTGCCGGCAGCGGCATTGTGCACCAGTGCCACCGATCCGTCCAGGTCGGTTTCCCAGGCAGGCCCGAGAAACCGGTGAATGTACGGCTCGGCGACAGCGGCGACATTAATGCCCCACTGTGCGATGCTCTGGAGCAGAAGTGCCTGAGCATCGACACAGTGGTTTGCATTTGCCTGCAGGACGCGGAGTTGAGGATCCATTATGGAACCCCCATCTCCGCGCCTTGCCGTGAACCAGAGACGGAGCGCCTGCCTCCCGGCTTCGGCCTCCCCGCGGTGCAGGCCTTGGCACCAACCCTATGGTCGGCCGGCTTGCCCTCCGCTGCACACCTGAAGCAGTGCAACGGAGCTTCGCAACTACCGGCCTTATGACCGGGTTGGCCACAGCGGAAGCAACGGTCATCGACCGTTACTTCCGCCGTGCACTGCACCCCTACGTGGCCCACCGACAGGCACCGGAAGCACCGTGCCGGTCGGGCCTGCAGGAGCCGCACCTGCACCTTCTGGAAGCCCCCGATGAGGAGGCTCCGCCCATCGGCAACCTTTTGGGCTGCCGCGAAAGGGCAGCCGACAACTGCTGCCCCCAGTCCACGCCGGCCGAAGCGTATAGCTCCGACCTTTACTGTGTCCTGAGGACAGCCTCCGGCCTCCACCACGGCGAGCTTAAGCTCCTCGGCCGTGATGGAGTCGTCCAGACCCGATATGCGCACTTCTGCGCACTTGTTGGGCCTGGACACCCGGACGTCAGCTGCGTCCAGCGTCTCCCTTAGCCTAGCTGCTAGGGCGTCGGCTTTTGGGCCGCTGGTAGCGCCGGGGACCTCGAAGATCCGAGCTCCGGTGCGCGTGGGCTTGCACACAAGATCCGGGATCTCGAGGGCTCCCAGGTCGATGCAGGCCCTTGCCTGCCTCACTACCTGGGCGTACTCCACACCCCTCTCCGACGCATCCGCCGTCAATGTAATGACGACGGCCGTCGATCGTGGGACGCGGAGCCTCCTCGGCGCTGTTGCCCTCGCGGCAGCCTTGGCCATTCTGGCCAATTTGGCTGCCTTTTTGGCGGCACTCCGTCTCTGTTTATTGGCTCCGGCTACCTCCCAGCCCCCTGACGGGTGGCTCGAGGATTTAGCTGGAGCCAAGGCCCGGGCCGGGACTGAAGCCCGGTTTGGGGGCGGGGTTGAGGCCAGGGCTGGGGACTTCTTCCCCTTGCCCTTGCCCTTCCTCTTACCCTTGCCCTGAGCGGGACCCGGAGGACCTGGAGGGGGGCGGTGAGCCGGCACCGCCGCCGGGGAGGCAGGGCCCCCCCTCATTGCGGCGGCATAACCGGCCGGCGTCGCGAGAGGAGGACGCCGGGCGACGTCGAGGATCGCTTCCAGCCGCCGATTGGTGCGCTCCTCCTGCGCCACCATTTCGGCGCGTATGGCCGCCATACATGCGGCCAAGGACGCCGGCTCTGCCGGTCGAGTCGGCGGCTGCGCAGTCTGCGCTGGCCGCGGTGGCTGCGCGGTCTGCGCTGGCCGCGGCGGCTGCGCAGTCTGCGCTGGCCGCTCCGTCTGCACTGGCTGCCCCGCCAGTGCCGATTGCGCCGACCGCTCTAGTTGCGCCTTCCGCATTGACCGAGTCACCACTCCCGGCAACTCGGTCAGGTGCTCCACCCTTCTCTTGAGGGCCTCCAGCTCCGCCGTAACTCTTTGGAGCTGGCGCCGGGACTCGGCCTCCCGCCGTTGGGCCTCAGCCTCCCTCCTCGCCTGTTCCTCCATCTGGGCGGCCAGACCCTCACCGGCAGCTGCGATCTGCTCTACAATCCCGAGCATTTCTGCCTGCTCGGGAGTCGCAGACTCCGCTTGTCTCGCCATTATCTGGCCAAGGCGGTGAGTGAGGATCATTGTCCTCCTGAAGATGGGTGAGTCCAGCGCCACCTCCCTCTCCGGGCTGGATGCACCAACCCACGGAGAGGAGTCCCGAGGGGGGGCGGCCCTCCCACCGCTCCTCCTCGCCCTTTCACGGCCTGTAGCCTGCACCTTCGGCTTAGGGGGGCACGGGCGATCCTCTTCGCTGCTGCTGTTACTGCCGATGGCGGCCGACCCAAGACCGGGAGGGATAAAATCCTCATCCCGCTCGTCCACCAACGGCAGGGGAACCTTTTTATTCCCCTTCCCCTTGCGCTTTTTGGCTGCAGACCTCGTCTGCAACCCAGGCAGCGCCTGCCTGTCCTCCTTGGTGGTGACGCCAGATTCCTCTGACGTCACCATCGCCGCTGTTGGGGACGACGAATCGTCCAGGTGTAGCGCGACCTCCGCGCTACTGGTAGAATTGGGGCCGGATTTAGAGCTCGGCGCCGGGCTCAGGCAATGGTTGTCCTCCCCAGAGTACGAGGGACGGCCGTCACCGACTGGCGACGGGAGGGACTCCCCAGCTAGGCTGGGACCCTCCTGGGTAGATTTATTCGTAATTTGATCCATTGCATTATTTTGAGGTTTTTTGTCCTCCGACGTGGACGCCCTTGGGACTGGATTCCCTCCAGCCACTCATCACATCGCCAGGCGTCAAAGCTTGGGATTGGGGATTTTTTATAGAGGTTTACTCCTCGCGGATCCGGAGATCCACCGGTCCTGTCAGTTCAGGGTTACGGCTGGGCCGAACGGGGTCTGCACCAGACCGAGTCCGTCCGCCCCTGGGGGTAATTTTTTATAGAGGTTGTCTTCCTCGCAGCCCACTAGGAGCCACCGTTCCTGACCTAAGTCAGGCTTACGGTTTGGCCGCACGGTGGTCTGCATCAGACCATGTCCCCCACCTCTGGACGAAGCCAAAGGTGGAGAACCCGTCCGCCCTAGAGCACCCTCCACTACGCCCTCTGCAAACAGAGGGTCATGTGGAGGGCCCACGAGCGGCCCCTGACAGGGCCACTCCCGCCTGGGTTGTCTTAGCGTCTCTCCCCTGTCCCCTCCGAAAGCAGAGAAATACTGGAAGAGACGCCGACGACCACGGGCCTTACAGGTCCGTCATCCCACGACCCCACCTCAGTGGGGTCCGCCGATGGGTTATTCGTCAACGGCCAACAGAACTCCCAAGGGGGGAGTCTGTTAGCCGTTGTCCAGGGTGCACCAGCCCTCCCGCTTCCGCTCCCCAGGACCGCGGTCCAAAGGGGGAAGAAACGGGAAGGCCAACGTGGAGGTTACCCAACCAGCACCCCATCTAACCCCGGGTACGGGGCGCAAAACTCAAATACTTACTCGGGGATAATGTGGCTACATACCAGTGAAAGAATTTTTAAAATCGGATCAGCAGTTACGGAGCCCATTCGCTTCAAACAAACAAACAAATCTTTACTCTTTATAATATTAGGTAGTATATATGACACTTTTCAAGAAAAAGAGTATGTTAGTATAGCTACAGGCACAGTTAAAAAATACAAGATAAATTAATAATTCTTTCATCTGTCAACATCGAAGACAAGTTAAATACACAACCTACATTAACAAAGCTTGTTTAATCCGGTAAATAGATTTAAAACGAGTCACAAACTGCGGGCTGCCACAAAGTGAATTATTTTAGTGCTTGCATTGCAGAGATAGACGTTTGGAGTTATTTAATTTAGTAGTCGCTGCTTCGATTCCCTGGTTGGGTCGAACATAAAGTGCACCGGACTGGAGCTTGGGGCGGAGGTGCGAATGGATGGATGTGACATAAGAGACTTTACTTTTACCTAGTAAGTCTCATAGCATCATGAAGGCCTGTTGAGGATAGTTGTGAAGGTTTATTAATAAAAATCCAATATATTTGTTGCCATAAATGAAATAGGTACGCTGTATTCGTTGCAAGTCTGGTGAGCTGCTGAAAGCCCTTTCTTCCTACTATCACGTACAATATTACTATATAATATACATCAATACTATAAAAATAAACGAATTGCAGTCGTAGAAAGCTGGTCTTCAATATAAAACAAGCTTCATGGTAAGGTTTCGTAGAAGGAAAATGCATTTACTTACTAAAGACATTCTGTTAGTAGACAATTAAGTTTTTTTTTAAATAGGCACTTTTGAAGAGTTCGACTTAATATAACCTCAGCACCTACCCATATGCACACAGCCACAAGGTAAAAATATCAAACACATACTACTTAACTTACTTTATAGATTTCGTAAATTTCGCCACGGCTGATGGCATTCACGTTCTCGAATAAATACGAAATCGAAAATACAATAGAAACGACTTTCTCCTCCATTCCTACCTCAAGAGGGAATTTTTCACAAAAGAAATCAAAATATATCCATTCCTTCGTTCCTCTCAGTTTAAATTACGTCCGGGGGTACTCTCAGCCGGCAGCGCTTTGCAGCGGTCCCGCACGATGTTTATTTGTGTGATAGACTATATAGAATCTCAGTCCTCCACATTCTATTTGAAAGAACTACCCACTTAGTGGTACATCAACAATGCAATGATTTCCTTTAGACGGAATAAAATTACTAGTGTAGTATACTAGGTTCTTAAAACTGTGCGTTTCTCGAGAGACTTTCTACCTCCCCTAACTAAACTGTGGAATGAACTGTCACCAGCGGTATTTCCGAACCAATGGGTTTGAAGGATCTTCAAACCTTCAAGAAAAGAGCGTACTCTCTTTTAAAAGGAAGGCGACGCACTTGTGACTCCTTTGGTTTTGGGTGTCGTGGGCGGCGTATCACTTACCATCAGGCGATCCGCGCCTCCCTATTCCATAAAAAAGGATGCTTAATTTTAAATCTCATTTCAAATACTTAGCACTGTTCTGTTAGTTACTCCTTGGGAAGTTACTGGTTGGGAATTAACCATAAGTAATAATGTTAGTTACTAAAGAATAACTACTCGGACTCCACAGGGTGGAACCTTGGCGATTAAAGGTCACTTAAATTTGCTTTTATCATACATAAATATACCTTCTATCATACATTCATAATTATAGCTATTAACAAAAAAAAACTTGAAAATAAATGTTTAGAAACGTAAACAATCTGAAAAGTCCTACATGTAATTTAAAAAATTACATTGTTGACTGTAGAGGAACTTTTACGATTGAATCTTTTTGAATTGAATGAGGTTTTGTCTGTGTCACATCGGGTGACGTCACAATATTCCGTGACGTCGCAGTCCCGCACTATAATCTGACGTCAGCGGTGATGGACGGTGGACAAAGCGAGCCCGCGAGATCATAAGTGAGATTGTTGCGTGTAGTTGATTAGTCGCTTTGTCAGTACGAGTTGCTTGTATTTTTCATCAAACTTTTTATCAATTTGATCAACCTCCTTTAGTATTGCAGAAGTTTTGTAATTACATTTTTAGATGATTTTGTGATACTGAAACTGGGATTTTATTTGCAGTGATATGACATACTGCCTATTTCCAGCAGTGGACTATGATAGGATAAATTGTTTAAGATTTTTCTTCAATACAGAATGTATTGAACTGATTTTTTTTTTAAAGAATAATATAACCGAAATTGCTGATATTCGCCTTACTACTATTGGCAGTGGGGACGCCGTTTGATCGGACGGGTGATCAGCCCTTCTATGTGGGCCATTTCACCCAATTTCCCTGGACGGCCATACATGTTCGTATGGTAACCAGGCCGTCAGCTTAACACGCTCCAGACCAATGTAAATACTCATATATAAGCATAAAAATATTTGCACTGAGCGGCGATCGAGCCCGCACCTCCAGCTAAGCGGCCGCGTTCACTACCGCCATGCCATGCGCCACGGGGGCTGTCGATATTCGCGCTAATACCTCTAGCTAAGCTAAATTTCTTGGTTTAGGAGTGAGTTCACGTCTGTAGTGTAGCAAAACGCGAAACTCGAACCAGGATGTTCTCAATCGTAAGGCAGATTCCTTAACCAATAAGCTACCTTCAACATAAAATATGATTAATACGAGACCGGTAACCACGTTTATTCCATGATATCAACAATATTGCGGTGCTGCGGGCAAGAACATTTTCAGCTTAGGAACGAGCAAATTTCAGTTAATGAACGTATTGGGAATGAGCGGTAGATGGTAACAGGGAAGCGTGGATGCCGCTGATGTGTGAGCGACAGTGAGAAACAAGTTGCAAGCGGAAATAATGTTGGTAACGCCATTCTGTATGAAACGGAAGTAATTGATATTTACGATGCCAACCATTATCCTACCCAAAACAATCCCGTAATTTAATTGATTCGTGCACGGTACGACGGTACAAGTGGCGCCATATTGACGTTTCTGTGACGTGTGCTAACTTCCCACTTCCGAAACCACCGCTGTGTTGAAAGGAGTCAAATTATTCTATTCTGCATTTTTACAAGACATAGGAGCATCGCCTTCTCCTGCTCTTTCGCATTCCCGCTGTTCAAAGTGGTGACGTGATATCGCGATTCGCGAGTGATACCAGAACTGCACAGACTTGTCGTGAGAGGTCTCGGTGGTGGGCCTTTATCCGAGCGACTGTGAGCGCCGTCCACGCGAGCGAGCAGCCACAGGTGAGTGCACGAACCATCCCAGGTCTAATCCGATACCTTGTAACTTGTGACATCGTGAATTTTGTTATCGAAGGGACTTAGGTATATCGCGCTACCAAATGTAAAATAACAAAATAGTTAAATGTTTTGATTTGATTATTCTGCGAAACAAATCATAGCTATACCTCCAAAGTACTAATATCTGTATGCTACAGGAGGCAATCTGCAATCTCAACGTTTGTGGACAAACTAAGTTCCTTCACAATAACTGATCCTACATCATGAACAATGCATCTAAAATCAGTGACGTACGTTCTCAATATTAGGTACATTAGTAAGGGTTAGAGATAGTTTCCCGGTGAAGTCACCCCGATTGTACCTACTATGAAAGATTAGGGCTACACAAATTGAAAAATAAAAACTATTTTAATAAGAACGCTTTTCGCTTACATTTGGCACAGGTTCACAATGCCCAGTATTCGACAATGTTCGTTCAAGTGCGAGTAGCAGTAACGCGATGCTTCAGCTGTATTTATTGTCATACTTGCGGGATGGCCCGAGGTAATAGTTTCAATCAATAATTACTTAGTATGTAATTTTTACTATAAATACACCAATTCCTATAACCCTTCCCTTTATACGGGAAATCAATAGGACATAATGTAGATACAGAATTTCTGCAATCCAATACATATCCAGGTAAGCTACCCGGATTCTGTTGATTTTGGTCATAATTCAAGTTCAAGTTTAAATTACCTACAGTTGATACTTATGTCAAAAGTTACATTTATCACCATTCTTGCTTTTTAATAAACGGAAAATGTTCAGACCAATTATCATCCAATTACATAAAAATATAGAAAGAGCAGGCACCACGCACAACTGCCATAAGTATCATAATACTGAATAATTAAAGTAGTAATAATAATTGTAGGCCACGTTAATACACCCTAATTAACTACACTCTACCATGTTGTACGTTAGGTTTCCAGCGTATAGCGAGATTACTTGATTAATTAACGTATACCTATCTATTATTTGCCACTATCTTTAATAACTGCTATAAAAAGAAACATATTAATATAAAACCAAACAGAAACAAATCAATAAAATGGCTAACAAAAGGAATTAAAGTCTCTAGCAAAATGAAAAGAGTAATATCTACAAGCACTAAGAAAGAAGCTAGTATTCATAAATATAAAATTAATTATACTCGTATATATAGGAAGGTCCTCAGGCACGCAAAAAGGCTGGCAGTAGAGGAACAATTAAGCAAGGCGAAAAACGTTAACAAAGAGACATGGAAACTAGTTAATTTAAAAACCAATAAACGGAAGAATACTTGCAACAGAAATTTAATTTTAAAAGTAGATGACAAAATTATAGATAAACCTCAAGAAGTTGCAAATGAGTTCCTTAAAAGTTTTATCTGTAAATCGGAAGTATCGAGCATTACCACTAGTGATAGGGGGGTAGCATTGTTATTATTAAATAGGTATACCGTAAGCGTAGAGAGCAGTTTAACCTTCGAACCTACAACACCAACTGAAATTGCAAAGATAGTGGGCAATATGACAAACACAATGTCATGTGGTTACGATGATGTTCCAATCTCCATTTTTAAGAACAATATCCATGAACTAGCACTCCCACTTGCAACATTTTTTAATAAATGCATGATGGAGTCCGTCTTTCCGGAACAATTAAAAATCGCTAAGGTCGTGCCAATATACAAAAAGGGTAAAAGAACAGATCCGTCAAACTATCGACCAATATCTTTGCTACCAACCATGTCAAAAATTTTTGAAAGGATTATTAAAACGAGACTTATGGCACACTTGAATTTGCGAGGAGTGATTAATAAAAGACAATTTGGCTATCAGAAGGGTGTGGGAACAGCAGATGCCATAGATACACTAATAAATGATGTAGTGGGTAATTTGAATGAGAGAATGAAAGTGGCTGGTTTGTTTATTGATCTTAGTTCGGCTTTCGACACAATAGACCATGAAATACTCCTGACTAAATTGGAATACTATGGTATCAGAGGTAATGCGTTAAAACTCATGAAGTCCTACTTAAAAAATAGAGAGTTATTTGTTGAAATTAAAAATATTAATGATGAAGCCCGAGAGACGATATGCAAGTCTAAAGTAGTTAATAATAACCGAGGTGTGCCTCAAGGATCTATTTTAGGACCAATATTATTCATAATAGTAACAAATGATTTAATAAACATGTTAGAAAAGACAGAGCCAGACGCAAGATCGATAGTGTATGCTGATGATACTAATATTATCACTGCAGCACGAGACATAACAGCCCTTACGAGTAATATTAATAAAATATTTGATACCATGAATAAGTGGTTCGTCGCGAATGGTTTAACAGTAAACACAAATAAGACCAATGTCATATTATTCAGAACAACATCTCGTATTGATGACAATTTGGAAGTAGAGTTGGGAGGAAAGAAGATTGGCTTGGTAGATACAGTCAAATTTCTTGGCGTCACTTTGGACTCGCAACTTAATTGGAAAGAAGAGTTAGCAGCAATTGATTCATCAATTTCGTCGGCATGTTTTGCACTTAGAACCCTAAGAGACGAAATCAGCGTTAGTAAACTTAAACTTGTGTATCACGCCTTAGTTGAATCTAAAATAAGATACAGTATTATGTTTTGGGGAAATAGTTATGAGTGCAATATTAAAAGAGCTTTTGTAGTACAGAAGCGTGCAATTAGGACCATAGTAAGAATACCCCAACGTGAGTCGTGCAAACCTTTTTTTAAAAAAATGAGCGTTCTTACGGTTCCTAGTTTATACATATTGGTTCTTTTAACACACTTCTCTAAGTATATTCATTTATTCGAAACGGAAGAGGAAAGAGCTTCACGAGAAATTACCCGTAGAAATACAATTAAAAATAAAATCACGCCGAAATTGGATATAACTAAGCACTGTTCTGCATACCAAGCAGTTAAAATGTTCAATAAATTACCAAGACATCTGAAAGATATTGTCTACAAAACCAAGTTGTTTCAATCGAGGCTTAAAAGTTTGCTATTAGAAAGATGTTTTTACTCTGTATCTGAGTTCATGTCGATGGGTGATGACTAAATTTTCGGATGAGGCAATTGCTCTTGGTTAATTGATTATTATTGTTGTTTTTTAATTTTTTTTTTTTTTTTTTACTTTGACATTCATTTATATTATATGTTTCTATTTGATACTGAAGCTTGGGATATTATTATTGACATTATGATGATTATTTCTGTGTATTTTCTTTTTTATATGTGCTTTTCTTTAATTTTTAATAATTTGATTTATGTATTGTATTAGTGACTGAAATGAATTCAAATATAATGTAAATTGTTCTTATATAAATAAACAAACAAACAAACAAACATTCTGAACAGAAATTAACTATGTCTGAAGATTAAAGGATTGTTATACCTACGTTCAATTAAATGTAAAAGTAATTCCTTTCACATAACTACCTCACCTAGTAGCGTAAAATGTAAATAAGCTCATGGTTCATAAATATGTTCGCGGAGGCACATTGCGATGATTTCTATGCTATAATAAGAAAGCGGAGCGCATCTATGTGCAATAGACTGCTAGGCAGCACCAACAGCATCCTGAAGGTATTGTCCGGGAGGTGGGACCTTCCCGTCCTACAAAGGTGGACGCGCCTGCATGTTAGCGCGTGCCCTCGGTTTATATTTTCATTTGTTGACATGTAGTACTAACATAGTTGTAAGACCAAATTGTTAATAACACATGGACATAATTAGTCTGAAATAAATGATTATTATTTCCTCTTTATTCAATTAAAAAACTTATAATTTATATTCTTAAATACATATAAAAAAATAACATCTATTTAAAAATATAAAAAATAGTACCCCACCGGCATCGGGTACAGGGACCAAGCTGCCGGCGGTTAGGGCTCCAAGGAGAGGAACCTCCTCACAATGCGTGCCGTGTCGAGGATTACCGCCTTCTGCATCAGGCCCTTGACCCAACTGTCTAACGCGAGCCTCTTGAGGTGTTGGTCGAGGCTCTTGGCAATCAGTCCGTGAACCGACACGACTATCGGAACAATAATCGCCGAATCCACATTCCACATGTCGACAACCTCGTGAGCCAGGTCCAAATATTTTATTTGCTTATCTTTTTCGGCTTTCACGAGATTCTCATCATGCGGAATGGTGACATCGATAATTATTGCGCGGCGCTCTAATCGATCTATCACCACTATATCAGGCTTATTGGCTACAATAGTCCTGTCAGTGATGATAGATCGATCCCGGTACAATGTGACACGACCATCGTCAAGAACTGGGTCGGGCACGTACCTGTAATACGGCACCTCCGAATCTACAAGTTTATATTTAAGAGCAAGTTGCTGATGGACAATCCTGGCTACTTGGTTGTGTCTATGCAAATACTCGCCGTTGGCTAGACGAGAACAACCAGAGATTATATGCCTGAGGGATTCTCCGGGACGATGACATGCCCGACAGATATCAACCGTACCATCCTTAAGGATATATCTCCGATAGTTGTTCGTCATTACAACTTCATCAGTAATTGCACAGACAAAACCTTCGGTTTCTCCAAAGAGATCACCGAAGCGTAGCCAGGATACAGATGCTTTTAAATCTACATCGGGCCCATATAAGGCCCGATGAAATCGTCCATGCAGTTCTTTACTCTTCCATACTTCCTTGCGATCATTGATACTGAGTATTGCAGGCTTGCGCCAGTTCTCTTTCGCAAGAGCGAGCGGGGTAAGTCCGCGGTCCACTGCCACTACATCTCGATGGACATCCACATTCACCTTGAGAAAATATTCTCTAAGGTTGCATATCTCGCGGTTGTGTAGAGTCTTAATGTTTAAAAAACCACGACCTCCAAACTTCCGCGGGATATACAACCTCATTACTGAGGAACGTGGATGGTGCATTCGATATGCAGTAAGCAGTGTTCGAACTCTTCTATCCAGGGCCTCCAACTCAGTTTGAGTCCATCTGAGTATTCCAAAGGAGTAGGTTAGGACTGGTATGACCCAATCGTTATAGGCACGCACCTTGTTACCGCCTGACAAAAGACTCTTCAGTACTTTTTTCAGACGGTAGAAAAAGCGCTCCCGTAACGATTGCTTCATACCCGACTCGTTAACACCTAACGCCTGTGACATACCCAGATATTTGTAGGTATTGTTCACAGAGAGGGATCTAAGTTTTGTAGAATCTGAGAGTTCTATCCCCTCAGATTCCACAATTTCACCTTTTTTTACATGCATGACCGCACATTTATCCAGACCAAACTCCATCCTAATGGAGGTACTAAAAGTTTCCGTTATCTTTAGTAGCTCCATTAGTTGGCGGTTGTTGGGGGCAAACAATTTGAGGGCATCCATGTAAAGGAGGTGGGATATAACCTGACTACCTCTCCGCAAACAATAGCCTAGTCCTGAATCCTCTAACATAGTACTTAGAGGATTCAGGGCCAAACAGAACCACAAGGGACTCAAACTGTCACCCTGAAATATACCTCGCTCAATCTTTATAAGCTCACCGTCATCCGGAATATGTCGACATCCAGGATAGCGAAGAGCCGTACTCCATTGCCCCATACATGCCTTCAAGAAGGTGCAAAGAGTTGTATCAACTTTATACAACTCAAGCACCCTCAAGAGCCATGTATGTGGCACGGAGTCATAGGCCTTCTTATAATCTATCCAGCATGTCGCCACATCTCTCCGGTTACGGCGAACCTGCTGGTTAACAGCCGTGTCAATAATAAGGAGCTCTTTTGTGCCACGAGCCCCACTTCTACATCCATTCTGAGAGTAGGATAGAATGGAGTTTCTAGTTATATGACTAGTTATTTTTACTCTGAGAACAGATGTAAGAAGTTTATAAACTGTAGGCAGACACGTGATCGGCCTATAGTTCTTGGGGTTCATGGCACAACCAGACTTATAGAGCAGATGGGTGATGCCTGTAGTCATAAAACCTGGAAGCGAACCTGACTCTAAAGCTGACTGGAATTGAGAAGCCAAACGGGCGTGTGAGCTCCGGAGCCATTTTAACCAGAAGTTGTGTAGTCCGTCCGGACCGGCAGCTTTCCAGTTCGGTAGCGAACGGACTACACAAGCAATGTCATCTTCTGATATTATTATAGGCTCCATTGTTTCAATCGCTTCACACGATCGCTTGACTTTTCGCACCCAGTCACCCTCTGTGTGAGCAACGGGAACCGACCAGATGTTGCGCCAAAATGTGTTTGTGGCAGCAACATCCGGGAAGTGCTCGTCACCCACAGAATCAGCTCGCTCCCAATTTCTATACACCCATCTTTCATCTCTTTGGAATGTGCGATTCAGTGTATATCGGTCACATCTTTTTTTGTACCGCTTTATGCGGTTTGCCCATGCATAAACTTTCTGCTTCAAGAAGTCAATGCGCTCTGTGACTCGGGATGTATAATCGGAGGGACTGACGCCAGTTCCCGAGAATACCCGATTCACAAAGCGCATGACTCTCGGGCGTGTATTGCCCGACCTGAAGCAGATTAGCTTGCCAATGAGTGCCCTGGTCTCAGCGATACGACGCTCAATTCTACACTGCCACCTCGGTTTCCCTGACTTAGGTCTAATAGCGGTGTTACATTCTGGAAATTTAACACCAGCTACTCGACAGGCTGCATAGGCGGCACAGTACAGAATTGAGTGCGTATCACCGAGATGTTCACTATTATCTAAATAATTAGGTAACAGTGAATCCAAGGCACACACTAGCGCTATATTTCGTTTATGCACTGGCAAACGCGGTAAACGAGGTCTAATTTGATAATTCATTGACCGATAATCACGAACGGCACACTCCAAAGCATTCCTTATTTGATCAATGTACTGAGTACTCACTGAAGTAGCGATATTATCCAACTCACAATCGGTATGTACAGGCTGTGTTTCCTGCGGGACCTCTTGCATCACGGCCTGTGGTAGAGGAGGGATAATATCGTTGTTCTGCAAGTCAGAGCGTAGCCTCTCAAGTACGGAGCTATCCAACAAGTGACACCGCTGGATAGCTCGCACCTGATCCGACAGTCGTTGCGCCGAAACATTAACAGTTGGTTCAAGATCCTGAAACAAAATAAGCATGCGATCACGGTACGCAGTGAGGTTGGTTCCTCCCCCTGTAGCCGCAAAATATGCCCGCATGACATTCTCATTCATGGATGACGTCCATCGCATGCGGCGCACATTACCACCGGCAGCGGGGGCCCTATTCGAGGCCGGTGGGCCTCGGGACCCTAAGCTGGACGGCGGTCGGCCTCTCCCCGGCCGACGTACAGGTGTTGGCGACGTCGGTGGGGAGAAATACTCGTCGGAGCTCGACGCCTCAACAGTAGCGGGCCTCGGAGATGTGGATTCCGGAGGCTGCGAAGCGGAGCTGCACGACGAGTCCGAGGGTGTAGGTTGTGCGTAGTTAGTTGCTTGTTTGGCCTTCGCCCGTGTCAACATAATTATTGTTCTTCATAAATAATATCTATATACATTTTCGTTTCTGATTTTGACATCTGTCATGTTTTCTGGATTTCTTAAAATCATTGTGATTGCGCTATATGGTATTAGAAAATTGTATATTATAGGTTCTTATCTTATGTAATTTTAGATTATAAGCCACGAAAAGTGTGTTATTTGTAGTAAAATATATTAAAATTTAAAAAAAAAACTTTTAAAAAAAATTATAATCAAATGATAGTCAACGGTTAATAAATGGGTTATTCCCGTCCGCTCCACGATTTTGTTCCCAAGCGCTCCAAGACTAAAATTAAATATTATTATTATTTTATAAAATCGTTCTCAAGAGCTCCAAAAACTTATTTATGCCTTTTACTTCAAAACTTCTTATCTCTATACATCAATTCCCAGTAGCTCCAAATTATACTACTTTAATTAAAAAAAGACTCATATAATACTGTGTTCCCAACAGCTCCAAAACAAAGTGTATGGTTAGCAGAATTAAAACATTTAATACTATGATACGACAATAGGAAGTCAATAGATTAACAGGATATAGTGTCTATTAGCCAAGTCTTGAGTTAGGTATGAATTCGGTATTCAAGGGGTTTTACAGAGAAAGTAATGTTAGCACTGAAGTTATAATAACATCACTGGGCTGTTTAACATCAGACAGATATATAATATACAGCTAACTCAGCCTCAGATTCATGACTCGAGTGTGCATGTAATACGTCAATATGCTTACCCCCTATTACGTGGGACTGACTAGGTATTATATTGTTTAATGAAATGTGGGTGTTAATGCTTTTATTTCTATTTTACTATTATTAGATTTTGTCACTAGCTGTTGCCCGCGACTTCGTGCGCGTTAAGTTTCGAATAGCTCAGACTCATCATTATTTATGGTGGAAGATTTTCATCCCAACTGGAATGGAAGTAGTTGAAATACTGGAAATAGTGAATTTTACACAAAGAAAACATTCCTTTATTTAAAAAAAGAAAAAAAACTGTTTTCAATTATTTTTCTTGACATCTTCCACCCTGTATTTTTCAATTACAAATTATGAAGACAGTTTTTTTTGAGTGACTGACTAATGTATACAGGGCTAAACTACTGAAAACTACGAAAAGAGACAGACTTCTTCTATAGGCTTGGCAAATACTGCGGAAGGATTTTGAAAAATTCAATATTTTGCTGACAAAATCATTATCAATTATGTGGATAAACATTGCTAAATGTGGACTAAGCAATGTTCATCAGTTATAATGATTTAAATCGCCCTTCCCGGCGAATAAAATGGTAATCGCAAATTCCAAATTTTACAGGAGAAGCAAATAACTGTTTTTTGCTTATATCTCAGTGCAGGTAGATTGTATGGCAATAATTTATATGTCAAAAGAAAGCTAATTTTTGTGCAGACTAGTTTCTATGTTAATTTTATTTCATTAGGCTATTGGAATAAAGTAATTTAAGAAAAACATTTTACCGAAAATGTAGATAAAAATTATAGTACACAATGTATCATTACCATATTATTCGCGTGTTATTCCCATTGCTGCCGTGGTCAGTAATAATACATTACAGTATTGTTCATGTAAATATGGAGCTAAAAATTTTTACGGTAAATGAACATTACCATATTATTCGGGGAAATGCATGTGATAGTGTCTACGGTAATATTACTTTGCAAAACTATTCATCAATATATTGTGTCAACTGATTATTTGTAATATTATATTGCAAATATAATATTTGATCAAACAATACAGTAATAATTAGTTAAATTACATAATATTGCGGGAGTGAAGAGCTACCACAGTCAGGTTGCAGTATATTTATTACTACTCAATGATTTAATAAAGCAATGTCTTACAAACTAAATAACAGGCTTATATACTGATTTATCCACCATTGGTGGAGTGGGAGCGATGCTTGTGGTCACGTCCTATCTTCTCACTGACTTGAAGAAGGCATGGGGAACTGTGAGAAAACTCACAGATGACCCACCAGCCGCTGCCAACCCTGGTCGAGTGACGTCAAACCAAGCGGCCCACCAACTCCGCCTAAACGGGAAGACACAACACCTAAGACCCATTAAGTTCGACAGTCATCTCACCAACCAACCAAATTGGCCAGCCCTTTTCACTGCAGGAAATCATAGACACCATAAAATACTAAAAACGAGTAAGGCAGCAGGCGTAGACGATATCACTGTCGACCAAATAAAACATTTTGGGCCCAGAGTAGTGTCCTGGCTTCTTGATCTCTTTAACAACTGCCTAAAATCCTCCAGAATTACAAAACTGTGGCGAAGAACATAATTAAAAGCGCTCCTCAAGCCTGCCAAGAGCCCCAACGACCCTAAAAACTACCGCCCCATTTCTCTACTCTGCCACACTTTCAAGATATTCAAAAGAATGTTGCTGAACCGTCTAACACCAATACTGGAGGCTAATCTCATTGCCGAACAGGCTGGATTTAGACCCGTTAAATCGTGCACCAACCAATTACCCTGAACACAAAACACTATCTATACGCGGACGACCTGGCGCTTACTGGTCAAACAAAAAATTTCGAAGAGGCTGAATTAAGACTGGGTGCAGCTTTGGAAAGCCCAGACCAGTACCGCAAAGAGAATGTACTAATAACCATATAATGGACTAATAAACTAAAAATGCTAGGTAAACCAACTCCTTAACATCTCGTGGCGAGGGGTCGAGATTGCTCGATCTCTGCCCAAAGCCACGTTACCTCGGCGTTACTCTCAACCGAGCTCTCGCCTATAAAACCCACTGCCGAAACACCAAACAAAAAGTGGCGAGCAGGCAAAATTTGATGCAAAGGTTAACATCCACGTCTTGGACATGTTGTCAGGACAACCGGCCTCGCTCTCTCTTTCTCAGCGGGTGAGTTCGCGTATTTAGTATGGCACCGCTCTGCGCATGCTAAGGAGGTTGATACTGCCCTAAACGACACATGCCGCATTATAACGGGCTGCCTTAAGCCTACTCCCCTGAACAGACTGTATCCACTAGCTGGTACCACTCCACCAAGCTTACGACGGCACGTTGCTTGCGAGGTTGAGAAGAGAAGTAGACTGTAAATATAGCTGCGTATGGCTTTTTTGCTGACCATGGCACACACCAATGACTTTTCGATGCTTTTCGAGGTTATGTGTGTATTTATCGCAGGTTTATAAGTGCCCGGTTAATGGCAATAGGCTCGCCACCTAGTACATTGGGACCTAAACATAAACTGGCGAAATGTGGGTGCTAGCACCTCTACCTACCCCTTCGGGGAATACAGGCGTGAGTTTATGTTATGTTATGTGTATGCTTCTTAACGAGAGAGATGTCTTCTTCTTTCGTTAACCGTGTGTGCAGTTGCTACGAGTATATGTGCCGACACGCTGCTGTGGTCGTAGGATCCAGGCTACGCGGTCGCTGCAATTAGTGGTACCCCTGTTGTGGCCGTGTATGCTGGCTGGTCACTTTGGTCTCGATGGCTTTTTGAAGATTCAGCAGTCTTATCTCTCTTTGGAGCGTGCCAATGCCAGTTGTGGGCAGTTCCATTTCGCCGGAACTGGGTGCCGCTAATTTGCGGAGTACTTTTCTTCAGTAGTCATCGTAATTTCAAGACTAACCACTGGTCCCTTAGATGGGGGCCGCGTGCGGTGCTTCCTTGACGTTAACATTGTTCACGATTGCTATGACGGCGTGTGCTGCGTCGACATTTTCTGCTATTGCGCTAAGTTGCATATAGTTCCGTCTGCATTTTTGCTAACTTGCCATTATGTAGGTTGTTGCGTTGCGTCATCGTTTGACTTTTTTTTGTTTCCGTAGTTTCGAAAATGTGAGATTATTGCAATTATGTTCTTTCTTCGAAGAGACTCGGCCACTGATGACTTTTAGTCGAATGCGTGCATCAGTGGCTACGATCCGTATTTTCGTAATCATAGATTCTTCTACTATTCTTATTCTTCTTCTTCTTGAAGATGAAGTGTTCGATTTGCCTTTTTTGTACCTAGTCTCTCAATCGTATGTCGATCTTTGGAGAGTTTTTGTGAGGCGATGATTGTCGGGATGGTGATTGCATTTGTCGCGCATTGTGTCGCGGAGCCGGTCGAGACTGTGGTAGCCGTACCGAAATTATTTTCGTTGATACCACATAATTTCTTGGTTCTTCTGGCTGATTCAATAGGCTCATATCGCTGAGCCTGGTGCTTCTTGAGATCTCGCATTTACAATTAGTCCATATATTTGGTCTGGAGTATAAAGGACTTTATTTTTTAAAGCTCTTCCTATGCATGAATGCATGCTATCGCCTTCGTTTTGGCTATGTCTAGTATCGAAGAACCTATGTATTATAGTTTGCATATCATGGGCTTTTATTGCATGGAGGTATAAAGCAAAAATATACCGATTTTTACTTTGCCCTGAACACCCATCTGAATAGAAAGACCAATTCCTGATACTTCAATTTTTTTCTACCTTATATAGTATTCCTTTTTTTACTATACCTTTCATAAATAAGGAAACAAAATATGTGAGCGCTTTTGCTCTGCTAATACTACCGAAAATAGTAGTGTGTTATTGCATTGCGTTCCAACATAATTGCAATCTTTCAATGTAAAACCCGTTACTTTTAGAATTTTATCTATATAATACGGTAAGAAACATTACCGTTTTTATTAAAATCTGTAATTTATTGTAAAAATGCAGTACCGAAACTAACGGAAAAAAATAACTTTGCATTATCGTTTACGGTTTTATTCGTGTTCAAATTGTATTTCTAATTTAACTGAACAAAAGTGTTATGTTCATTATGGACCTATGGGAATTATTGTATTTTCAAAAATATCCACTGAAAAATTACAAAAAAAATTTACAATGTGTATTCGATGCTCTAAGAACCGAAAATGCAATAAAACCTAAACTGTGGTAATAGCACAATACCATATTATTCGCCGGGGAGGGCGAAATATTCTTCTTCCTTCTTCCTAAATTCTTAAAACATGCTTCTACAACTTACGAACTGAACAAATCCATACTAATATTATAAATGCGAAAGTAACTCTGTCTGTCTGTCTGTCTGTATGTTACGCTTTCACGCCTAAACCACTGAACCGATTTTGATGAAATTTGGGATAGGGATAGATTGGACCTTGAGAAAGGACATAGGCTATGTTTGGTCGCGATAACCGACTTCCACGCGAGCGGAGCCGCGGGCAAAAGCTAGTTATAAATAATTAAAAAAAAAATGAACCGACTCCAAAATCAAATAGGAAAAAATGTTTAAAATAACAGGATTTAGAGATTTTCAACAATAAACAGTTAATAGACAGTTCGTAAGAATGTTGGTAGATGGCTGCACCGTCGCCCTTATAGACGGATATAAAGAGAAGGAAAATTTGGAATGATTCAAGTGTGGCTCAATAGCTCAGTTGGAAGAGCAGTCCCCCTGTAAGGGAAAGGTCGTAAGTTCGAGTCTCACTTGAGCATCTCATTTTTTCCATTGTTTTTCGAACTTAAAAGTTAGCATAATAAATGCTATAAAAAATTCATTCAAAGATTTTCAATCTGTTAGAAGTCGGTGCCAACTTTGTTGAGCGGCTTGAGCGAGAGAGACTCGTAGATCGCGCCGCCCGCGTGCGCATGCGCCTCAGGCGTCGGAGGGCACAGACTGACCTCCGTCCCCATGAGTGCAGGCCTGGGGGTGACGTGTGGAGCCGCCTATCACCTCAGCAGAAGCAGGCCACGGTGGCAACGCGCGTAGGACAACGGTGTCAACGACTCGCCCCCGGAATGGGGAGCCATTCCGGGGGCGAGTCGTTGACACCGTTGTCCCCTCTCCTGTGGAGGGCCAGACCGTAAGGGATGGCCCTGGGCCAGCCAGGGTGCAAGGGATATGTCGAAAACAACCTCACCTCCGGCCTAGCACTTCGACCCTCATTCGGCATATGGTTTTAGTAGGTTCGAGTCCAACATAACCTCTCCTTCCGGCTCCGGCGCACGACAAAAAAAAACCACCTCAGGAGTAGATAAACCCCATTTATAAGCATACTTATTATTTTTAATAATTAAGGAACTGTCTCTGTTTCACTGAGATTTTTATTACGATATCTCTCAAATTTCGTGATTTTCTCAGAAGTAGCACCTACCCTTACAAGTATCACGTTAGCCCTACATACTACTACCTATTTTCCTTTGACCAATTGCAGTACTGTCCCCTAACTCCTAATCGTTAATAAGTTCTGTAGCTTCACTATCAGCACAGCAGTATCAGATATTGATTCAAGCATACCTCACAAGCAACACGTTAGCCCTACATACTACTAAATAGTTTCCATCGACCAATGACAGTACTGTCTCCCAACTCCTAACCGTTAAGGAGTTCAGTAGCTTCATCATCAGAACAGCAGCATCAGATGTTGTCACCCTGAAGCATATACCTGAGTAAGAAATTATTACGTAACAAAAACACCATACGCAACCGTTAAGGAGTTCTGTAGCTTCATCATCAGCACAGCAGCATCAGATGTTGACACCCTAAAGCATATACCTGAGTAAAACATGATTACGTAACAAAAGCACTGTAACACCCTCCCTAACCTATACCATCCCCTACCTATTTCGACTTCCGATTTATTATAAAAACATACTTATACTCAAACGTTTCCGAATTCCTACCTACTTAGTAACTAGTTTGGCCAATGATCGTTCTAGTGGGAACTAGGACTCTTATTATGATCCAGTAGTCCCCCTCGTTCTATAGAGGTAGCTTGTGCTGTTGTCCTAAATTAAGTCCCTACTTATCCAATTCACCTTCCTAACATAATTCTGTACCTACTTAATTTACTTAATTATCGCAACATATAACCTATCGTGATTATTTGGAAAACAGAATGTAAGGAACTGTTAATAAGATTACCTACCTAAATTTCTAGGCTAACCTATTTTTAGGTTACTAATTTAAATTTAGAAAATGATAATGAATAAACTTTCTATCGACGTAATGTAAGCGTAATAAGACTTATTTCGAATCGAAGCGAACCGTAATAATACACAAATATTTTTATTTGCCCCCCCGAGGTCAGGGCTCCTCCAATTCGCCATGACAGTGAGTTGCACCAACACAGATCAACTCCCCTCTGCCTTATTAATATAGCAGACGCCACTTGGCCTAGTCCACTTTGTTCAAGTTATACCGCGGCAGCCGGTATAACCCTTTACCCCAAATCCATAACTGGATTACACTTGTATTATATAAATACAAAATCGTGACATTCAATTACAAGAATGTTAATATTCGTTAATGATAATTTCATTCACTTATTACAACCGAATAAGCTCAATTGAATACAAAGGTTCAGGCATCATTGTGCATATTGTATAATATACTGATAGTTGCGATCAAGACCAACTCATTAGAAGCCGTAGATTTCAATATAGAATAGATAGGTATTTCATACAGTAGTCTACACTTGCTACACTTCTGATTGAAACTTATATAGAAATTACATCTTCTATTGAAGACATTCATATACAAGAACTTCCGTCTAGGTTACCGGACAATAGAACATAGGTCCATAATTGGACGGTTCTCAACTACCGTGAGAATGCTCCACTAATATCCATTCAACCCAATTCAATCAAATAAATGCACCAAGTATTATATTTGGTAATATAAATAATATATTGAATAATGACATTCATAATCAATCGGTCTATGGTATCCAATAGCCAAATGACTTAACTGAATCTTACTAGATTACATGTAGATAGGTGAGTATTTAACCACCTTCTGATATTCGTCACAATGATAACCATGCCTTTCACATTCAACTGGTATTATGTAAGATCTATTTCACATTTTATTATGAAGGTAGTCAACACTGAGGATACACTTTAGATAATCGTTGTTAAATGCCTGGATTTCAACCCGAAATCCCCCAGTATTCATTCACACCAAAATAATAGCCTAATAACTTCATTATAATGAGAACCGTTCACATAACTTAAACGCAATTAACTGACTATCAAAAACCTATACAAATTCGATTCTACCTACATAGCCGACGTCCTATATTACCGCGAGAAGAATGTGTACCTATTCCTTCTACCTATAAAGACTATATATGTGTTTTAACCCCAATAAACTCCTCCCTTTAGTTAATTCTAAACGTGTGGTGTGTAATGTACCTACTCCTATTCTGTAAGGGAACAAGCTAGTCAGACTTGATTTTGTATGACCTATGACTGTGTGCTTGCCTTAGTTAACGGCCGAAGCCAAGGATGTTAACTAAAGCCCTAACGAGATATATAATTTTGTGTATAAATAAATATATAAATAAAGACTGAGCTATCAGCTCCAACGACACCGATACTTCGGGCCACTGGTCACCGATACCCAGAAGGCTTTATTCGACCCTGAGACAGGTAAAATCGAATAGCTGCTCGCCTTAACTTGATCAGCTCCCTAGCTAGACAGAGGACAAGGGCTTCGTTGGCACCGTTAGATGTTCCACCCAAGACCGATCACTTCGATTGGCTTTCCTAAGGGACTCCTAGCTAAAAACCCCCCCAACACTGCTGCTTGTATGTTATCTACTGATTCTACCCACTTCAGAATCCCTAATCTCCATTCCCATCCTGCCTTGATTCATGAAGTCACGGGGAAGACTCTCCCAGGCGTGAGTAACTACTCCATATGAGCCCTTGAGCCCATACTTCGCAATCACAGAATTGGTGTCCTATCTCAGCATAAATCGAGGCGGGTTTATATAATATTCACTAATACCCCAATTCGATATTCAAAATCCTAACAATCCACTCGACAGGTAGATTTCCAAATCTCCGTTCCCATCCTGCATTGTTTCATGAAGTCACGGGGAAGACTCTCCCAGGCGTGAGTAACTACTCCATATGAGCCCTTGAGCCCATACTTCGCAATTACAGAAATGGTGTCCTATCTCAGCATGAAACGATGCGAGTTTTATATATTCTCAACACTTGAAGTTACGTTAAGATTCTCAAATAATTTCAAACACGAATAAAATTAATGTACAACGGAATTTTAACATAGTAACCTCCCAGTACCCTCTTAACACAATTTATAAAACGCGAAATGACCCACCAGACTTTCTACTCCTGACCACCTCTCTTCAGCAGCTCCCAACAATTAATGAATAATCTTTTCCCTGTCCTCAACTATCCTCACCCCAACCGCAATGATCCCTACTTCTCGAAACAAAATATCGTACGATTCCAACCAGCCAATCGTAGCGCTGTTTGAAATCATTGTCAAATCAATATATCCACAAATAATTCTAATTTGGATTTATCTTCCTAGAAATCGTTCAAACTATAACTTAAAATTATTGTATTTATTTTCAAATTAACTGCGATCAATTAATATCGACAAAATCTTATCCATTTAGTATTTTTGCTTAAATATGTAACGTATATCTCTGATATTCGACCAGAACTTCCTTCACATACGAATTTCGTTCAAAAACTTAAAGTTTAATAAAACACGGCATTTGAATATTCAAATAAATAACTGATTTATAAATGTCCTTATTTGTTTAATTAATCTTTAAAACCAAATTATCGTAATAATTTATCACGTAATTTTATATTCAAAAAGGTTTTTCTTCATACCTCATATAAATAAACATAATTTATATTAGCGCCATCTGTGTGATTAAGAATGTACTTCTACTACAACAGATGACAGATTTCGTTCCGTTACATCTCGACCCCCTGAATGTTGACGCAGGTACAAATCTTTCCCAATTTTGTCCGGAGTAAAGATTCACCCTAACCTATAACCAATATATTGTCATTGAATATTATCCCAATTTAAAATCTTCCCTATAATTAGAAAATGTTGAATCCTCCCTTACATAATCGATTCCAGTTATAATCCAATTCCTGCACATTTTTGTTTTATGTAGTGTGTAATTTAACCCAACATCAAAATAGTTACCACTCGAGCCCACCGCCAAGTTTGTTAGTGAACTTGATCTCAACACGACACAATATCCAAGTCAGAATTTGACTCAACACTGAAGGCAGTGGGTTGTGAGGCCACTGAACGATAAGCGAACCGGATAAGAGATGAGGCAAGAGACGCAATCTTATGCTCTCTATGCGATCTAATATCTCCACCCTCGCGTAAAAGCCAAATTCCTTAAAGACTATTAGACAATAACGTATGTTTACGACTTCACCCCACTTGAAATAGAATCGACAAGCAAGTACTCTGATATGGGCGTATGTATAGTGTGCTTAGATCTTGGCCTTGTGAACCGAATTGTATAGTTGATGAATTATGAAGGTACCTTAACGGTATGCCTAGACTTTTGATTTCTCAATATCAAAATATGTCTTTTAACCTAACTCCTGGCAATCCTTCATAATCCAACATGTGGTGCGTACAGGGAATCAAACCATAACACGACCTCTCAAACACTCCCCCCCTTTAAAATAATGCTGATTGGGATGACCCTCCATTCTGAATTTAATGACTACATCCAGCTCCACTTCAGCCTTCCACATCTATTTTAAATCCCAATCATACCTAGTCGACAACCCTTTTGCACTATCAGAGTCCGCTTTCGCGACTTTTCTCGCTGCCAACCGATCAGCATTATCATGTAACAACATAGAGGTGATTATGTTTTATTTCATTTTACATATCCTACTCTTTCTTGTACTCCCTTTTATCTAATTTATGTAGATGTTAATTCTTTTTCCTTATATATATAAATATGTACACATATAGATATAAATACATATACATATATATTTTATGGTAAAGCCGCCCTACGCCCCACCATCTGAAGGGATGATTTGATTAAATTCAATTTGATAAAATAAAAATAAATCTTATTATAATAATGAAAGATTTCTTTCTTCACTAATTTCCACCTCATACCGTCAGATGGGCTTTACCCTATCCTCCAATTTTGTCTCTTTTTTTTTTTTTTTTATAATTAACCAATACATCTTACAAAACTACATTTAAATATAAAAACTACAACTAATCACTATAACTTAACTCTAAAGTCTATACCAAAACACTACAATACAACAATTAAATCAATGTAACTTATAAATCCTACAATCTTAAATAATGACTCCCCGATCCAGCCCCAGCTTCAAATTATCAAATGTAATATTTGGATAAATGTATAGCATTAAATTTTCCTCTTATTTCCTTGGTTTGAGGAACTACCAAAACATACACATTCCGATAAGGACTTTCTGCTATAAGGAATGGTCCTTCATATATCGCCTCGAACTTCTTGGTTAATTTTAAAGAAGCATCAGACTTGTTTAATCTTTTAATTTTCACCAAATCTCCCACTTGATATTCAACTAATCGGTATCTTTTATTGAATTTTAACTCACGATTATCCGCAGCTTGCCGTAAATTTACCCTCACCTGTTCTCTAACACACGCCAAGTCCAAATCTACCCCCTCCTTATCAATAATCTGATCGAAAGACAGACAAGTTGACTCTCCATACATTATTTCACAAGGAGTAAACCCAGTACTTTCATGGTAAGTATTATTATATAATTTTTCCAGTTTAGGTAGAGTGTCAACCCAACCTTTATGATTTTTGCTATTATACGTCCTAAACAATCTTCCTAATTCTCTATTCACTCTCTCCACTGTATTTGGACGAGGATTCCTAACTGTTGTGTAAACTACTCTAATCCCTAGCAACTCCATTTCCTCTTTCCACGCATGACTAGTAAACTGAGTTCCATTATCCGACATTATAGCTTTCGGTTTTATAATTTCAGTAAATTTTTTCACTTTGCTAAGTACCGCTCTCGTAGTAGCCCTTTTTAAATCAAAAAATTTCACGAATTTACTAAACGAATCCTGTAATACTAATATGTAATTCATCCCGAATTTCCCCGACGGTAAAGGCCCGTATATATCCACCATCACTAAATCTCCTATGTCTTTCGTAACAATTGAGCAACACGGTCCCACCTTATTGGAATTAGAATGTTTCGTCAATTGACAAATACCACAAATCCTAACCAATCGTTTAACGTCCTTGGTCAAACCCTTCCAATAAAACCTTTCCTTTAAATATTTCAGCATCTTATAACTACCCTGATGTCCCATTTCTAAATGCACCTGATTAATTATTTCCTCTCTAAGGCATTCCGGTAAATAAATCGAACACCCTTTACCCCCCCCTCCCTCTACAAATAAAACATCCCCCTTTAGTTTGCATTTACTAACTATCCCTAATAGCGCCTTTCCCGACCTTTCTGATTCGCAAATTTGTTCGATTAGCTTATTTATTCCTGCATCCTCTCTCTGTAAAACTGCCATTTGCTTTAATTTCCGAAATAACACCTTATTTTGTTCATTTTCCATATATAAAATACTAGGCATTTTAATCTTTTCCTCCTGTAATCTTTCCCCCTCCGGTGGATATCGCGATAATATGTCCGCCACTACATTTTCACTCCCCTTTATATATTGAATTTCATATTGATAATTTTCTAAATAATTGATCCAACGAGTTATTTTAGCATTATACAATTTCCAATTCTTAACAAATAACAACGCCCTATGGTCGGTCCGAATAATTACTTTTGCACCCCTCAAATATATTTCAAATTTTTCTAGACAACAAATTACCGAATAAAACTCTTGTTCCGTCACCGTCCAATTTAACTGCGCCCCTCTCAACGCCTTACTATGAAAACCTAACACATTCTCTTGCCCATTATCATCTATTTGATATAATACCCCAGCTAACCCCACTTGCGAACAATCTGTCTGTAAATAATATGGTTTAGTAAAATCAGGATGATGCAATTGTATGGTTTTCATGAACGAAGCTTTGATACAATCAAAGGTTCGTTGCTCTAACTGTCCCCAGTGCCAAACTCTACCTTTCTTCAACATATCATATAATGGTTGAGCTAATTTATTGTAATTTTGAATAAACCTCCTATAAAAATTACATAACCCCAAAAAGGCCCTTACGTGTTTTATTTTCTTAGGAATTGGAAAATCTTGGATAGATTTGACTTTGTCTGGATCAGGTTTTAATCCACGAGTAGAAATTATATATCCTAACATTTTAACCTCCTCACAACAAAACTCACACTTCTTTATATTGCAAGTCATCCCAGCCGCGCGTAATTTCCCCAACACGACATCTAAATGCTCTAAATGTTGAACAAAGGTTCCCGTCGTTATTATGGCTAAATCACCCAGATAATTTACACAATGTTCCCTAACTTCATGTCCTAATATTATATCCATAGCTCTACTAAAACTCCCCACTGAAGTCTTCAACCCCTGTGGTAACACATTATAAACGTAAGATTTCCCGTTAAAAGTAAACCCAGTATACTTCTTGCTATCTTCAGTTATCGGTATTTGGAAATAAGCATTATTCAAATCTATTATACTTATATAATTAGCCCCATGAAACGAATTCATAACATCAATTTTTATTGGGGGCTTCTCTGTTTCAGCCACCATAAATTTATTAATCTCTCTAGCGTCTAATAATACTCTAATAGATTTATCCTTTTTAATGGTAAAGTTTAATGGACTACAATACGGAGTGGCTGACCTACTAATAATATTCAACTCTTCCATTTCTTATATTATACCTTATAAACATAAGGTATTGGATAACTCTTCTTAACAATAGGTACGTTAGAACTCATAAGAATTCGATGTTCATAGCAATTTGCCCTACCAATCCGTGAAGTAAATAATCCCTCGAACTTACACAGTAATTTCAACAATTCTTCCCTTTTGCCTGAAAGTTAACACTATCCCCGTCTCTATTTCCGACCAATCCGCGCTTCTCTGATTTGTTAACACTGACATAGATTCACGAACCTTCTTAACTTGATCAAATTTTTGTACCTCAAAATACAAGAATGAAAAGTGTCATTGCACTGTAATGGTACTTCCAATTTTTTTTTTTTTTACGTGCGGAAATCCCCTCGGATACCCCGCCGGAGCCGGAAGGGGAGGTTATGTCGGACTCGAACCGACTAAAACCGCACGCCGACTGTGGGTCGTGGTGCTAGACCGGAGGTGAGGTTGTCATCGGCATATCCCTCGCACCCCGGCTGACCCAGGGCCATCCCTTACGGTCTAGCCCTCCTCGGTAATGGCACTTCCCAACTTTTCCAAGCCGTGTATTTAAAATTACTCTCTACCCCTAACACTTTTAAAACATCAAACCTAACAAAATGTAACTTTTTGTCTCTAAATTGTGAATAACTTACTCCGAACTACGACCCCCCATTCTTTTATAACATTAACTATCCGAATAAGCCTAAACGACATTCTATAATAGATTATATTAATCCTACGACCCCCCATCTCTTAATAATTCTAACTAAACTTCCAAATTTCTAAAAGAATTCACAATTATTACAACAGCACAATGTTCTGACCCAATAATTCTAACTAAACTTCCAAATTTCTAAAAGAATTCACAATTATTACAACAGCACAATGTTCTGACCCCTTACCTACTATATACGGCAACAAATTGTACGGTATAGATATACCGTACCTTCCTTATAATTCAAATAAAAACATGTTTGCATTTATAATCTACCTATAATTCAATGCTACATTAATTTTCAAGGATGCTAATATCTTACTAATAGTTGTTGATGTAGGTAAATGTATAAAACTTTATCATTATATAATTTTTTTATAAATCAACTAACACGGTTATTATATCCTTTCTAAATTATAAAATGTAATATAACTAACTAATATAGCTCGTTGGAGCTATAACTACCAAAACTAATCTGTTAAACTATATTGTTAATTTCAACATCATCATTGCAACCACATTTAGCAAAATACATAACCATAACTTATCATAGTTATGTATACGTGTAAAGAAACGAGCGTTGTTTCTTACTAATATATTGACTAAATGTAGGTGCATGCAAAACAATATAGTTACATACACCCACACATTCGACAATATAATTCGTAGCTACTCACTTTTCAAAATATACTATTCCAGTTACACCTATTCTATTCTTAAATCGTAATCTCACGCCAGGAAATTGTACCAATAACACGCACTCCAAATCGAACACTCATCCTAGTCTCACGACCACTAAATAGTACTGTGAAGCCAGTCTACTCTTAAATCCTGGTCTCACGACCCCCATTTTGTTCTGTTTATACTGGAGATTGATGGCACTTGGTGGAATCTGCTACACACATTGAATAACGCACTTGTACCTTTCCATACTATTTTATACCAATCCTGGTCACACAACTCCTATTTTGTACAGTTTATACTGGAGATTGATGGCACCTGGTGGAATCTACTACACACATTGAACAATGCACTTGTACCTTTCCATACTATTTTATACCAATCCTGGTCACGCGGCACCAAATTGTAACACCCTCCCTAACCTATACCATCCCCTACCTATTTCGACTTCCGATTTATTATAAAAACATACTTATACTCAAACGTTTCCGAATTCCTACCTACTTAGTAACTAGTTTGGCCAATGATCGTTCTAGTGGGAACTAGGACTCTTATTATGATCCAGTAGTCCCCCTCGTTCTATAGAGGTAGCTTGTGCTGTTGTCCTAAATTAAGTCCCTACTTATCCAATTCACCTTCCTAACATAATTCTGTACCTACTTAATTTACTTAATTATCGCAACATATAACCTATCGTGATTATTTGGAAAACAGAATGTAAGGAACTGTTAATAAGATTACCTACCTAAATTTCTAGGCTAACCTATTTTTAGGTTACTAATTTAAATTTAGAAAATGATAATGAATAAACTTTCTATCGACGTAATGTAAGCGTAATAAGACTTATTTCGAATCGAAGCGAACCGTAATAATACACAAATATTTTTATTTGCCCCCCCGAGGTCAGGGCTCCTCCAATTCGCCATGACAGTGAGTTGCACCAACACAGATCAACTCCCCTCTGCCTTATTAATATAGCAGACGCCACTTGGCCTAGTCCACTTTGTTCAAGTTATACCGCGGCAGCCGGTATAACCCTTTACCCCAAATCCATAACTGGATTACACTTGTATTATATAAATACAAAATCGTGACATTCAATTACAAGAATGTTAATATTCGTTAATGATAATTTCATTCACTTATTACAACCGAATAAGCTCAATTGAATACAAAGGTTCAGGCATCATTGTGCATATTGTATAATATACTGATAGTTGCGATCAAGACCAACTCATTAGAAGCCGTAGATTTCAATATAGAATAGATAGGTATTTCATACAGTAGTCTACACTTGCTACACTTCTGATTGAAACTTATATAGAAATTACATCTTCTATTGAAGACATTCATATACAAGAACTTACGTCTAGGTTACCGGACAATAGAACATAGGTCCATAATTGGACGGTTCTCAACTACCGTGAGAATGCTCCACTAATATCCATTCAACCCAATTCAATCAAATAAATGCACCAAGTATTATATTTGGTAATATAAATAATATATTGAATAATGACATTCATAATCAATCGGTCTATGGTATCCAATAGCCAAATGACTTAACTGAATCTTACTAGATTACATGTAGATAGGTGAGTATTTAACCACCTTCTGATATTCGTCACAATGATAACCATGCCTTTCACATTCAACTGGTATTATGTAAGATCTATTTCACATTTTATTATGAAGGTAGTCAACACTGAGGATACACTTTAGATAATCGTTGTTAAATGCCTGGATTTCAACCCGAAATCCCCCAGTATTCATTCACACCAAAATAATAGCCTAATAACTTCATTATAATGAGAACCGTTCACATAACTTAAACGCAATTAACTGACTATCAAAAACCTATACAAATTCGATTCTACCTACATAGCCGACGTCCTATATTACCGCGAGAAGAATGTGTACCTATTCCTTCTACCTATAAAGACTATATATGTGTTTTAACCCCAATAAACTCCTCCCTTTAGTTAATTCTAAACGTGTGGTGTGTAATGTACCTACTCCTATTCTGTAAGGGAACAAGCTAGTCAGACTTGATTTTGTATGACCTATGACTGTGTGCTTGCCTTAGTTAACGGCCGAAGCCAGGGATGTTAACTAAAGCCCTAACGAGATATATAATTTTGTGTATAAATAAATATATAAATAAAGACTGAGCTATCAGCTCCAACGACACCGATACTTCGGGCCACTGGTCACCGATACCCAGAAGGCTTTATTCGACCCTGAGACAGGTAAAATCGAATAGCTGCTCGCCTTAACTTGATCAGCTCCCTAGCTAGACAGAGGACAAGGGCTTCGTTGGCACCGTTAGATGTTCCACCCAAGACCGATCACTTCGATTGGCTTTCCTAAGGGACTCCTAGCTAAAAACCCCCCCAACACTGCTGCTTGTATGTTATCTACTGATTCTACCCACTTCAGAATCCCTAATCTCCATTCCCATCCTGCCTTGATTCATGAAGTCACGGGGAAGACTCTCCCAGGCGTGAGTAACTACTCCATATGAGCCCTTGAGCCCATACTTCGCAATCACAGAATTGGTGTCCTATCTCAGCATAAATCGAGGCGGGTTTATATAATATTCACTAATACCCCAATTCGATATTCAAAATCCTAACAATCCACTCGACAGGTAGATTTCCAAATCTCCGTTCCCATCCTGCATTGTTTCATGAAGTCACGGGGAAGACTCTCCCAGGCGTGAGTAACTACTCCATATGAGCCCTTGAGCCCATACTTCGCAATTACAGAAATGGTGTCCTATCTCAGCATGAAACGATGCGAGTTTTATATATTCTCAACACTTGAAGTTACGTTAAGATTCTCAAATAATTTCAAACACGAATAAAATTAATGTACAACGGAATTTTAACATAGTAACCTCCCAGTACCCTCTTAACACAATTTATAAAACGCGAAATGACCCACCAGACTTTCTACTCCTGACCACCTCTCTTCAGCAGCTCCCAACAATTAATGAATAATCTTTTCCCTGTCCTCAACTATCCTCACCCCAACCGCAATGATCCCTACTTCTCGAAACAAAATATCGTACGATTCCAACCAGCCAATCGTAGCGCTGTTTGAAATCATTGTCAAATCAATATATCCACAAATAATTCTAATTTGGATTTATCTTCCTAGAAATCGTTCAAACTATAACTTAAAATTATTGTATTTATTTTCAAATTAACTGCGATCAATTAATATCGACAAAATCTTATCCATTTAGTATTTTTGCTTAAATATGTAACGTATATCTCTGATATTCGACCAGAACTTCCTTCACATACGAATTTCGTTCAAAAACTTAAAGTTTAATAAAACACGGCATTTGAATATTCAAATAAATAACTGATTTATAAATGTCCTTATTTGTTTAATTAATCTTTAAAACCAAATTATCGTAATAATTTATCACGTAATTTTATATTCAAAAAGGTTTTTCTTCATACCTCATATAAATAAACATAATTTATATTAGCGCCATCTGTGTGATTAAGAATGTACTTCTACTACAACAGATGACAGATTTCGTTCCGTTACAGCACCATACGAGCATACAATTTTCGGTGGTTGCCCTCGATTCTTCCTTGATCCCATCATCCGATCCTGACCTGGTGAAAATAGGACCACCTCCGAAGTGAACTCTATCTAACAAAGAAAAAAAACTTGAAATCCGTCTATAATTGGCAGAAATATCGGTGAACATACATAAAAAAAAAATTATGAATACAGACGAATTGAGAACCTCCTCCATTTTTAAAGTCGATTAAAAATACATCAAGCCTCACACAAAATAGTTACAAGAAAACCCGGAGCCTTGCACGCAGTGGTCCTCTGCTTTACCGAGCCAATGGTGGTTAGTTCCAGTTTTATGATAAATTCCATCGACCACAGTGACATCGTTGTTCGTTGCCTTACACACAGCTAGAGGAGAGAGGCGCAATGGGCAAGAGAGCAAATACAGCATTGACTGGGATGGGGTCATATAGCCTCATTTTTCTATATACTCGTATTCCTTGTATTGGCAAGCTTGTGTAGCAGTAGATGATGTAGATACTTCCAAATTGATACTGGAGTTGATATCCACGCGGCCGCATTTATTTGGTCTGATAAAATTTACCGGAACTGAGTGTTTCTCTGCCCACATTTGGTCTCTTTTATATGATAATATAATAATAATAAAGTTTATTTATTTCACAAAAAATGGTTACAGTTTTTTAATCACTATACAATTTATATAGTTTTGACACAATTGTTAAATGTTAAAATATGCATATTGATGTGATACAAGAGATTATAACCCTGTTACCTAAACTAGGCTCAGGGCCTGTATCTTAGGCAACAGTGTTCGGCCAAATAGTGGTATATTTTGTGAACACATAAAGTAGACGAAGTTGTGTGTCGCAATGAATAGGATAGGGCATTAATCCTTAGTGACAATCGTTAGCTTACATAACTATTTTTAATAATACTATTGTATGTGTGTGTGTGTGTGTGTGTGTGTGTGTGTGTGTGTGTGTGTGTGTGTGTGTGTGTGTGTGTGTGTGTGTGTGTGTGTGTGTATGGTGTGTGTGTGTGTGTGTGTGTGTGTGTGTGTGTGTGTGTGTGTGTGTGTGTGTGTGTGTGTGTGTGTGTGTGTGTGTGTGTGTGTATGTGTGTGTGTGTGTGTCAATACATTTCAATGTGTTTATTTTATGAAGGCAAGCAGAGATTCTGTAAAATCATAGTCCTTAAGTAGAAGCCATTCGGTGATTTTGGTCTTAAGTTGAAAGTTGTTGAAATTCGTGATGTTAAGTTTTTTATTGATCGATTTATATATATGTGTACTTAGTACAATATTTTGTTGTTCAGAGAAAGAGGTTTTGTGTTTAACTCCTGGTATAATATTTACACGTTTGTTAGGGTTAGAAGGAGGGATAAATCTATGCATTCTAAGTACTGACTTTTGTATATATAATTGCCGCACAGTAAGGACTCCGCAGTCACTGTATAGACTACTTGTAGGGTACAGGTATGGCTTGCGGATCATGGTTTTGAGGACAGCTCTTTGTGCTCTCTCTGCCTTTAGGAAGAGCGTTTTGCCCGCCCCACCCCAAACAGTGATACCGTAGCTGATAATAGATTGGCATAGTGATATGGTGATATGGATTGGCAGCATTCTACCGTCTCTACCATGGTGAATGTACGGATGAGCTCTTCCAATAGTCCCACCCTCTCCTTTCGTTCACAGGAGTCGCACAGGGCTAAGAGGCCATCCGTATATCGAAGTAGTAGGAAATGTTTTGATTTATTCACAATTTCTTAAAATGCGCCACTCTGTATCAATTGAGAATTTCCATATATACTCTGAAATCGTAGAAAAACTTTATATTTCGATATTTAGGTAGAACAGAGCCCATATCGGTAGAAATACCGAAAAATCGGTAGGTTCGAGACCACTGTTTTTTTTTTTTTTTTTTTATATAGGACACGTCAATTTGACTTCACCTCGCCTGATGTTAAGCTAAAGGCAAAGTCTCGGAAAGAGGGTCACCATCGTAAACATTTACCATGTTAACAGTGGTGGCACTCAGCTTGACGGCCTCATTAGATGCCTTTTCACGCCCCGCTTAAAGGACCCGGGACTGTAGGAAGAAGGAAACACGTGAGCTGGCAGGGAATTCCAGGTCTTAGTGGTGCGGCATAGGAATGAATCACTGAAACGCTTGGTTCTAGCAGGTATACTCTGCACCGTAAATGGATGACATCTTAGCCCTGCACGTGTCGTCCTGTGAAGGAAAGGGGAGGGTGGGACTAATTGGAAGAGCTCGTCAGAACATTCACCATGGTAGAGACGGTAGAAAACTGCCAAAGACGCAACATCTCTACGCATCTGCAAAGGCTCGAGGGTGTTCGTGACCTCAGGATCCCCAATAATGCGGACCGCACGTCGCTGCAACCTGTCGAGAGCATCTAATAAGTACTTTGCGGAGCCGTCCCAGAGATGTGAGCAGTATTCCACGCAGGAACGAATTTGGGTCTTGTATAGAAGACACCGCTGCTCCGGCGTGAAAAAACGTCTCACTCTGTTCAGGACTCCGAGTTTACGCGAGGCTGATTTGATGATACTCTCGATATAGTTTTTGTTATTCAGTTTGCAGCGAACATCCATACCGAGGATAGTGAGGTGATCCTGCAGTGGCAGTGGTGTGCTCTGAAGAGTGGGAAGGGGAAGGAAAGGAGATACCTTAGCTGTAAACGCACATGCCTGGGTCTTCTTGGCATTGAACTCGACCAGGTTCCTAGCGCCCCATTGAGAAATGTGGTCCAGGATCCGGTCCAGCTCTGTGACAAGAAGCTGCCTTTTTTCCGCGATATCAGACTGCTTGGCCGCAGGATGTGCGTGATAACTCCCGTGTAAGGTGCTGTCGTCTGCATAGCAGTGAATGTTTCCGTTACAGAGCATGTCATTGATATGCAGAAGAAAGAGAGTGGGAGATAAAACGGAACCCTGCGGCACGCCAGCATTTACCTGCAAGAACTCCGAAGCTCGTCCATCACAAAGGACGCGAATACGGCGCCCCTGCAGGAAGCTTGCAACCCAGTTACACAGTCTAGGAGGCAGGCCGAAGGCTGGTAGCTTGGAAAGAAGCGATTTGTGCCATACCCTATCGAAAGCTTTGGCGATGTCAAGACTAATTGCCAGTGACTCACCGTGCTTCTCCATAGCCTCACCCCAAAGGTGGGTCATGTACGCCAGAAGATCACCCGTTGACCGTTTCGGTCTGAAACCGTATTGCCGGTCACTAAGCAAGGAGTGATCCTCTAGGTGGCGCATGAGCTGTGTGTTAATTATGTGCTCGAACACCTTACATAGCACTGAGGTGACGGCTATGGGTCGACAGTTGGCTGGGTCCGAGCGATCCCCCTTCTTGGGGATCGGCTGGACATTCGCCTCCTTCCAAGCCGAAGGCACTGTACCCGAACTGTAGGACAGTCGGTACAGCCGCGTTAGCATAGGAGATAACTCCGCTGCACATTTTTTAAGTACAACCGCTGGAATACCATCAGGACCACTGGCTTTCCGGACATCGAGTGATTGCAGTACTGCACGGACATCGCGTTGCCTGATACGTATATCAGGCATTGCGTGGTCACCAGTGGGCATTGTCCGTGGTTGCATACCACAATCATCGACTCGGGAGTTGGCCGCGAAGAGATTGACCAGCAAATTTGCTTTCTCTTGCGGCTCATGGGCCAGAGATCCATCGGGATTGCTCAGCGGGGGCAGCGAGGGCTGGCAGAAATTGGCTTGCACGGCTTTGGCCAGTTGCCAGTAGCCACGGCTACCCGTGGGATGCGCCACTAGCTCTTGGCCCAGCCGCGCTATGCGCTGGGCATCCGCCCTGACGCATGCCCTCTTGCAGACCTTTGTGGCTTGCACATCATTAGGCAATGTTAGATTGCAAGGAAAGGTGCGGGGTGGGGGTGACGCGAGAACGCTGTGTGGGTGCACCGCCGCACTGACTGATTTCATTCTTTACTACGTTCGGGTTTTGCTGACGTTACTTTAAATTTTTTGGAGCTGGTGGGAAAGATTTTTATATTAAAGAATTGACTTTATTATTGGAGCTGCTGGGAATAATATGTCAAAGTACCTAAACAATATTTTGGAGCACTAGGGAATGAAATTGGTAAATTTGGCTTTGTTTATTATTTTAATAAAAACATCCGTGGAGCTCCTGGTAATCAATGTATGAAAATATGAATTTTAGAGAACAATAGATTTGGAGCGCACGGGAATAACCCTAATAAATCTATGAGCAACCATTGGTGCCACCCGTGCGCTGCTTCGTGTTGAGAGTAAAGAGGAAGTAGATAATTTGAAAATAGAAAACAAAGGCATAAAGCATTCTATAGGTCTCGAGAGACATACGAGTACAGTGAATATATTCCTACTTAACATCTATTTTATGACGGTCTGGCTAAACTATTCGTGTCTGGTATTTAACTGTTCGAATCGAACTCGAATTGCCATTGGTTAAAACTAGTTTTAAAGAATTGCAACTACTCAAAAGTACTTTTGACCACAGGCTCTGGGTAAATAACAATATTGACCAATCGAAAATTTTGATTGCACCACTATGCAAAACATTGTGACACCGTCGCCCTTAAAGACGGATATAAAGAGAAGGGAAATTTGAAGTGATTCAGGTGTGGCTCAATAGTTCAGTTGAAAGAACATTCCCCCTGTGAGGGATAGGTCGTGCGTTCAAGTCCCACTTGAGCGCATTCTTTTTCCCGATGTAATTCGAACATATGCAAGGCAGACTATGGCTTATACTTTCGAGAATTTAAAAATAAATAAAATCTGTACCATACCATACCATTATTATGATAAAGTCATGTCTACTGACTTTAACGGTACTAAATTACTACGATTATTATTGTTCCGTTCATTTATCGTCTTGTTAGTTATCAATAGTGGCGGTGTTGCAACTGTTAATCCTGTTAGATATCTGGAGCAGTTGTGCTGCCGACTGGGTGGTACAAGCTGTTACGAAATGTCGCTCAACATATTAGTTATTACTATTATTCACATACTCACTCCCAGCTTTGCATTTTTAAATTATGGTCAACCCCTTCATTTTAGGATTCTAGTTACAATAAATCATCATCATCATCCACATAAAGACGTTAGTCCTCGGAGCTCAGGGTCCGCCTTCCGGCTCTTCCTTCTCCACTTCGCACGATCTTGGGCGTCCAAGGCAGTGGGACCGTTTCACCATGTCACCCCTCCACGACGCCAAGCCAGCACTTCTTGGGCCTACCCCTTCTTTCCCTTTGTTACTCACGTAACTACAATAAGTCCAAGCCAAGCTGTTGATTTCGGCCGCCTGTTCTACAGTTCATGGTGGCCTAACCATTCATTGCATCCGTAAGACACGTTTCTAAGATGTGACCCTCCTACTCACCATCAGGAATGTAGTAATATACATTACATTCACAGTAAAGTGACCGTTTGTACAAAAACCTTTAACTACATTTCGCTCGTTTCTCATCCCTTTTCCCTGAACAGTAAACTAGACGATCTATGTCTTGTGTCGGTTTCAAACTACTTGTATTAGTTTCAATACAACTTAGAACTGCAGCGTGACGTTAAGTGTTTGTATCTTGCGTTCTAACTGATAAAGTTGCTAAGTGTTTTGTTGATAAGTTTCGAGGTAAATAGGATGATCTATGTTGTATAATTTACGTACATGGTTGTCGTACTTGTTTGTGAATTGAAGGAAATATGAACCTCTTCAATACGAAAATGAATGAATTAAGTACAAATGAGATAAATGATTCTGTTCAAAATTAGATCAATTTAGAGACGGTTCCATGATTTTACTTTGAAGTTACTGATGCCCGATGTTTATCAGTTTGAAAATCAAACAGCTGAAAGGGTATTAACTGTTGTATGCAGTAAAAATTTGGTATCTTTATACTGTTTTATTATTAAGGAATGAGTTTCTTGCCAGAGTTTCCCAGGAAACTGGTGGTTAGTATATTATATAAATACTCATATTATCTGCGGTAGCCTAGTGGTATGGGTAAAGGACTGCTGAGACGAGGTCTCGGGTTCGATCCCAGGTTTACCATGGCACACACCAATGACTATACGATGCTTTTCGAAGTTATGTGTGTATTTATCGCAGGTTTATAAGTGCCCGGTTGATGGCAATAGGCTCGCCACCTATTACATTGGGACCTAAACATAAACTGGCGAAATGTGGGTGCTAGCACCTCTGCCTACCCCTTCGGGGAATACAGGCGTGAGTTTATGTTATGTATGTTATGTCATATTATTCTTTTTATTTTTACAGTGGTTTGTAAATGTCATATGCTCAAGGTAAATTAATCAATTTTGACTCTGACTTGAAAGTCCACAGCTGTGAAAGTACTATTGATTGTATTAGTGCCTTCTATGTTTTCTAATATTATACGACTGAAATTCATCTATAATATGACAGCTTAGGTCACTGTGTTATTAATACCCTCGTAAGCTTTATGTAGACACAATACATGTAAACCGATCACGTAAGTGGTACTGACACGAGACATATTGATTGACTCCACCCATCAAACATATAGTATTGAAAATGACAAGAACATGATTATTAATGTAACATAATTTGGGTTTTCAAGTAATTGTGTTACTAGACTTACGTTAATTTTAACCTCAGGCTTGTCTAAATACTTAATCGCAGATTGTGGATACCCTTTTAGTGATATCAGACAATATAGTATTCAGACGGAATTATTTCACCCATCCAAGCTTAGATGATTTCTTATTGATTGTTAAAGTTGTTGTTATAAAAAGCATTACACGTTAAAACTACGGCTACATTACATTACCGTCTACCGGGCTGTTACTGCAATAAAAATTTAACTTCAAAATTACTGCGTGAAGTGGTGTAGCTACAATACAGTTTACCGAGATATGTCAATAAATTACGCGATGATTCGTGGTTACTACTAGGCGTTTTTGAAATTATGGGGTAATTAATGGCATTTACATATATAGTAGTAAAGTTTATGTTGGTTTAGACCGACAAGATTGCTGTGATAGTAGAGTAGCCTCTTCTCCTATCATAGCAATGTTGTGACGGAACTGAATAGGAACTCAATTCCGAAATAAACTCCGAATTAAAATTTACGAAATAAACTGAAAGATAGCATGAATTGTACGCAAATTGGCAATTGAAAGCGTACTGCAGAGTGTACAGTGCCAATAAGGGTGTCAGAAACGAGCGTCAAGTAATTAGCTGTGCAACAGTGAGCCGACCCAATACTATTAAAAACTTCCTCGGACCAGCGTGTGGGGCTCTAATTATGGCGATATTATTTATGACAAATTTAGTACGCAAGTACTGTGAGATACGACTTAGTATAATATGATGTAATACCTCAATTAATTAAATATCAGCAGAAATGTAATAAGTCTTCAAAAAAAAAAAACAGTTGAAAAAGTTTCAGTGATACGAAGTCAATTAAAAGTGCCCGGCGGACAAAAGTAGGCTCTATAGCGGCTAGACATGTTAAGCTAAGTGTTCACAGTGTTACTTGATGGATAAATGTTAAATTGTTTTCTTTTATTTGTCAATAAAGTTATCTTATCTTATATCCTGTTAGGTAGGATTGAAGATACAGTTGGCGAAATATCCGTATGTATATTTATAAATAATATCACCTTGGAAGGATTTATGAATATTCTCATTAAATAATAATAATTACAACGTCATTGATATAATGGAAATTTATTTCAATGGTTTTTGCAGCTAATGTTAAATTAATAAAATATGTGCATTGCACAGAGATTTTAATTATATATTTATTATGATTTTGGGACCAGATTATAACAGTTTTCATGGCCCCAGTGGCACAAAACGCTTGAATTAATTAACAGTTTAAAAGACTCGCTGGCGGTAATTTCCAATTAGGACTTAAACGATATTTTTAATTTGTTATGAGTTTGTTTTCTTAAACTTTCACGGGAGCTCAACTTGTAGTTTCTTCAGGCTTCAGAAACAAGTTATTAATAACCTTGCCTCCGACCAAACTTTTCCTCACAATACAAAATGAATGAAGATAATTTACATCAGTTTTCTGAAGTAACTTCCGAAACCCTTGCTTACTTTCCTGCTTTATTAATGAACATTAAATCCTTTATTCTTCCCTAAGAGCTATTTGAGGTAATATTGCGTATCTATAGATTGACAGCTGGGTAGGTACATTTTGGCCTTGTGCAGCCTGTGAAGATGTGGTAAATACAGCTAAATAAAATTTCTGAGTTGCAAATTACATTTATCAAGAAATATTGAGAACATTTGTGCTTTTTCCACAGTATTTATTCTATTACACCTGACCGGTTTCGCCTTAATGCATTCTCGATGGAATTAATAATGAATTCTACCAAGTGCCATCAATCAACAGTATAAATAGTACATTTATAAAATTTCACTAACACATTCACGAGTTTCAAGTAGGTACTCTATGTACGTGATTTTGCTATGTCCCCTATGTCCCACCTGGCAACCCGCCAGCTGATACTCATTGCGCACATGGGCTCCACGGGATGAGGTCAGTTGCACTAGTTATGTAACTCGGCGAAGGTCTCAGTCGCAAGTGTAAAGTGTTAAACTAAATTAAAAAACTGCTGTTTTTCTTTAATATTGTCGCACATCTCTTTGCTGTTTTAATTGATCTACATGTACAGTCAGCATCAGAAAGATGGTAATGAACAAAATGCTCAAAAAGACGTTAATTTCTTTTTTACTCCTTTCCAGTTGACTTATTGTTCTTATATTTGGTACACACATTTTGTTTGGACAACAATGCCATATAAATCAATAAAACAGTTTTATTTGCTCTTAATACGAGAGTTTTAAGATCATTTTGAGACTTCGTACTCAAGATATTTCTGACGCGACTGTACATGACCATATAAAATGAATTTGGGACAATCTATAACCAAACTAAAGCCGATATTCCAGAAATAAACAGTTGGGAATCGACTCGCATAATGACATTAGAACTGTCGTTATAAATTATTATAATGCTAGTTATAAATTATTGAGATTCAGGACTGAGCGATACTATGCCGTATTCCGGAATAACCTGTATTTAATATAGATTCAAACATTTAGATAAACATGCTATAGATTTTTTGTATTCTGATCGTATACCTATATAGGGACATCCAGACAAAATCTATATCTTTCATTTAGCTGTCGAATGATGAAGCGTTTGCCACAAAGACATATTACATAACTAGTAGCTACCTATCTAAAAGTCAAGATGCAATCTATCAAGAGACTACATCTATCATTGAATGGAAAATAATATAATGTGCCTTATTATATCCTGTGAGCGCTGAGCATCCGTTGGGAATAATCTTAAGTGTTCAGTGCATTCAGCGCTAGCGATGCCGCGTGTGGCTTGGCACTCCGCCAGCACCTTTAAACTTTTCTATCGAAACACTTACGTGAAACGATGTAAAACGCAATACGAATAAGAAATTTCTTTACAAACGAACAGAAAAAACCTAAAACAGTATTCTGTGAAGCTATTCCGAAATGGTGTGTTATCAAACAAGGATCTTAGGCCAACGTAATGTATTACATGCGCAGTACAACTCAATCACCTGATTGACATATTGTCCGTACGTCGCGCGTAAATCGTGCTAATTAGTTGGATCAATCAATACAGATTGAATCTGGATTACGTAATACATTTCAAGTGGTGATTTGTTAGGATCTACCTAGGTCCATGAATGCACATATACATACATAGATCATCAGTTATTATTATATTTTAATACTAGCTTATGGTGTCCAAGTATCATCCAGTGGAGTTTTTTTTTCTAGATATTCCAAAATCTAAACTAATACTGCTACTAAACTAGTGCGGAAGTAACTCTGTCTGTCTGTTACGCTTTCACGCCGAAAACACTGAAGCGATTACGATAAAATTTAATACAGTGGCAGTAACGTGGGAAGATTAAAAAATCAGGCTAAATAATTCGCTTAGTTTTGAAATTTGGTATAGTTACACCACCCGCTCAGATGAACGTACTAAAAGTCCCCGAGAGACCGACATGAGCCGGCGGTGGGGGACGGGGGTAAAGTTCCCTTTTTCAGTCTTTTGTTTGTATATTAAAAACTATTAATTTTACAGTACCAATTTTCAAAACTACACGAATGATTTGATCTGATTGTTTTGGGTTCGGGTTAATTTAAACACTCTATAAATAATATGTTATGTTTGGTCACGATAACTGACATGAGCTGTGGGCTAGTAGTCATAACTAAATCACCAAAGATAATCGAGCCATACGGTAGCTTTTTTTAACATAATCGTGTAGTTATAATTTCAGTCTTTTGGTTTGCAGTACAAAATTCGTGCTAGGACCGTTGTACTTGTACGAGTCGAGAGCGTAAAATAATGTGGCAGCTCCTTCAATAAAACCTCCCGCGGCCACATACACGCAATAATGGCGGTTTACAGAAGCCAAGTTCTCGAGAACTAGGGTATTATAAAATAAATTATTTATCTGAGATTGTTAACCATGATTATATTAAGAATGGTAAAAGAGTTTTAAAAGTTGTAGTTCTTATTTTATGTTTTTTATTTATCCATACTAATATTATAAATGCGAAAGTAACTATGTCTGTCTGTCTGTCTGTCTGTCTGTATTTTACGCTTTCACACCTAAAGCACTGAACCGATTTTGATGAAATTTGGCATAGGTTGGACCTTGAAAAAGGACATAGGCTATGTTTAGTCGCGATAACCGACATCCATGCGGGCCGAGCCGCGGGCAAAGGCTAATTTTTAATAATCAACTCAACCTATAATAGTAAATGATTTGAATATTAAATTTTATGACGTCACAAATAATACTTAATTTACGTTTCGTGTCTCTGGCTGTTTTGTCTTAATTAGTTATGTTTGAGTTTTACTATGCTGTAGCTGTTTCTTAGTGATGTCCTCTACTGTCTCGTTGCGTAAGGCCTGCTACGTTTGCTTCAAATGATCTCCCCAAACCCGAGATTTACCATCAAGTTGGCCATTAGCTTAGTAGAATGGACCTAATCTCGTCTCGTGTGGACTGTTTCATCTCTGTAGCAACAAAATATGCAAATTGTTCGGTGAGGTGCCTGCTCTCTTGAGATGTTAGTTTAATTTTAAAATTATCTAGTGAGGGTTTAGATGAATATTTTGAAACTGTTACTGCCCTTGGAAAATACCACTGGGGTTAAGGTAATTTTGCTCTGCAAATCCCTTTAACTATTTTTTTATGGAATAGGGAAGCAAACGAGCAGACGGATCGCCTGATGGTAAGCGATCACCGCCGCCCATGGACACCCGCAACACCAGAGGAGTCACAAGTGCGTTGCCTCCCTTTTAAAAGAGAGTACGCTCTTTTCTTGAAGGTTTGAAGGTTGAACTACCGTGGAGTGCCAATATAGAAAAGCATATACCTACTTGCAGCAGTAAAAATAAATTTAAAATACTCAAAGTTATACCTAATTAACATTCCTCACCTTATCACTAAAATAAAAGAGCTAACAGGGATGACGCGACCAAGCCATCGTGTCTCTCCTTTGGGATATGTCTTCCCATCACAATCGTGGAGTGGCCTCAGCCAAGATTGCAGATATCCGTTATGTCTACTGGGCTAGAGCTTAGGTTCACTGCGAGATTTTTAGATCAACAAGGTTTAGGTATGGTTAAAGCATCTCATTACGTCATTAGTACAATAATGAATTTAAGTCAATTTCAGCTTAGGATAAAGAGCTTGTAACAGTAGAATTGACACCATTGTCGTTCATTTTCATCATAAACAGTTGTACGAGTCTGTTAATTTGTTGTTGTCTAAAGTATGTAAAGTGAATGAAACACTTTATATTCACTTTATATTGTTAAAGCACTACTTTGTCGTCGCTGGCCCAGTTTATAACTAGTGCAGAGGGCAGTTAGTCCTTTCTGTTTCGTGAAATTGGCCAAAAAAAGTTCCAGTTCCAGTTTATGAAGTAGATGTGATTTCATTTGTATCTTAGAATTTAGAAATGTTGAAGGCCAGAATTTTTCTTAAGATAAGTTGTAATAATCTAAAAAAGAAAGTCTTTTCACGAACAGATGGAGTAAATTCACTAGACAGGTCGCCGTCTGACCAGCCGACTCTGCCGAAATCAAAGCATATGAGTTTTATTCAGGGATTTGCTTAGGTTGTGATAATCACACCATCAACTTCCTGGTGTATCTCTAGATTGCATTCGAGACTTCCACCTCAAATGGTGATTTCCACTTTTCTGTATTTTTATTTCTCTAATTCAAACGTACTAATATCCCGAATATTATTTCATACAACGTATTCATAGAAAATACGACTGAGAGTTGAAATTCCTTGCAACTTTTTAGGATACATACAATGAATAATTCTTACCAAAAACAACAAAAACTCCATTACTGTAATCCTTACTATTATCTCTTGTAATCTGATGTTGGTGTATAATAAAGAGTTGTCTATCTGTCTATCCATCAAGTAATCGTTTCACAATGACAGTATTCTACGCTACGTAGTTAAAAAATTGCCGCTGTGCCACAAAATATGTGCACTACAGGGCCATTGATATATATTGTTACTAACAGGGTACATTGATCTAGCTTTTGTCTAAGAATATTGTGAAAGCTCGACAGATTAATTTCCCGTTGCAGTGAGCAGTGTCTGTTTTCGTCTCAGCTCACCTCGACGAATTCAACGGGCTATAAATTTTGGCTCGTAATATAAGCTGATAGCGATTTTTGAGTGTGGGCAGTAAATATTTAATTTCAACATTCGGGTTTCTGGGTATAAAGTGTTTATTTGTTTATGTATCATATAAAAAATATGGAAAATGCGAACTTTATACTACTATAAGGCTACGTATTATAAAGTTATAAGCTAAGTAAGTGCTTCAGTCCTCCAGTCAGTAAGTCCACCGTAAAGAATGCAGAGGCGTACCTACACCTTATGAAACTTGTCAGCGGACAATTGTAAGAAAAAGAATGGTATGACAATAAAGTAGTACTGCACAAAAATAACCATGCATAGAAAAATATTGTATCTCCGATCATTCTAGTCAATGAAAATCGAAACATCGACATTTACAACATTTCAAACTACATTACCAAACTATTTATAATCAAATATTACTCTTTGATGTTCATACTCTCCAAGCGTTACATTCAATAAAAAACTACTTGAATCAAATATGTGATTTCTTTAATCGCTTTCCGTACATACCTTGCGTCGAAGCTTAACTAAAATCAATTTAGCGACGATCGCGCGCGGGCGCATCGCCGTGAATCGATTACGAGGACTGTTGGTCCGGTACTCCGGTAATGGATCTCCGAGATATAGCTCATTCGTCTTTGTCTTTCAATCACTACGCTCGTTTTGCAAACAACACTAATGGTGCTGATTTTGTATTATTTGTTGTACTTGCATATCCTTATGTTCTATTGGCGAAAGGTATTATGTTTTGAATGGTAGGTAAGGCACTAACCTATGAACACTTGACGAAATTAATATAGTGTCCAGGTTATGGAACGCGCCCACTTGTGCATTCTTCTATATTATGTTGATAGGATTCATTATTGGAATTTAGACTATATTAAGACTACATAATTGTTTTTTTTATATACCTCTTAGGTGGCAGACTAAAGCGAACCACTGATACAGCAATAACGTCATTTAAAAGTTTCATACATTTAAACAAAGGATAGCAAGAGCTATTTGTTACAAATTGTAATACTCACGCATCTCTCTTATTTGCGCCTTTATTGCAAATATATCCATAAATTAGATAAGGCATGACAAGCAATAGCCTAAACTTACATAAAACACTTTTATCACCTAGCCTAAACTTATACCAATTCCATAAAAATAAGTGAGATCAAAAACGTGAATACAAATGGCAGCTAATATCTCCCAATTCTCAATTTAATCCAGCCCTAGCATAAAATTTTAAAAATCCAAACATAGCAGTCCAAAATTGTTTTACCCGCTTTTTAACATCAATAGATCATTAAAAGAACTGAATCTCTCAAAAGTTCAACAACTGGTCTAACTGCATGCATGCTCAGATGGCTTTTACTTCACAGAGAATATCGAAGTTTAGCCAAATCCGTAGTCAGGCTGATAAAGCGGACCCCAGACTCTAACCTAGGATAAAGAAGAAGATCATTAAAAGTGCTAAAAGTTTTAAGAGTCCGTACCACTCCAGCTCGAATTCAAATTTTACCCCCGCGCGCTTCATCAACGCACACGCGCCGGCACTGCTCGCGCGCAGATGCAGCTATCTCACTCCCGCGATGACCCCGTGTTCACGTTCAGAGTTCACGCGTGTATCAATCGATAGGGTAAAGTAGCTAGTAATTAGACATCAAGAAAGTTATGGCAATAAACAAACTTTTGAGAAAAGTGTGCATATTGTAATGATAATTTACATAAAACTTATAATATATTTATACTTATCCTATTAATATTATAAATGCGAAAGTTTGTGTGTATGTATCGCTGTATGTATGGATGTTTGTTACTCTTTCACGCAAAAACTACTAAATGGACCTGGCTGAAATTTGATACAGGGGTAGATTAGAACCTGGAATAACACATAGGTTGCTTTTTATTCTGGGTTAAGGTTCCCATGGGTTGCGGGAACGGGAACAAACCTCCACGCGGGCGAAGCTACGGGCAGCAGCTAGTATAATATAATAATACCAGCCCTTTCAATGTCTCACTGCTGGGCACTGCTCTCTCACCTGAAGGTACAATAAAATACTCCACCACGCGAACCCAATGCATATTGGTAGAGGTGCTGGGTAGGAAAACCTCCGCGTGGTGCACCCTGGTAACGTGGGCGACGGCGTGGGCATCACGCGAGGCGCACGTCGTCGCCCATGGCCAATAGTTCACCAAGGAGGGGGGGCCTTTATGGTCGGTTTCGAGTTCTCCGCACGCGCTCTGCTAAGCCTAGCGGAGAACTAGCCTAAGGGCGACGAGTACTTTGCCACTGAGCGATCAGTGGTGAAATACAAGGTCCCATGGGGACCAATTCCGGACCATCGATCGGCCGAGCCGTACCGCCGTCTGGCAACAGAAGGGCATGGTAGCTCTTAGGAGTTGCGAGGAAGAAAACCTCTATAAAAAATCACCCCGAACCCCACGCCTGGCAATGGGATGCATCACTGGGGGGAACTCAGTGCCTAGGGCGTCACTCACTCACTCCCAACCTCTCTACTTCCACCTCAATGTCGGTGGACATTAACCGTAAAACAAAATATGGCTTTTTTTTTATCGTGCGATAAATCTCCACGGATACCACCCCCACAGAGCCGGTGGAGGTGGTTATGTCGGACTCGAACCGACTAAAACGCACGCCATCTTGAGTCCTTGGTTGCCGGAGGTGAGATTGCCAAAAGCATATCTCTCGCACCCCGACAGACCCAGGACCATCTCTTTCGAGATGGCCCCCTTCGGGTTGTGGGGACCAAAATGTCCCCATCTAGCCCCGGTTACGGGGAGGCGCACTTTGCGCCGCCACCGCGGCCTGCTTCTGCTAGGGTGACAGGCGGCACCCCCAGGCCAGCGCTCATGGAGTACGGAGGTCGTTCTGCGACCTCCGACGTCCGGTTCGCCTTCGCTCTGCACGGGCTTCCCGGGCCCGGAGTCTGGTCCGGACCCGACCGGCCGCCTCCTTCTCGAGCATTACTTGCTCGCAGAGGGAGGCGGCCGCAGCCCAAGCGTTTGCGCATCGTACCATCGCTGTGAGCAATGTGACGAGTGTGAGGACTCCCACCCCTAGAGCCGCCACTAGGACCCGCCTCGGCGTGTCCCACGCCGGGCACTCGGTCAGCGTGTGCAGCTCTGTGTCCTCGCTCGCATCACAGTGATGGCACTCAGACGTTGGCTCCTTCCGGATCCGACACAGGTAACTCCCGAAACACCCGTGTCCGGTAATCACCTGCGTCAGCCGGTACGAGAGGCTGCCGTGTGGCCTCTCTAGCCATTCCTCCACGATGGGTCTTACCGCCGCTATTACGGCGTGCCCTGCGCTTGGTCGCCCAAGTCGTAGCTCCCATTCCGCTACCATGTCCCTGTGGAGCTGAGACCTCACGGCCCGAATTTCTTCGGGCTCGGGTTCCCGTCCCTGCTCCCGCGCCTCCTTACGATACCGATATAGCATCGAAAGGGCTCTCGCATCCGGGTTCCACGGTAGGGATCCGGCAAGGAGACTCGCCGCCTCGAAGGATATCGTGCGGTACCCCCTAATGGCCCTGCTGGCCATTGCATTCTGCGGTCCACGCAGCAGACGCGCATTGTGGACCGTCAGGGTGTCCGCCCATATTGGACACCCATATAGGGCCATGGACCGCACGACTCCCGCGTAGAGTCTCCTGCAGGAGTCATCCGGCCCCCTCATGTTGGGCAGCAGCCGCCCCAAAGCGGCAGCTGTGTCCTTCAATTTGGGGGCCAGTCTTCGGAGATGCTCCCCGAAGTTCCACCGGCTGTCGATCACGAGCCCCAGATATTTCATCTGGGCCTTGATGCCGATAGAAATGTCTCCCACTATGAGGCTGGAATCCTCCGGTGGCACGCGCCGAGGCCCATGAAAGAACAGAAACTCGGTTTTATGCAGAGCCACCTCGAGACCCAGCCGCTGAATCCGCTCCACGACTTGGGCAACCGCGGTCGTGGCCTTCAGGGTCGCTTCGTGGTATGTAGCCCCGCACGCCGTCACCAGCGTGTCGTCCGCATAACACGTGACGGCGGCACCGTCCGCGAGCTCACCGCGAAGCACCCAGTCGTAACCGATGTTCCACAGTAGCGGTCCCAGGACCGATCCCTGCGGAACACCGCATGACATCTCTCACCGACCGAGCCCGGTCGCACTTGGGTAGACGACTGAACAAAATATGGCTATGGAAACGATAACGGATAAATCTACCCATGAGGGTACCCGGACTCCGTCTGGGGAATCCCTAGCTGTGACTGGTGATCGAATGGACACCCATTCGGTGACTAGCCATGGCGACCCCCGCCCAGGTTCATCGTGGGTCTGAATCATCGAACAGCGAGGAGGACCTACCTAGTAAGGCTACGCTAAACGGCTAGGCGCGAGTAGAGGTCGAAAGCCGACCTCTACACAGCGAAAGAAAGAGTAGCAGAGCCGCCAGCGATTGTGTCCCCGCTACCAAAGGAGGACACGGAGGTGCCGGCGGTGCAGAACATCCTGGCGGCTCTTTCCCGCATTTCTGGCGCCGTAAAAGGCCAGAAAATTACGGGAAAGAAGAGGGTCGTGGCGAACGCGATAAAAGGTGCCGCCAAAGCGCTGGGGGAGCTCCTGGAAAGGAGGGTCTCCAGCGAGGAGGTGAAACTCCGGGTTCGGGTTGCGAGCCTGGAGACGGAGATTGCTGACTCCCACAAGCAGCAACGGCTGATGCGGGAGGAGACCGGTCAGCTGACGCAGCTGGTCCAGGGGGCCGGGGAGGCTCGGGGTGTGAACACCCCCGCTCCCCGTGCTCCATCTAAGGTGACACCAACGGTGGTCCAGCTGCTGGAGGTCATCGAGCGACGCCTCGGCGTCCTCGAGGACCGGGCATACCGCCCACCGCTGGCGGCACCCGTCGTCGCGTCATGAGCGACGACGGCTGCACCCAGTGGTGCTCCTGGTCCCAAGCCAAGGCCTTCGCCCCTAAGAAGACGGCACCTAGGGGAGGTGGTGGAGAACGACGTGCCCGTAGTTACGGAGGGTGAGGAACATCGGCTACGATTGGGTGCTGCGTGGTCTGTTGCTCAGAGGGGTCAGCGTAACGTGTTCCGCCGATGACACCCTCGTTATTTATTATCGTGCGATAAATCCCCACGGAGCCGGTGGAGGTGATTATGTCGAACTCGAACCGACTAAAACGCACGCCATCCCAAGTCCTTGGTTGCCGGAGGTGAGATTGCCAAAAGCATATCTCTCGCACCCCGGCAGACCCAGGACCATCCCTTTCGAGATGGCCCCCTTCGGGTTGGGGGGACCACAGTGTCCCCATCTAGCCCCGGTTACGGGGAGGCGCACTTTGCGCCGCCGCCGCGGCCTGCTTCTGCTAGGGTGACAGGCCAGCGCTCATAGAGGACGGAGGTCGTTCTGCGACCTCCGACGTCCGGTTCGCATTACACCATCATTACGGCGCGGGGAGCAGCGCACCGAGACGCAGCACTAAAGGCCACGGCAGGGGTTGCTCAAGTCGTGGGTCAGACACGGCGGCTACACCTGCGGGATCCAGCCTACAGGTAAGGGGCGTCAGCAGCGGCATCGAGCCCACGATGAAGTATCTGGGGCTCGATGGCCGGTGGAACTTCGGACATCACTTCCGAAGTTTGGTCCCAAAACTGAGGGGGGCATCAGCCGCACTCGCGCGGCTGATGCCCAACATCAGGGGACCCAACGCTCCCTGCAGGAGACTGTACCTGGGGATCGTGCGAAGTATGGCCATATACGGGGCAGAAAATCTGACGGCCAGTAATGTGGCTAGATAGCTGAGCCCACAGAGGGCGATGACCCTACAATAGAAACAGATGAATGGAAAGTCATAATTATTACGTACTGTCTATAATAAATATAGGAATATGTATGGTAGTAGTACCTAACTACTGCTATATTTATATTATGATCATTCGGGTTGGTAGGTACTCATGTATTTACAGAAATATTCCGTTTATTCCGAACCTGACCCGAAAACTAGACCCGGTCGCGGGTTAGGTAGAAACTTTAAAAATTTGTTCCGAACGTAACCCTCTTCCTAACCTGACCCGACGGTCTCGTTCCTATCATAACCCGATCTGGCACTTCGTCGGCCGCTGCCTGCTGCGGCACGCTCGCTACGCTCGCTCGGCTCATGCGTTGGGGTCACAGTTCTAACCTAACCTAACCTACAGAAGTTAGAGTTACCGCACTTCGACTTTCGGCTCTGAGTCGCCCAACCGCGTCGTCCGTCGCGTCGTCACAGTGAGCAACCTGTAGTAGGCAGGACCTGCCTGAAAGACTTGGGCTGCTACTGCAAGATTATTTTTGTCGATACACAGGCAGGTATGCCTATGTCAATCCAAAATTTTGAAATAGGTACCTAGGTATTTTACTGACCTATTTATTACTTTCTACTAATATAGTACCTATTGCAAATTGTTATGTACAGTATAAGCTACTTAGGTAGGTAGATTAGATACTTACTATAATCCATACTAATATTATAAATGCGAAAGTAACTGTCTGTCTGTCTGTCTGTATGTTACGCTTTCACGCCTCAACCACTGAACCGATTTTGATGAAATTTGGTATAGGGGTAGATTAGACAATGAGAAAGGACATAGGCTATGTTTGGTCGCGATAACCGACATCCACGCGGGCGGAGCCGCGGGCAAAAGCTAGTAATAAATAAATAAATATTCCACAACATTCTACACAGCGCTATCTAGACCCATGGTAAGCTTAATTAGCTTGTGTTATGGAATCTAGAATGCGGAGAAACATACGCATATACTTTCTTTTGTAAATATATACATATTATACATAGAAACACCCAGATCAATGCAAATAGCCATATTCATGCATACAAATATTTGCACTGAGCGGGAATCGAACCCGCGCCTCTTGCGTGGCAGTCGCGTGCACTACCACCACGCCACAGAGGCTGTCTACATAAGACATCATTCATATGTTTTAATGTTTTTTTACGTCAACATACAATTTTCCTCTTTCGGTTTACTTTATAAACCCATTTCGCCTGTCAAAAGGTAGGTACTTGAATACTTTCGTATCGTCTATCGTAATCGTCTGCGCAGAGCGCGTGCGACACAAGCTCCCCGTATGATAGCCGAAGCAACACTGAGGAGGAGGCCGGGCGGCAGGGCGGTTCTAAGTTTAATGGTATCGCTTGAGTAAAAATTTAGATATTTGCTAGTTACGCAGAAACCAATGTATATTTGTAAAATTTGAAACACATAATGTCTCTTAACCACTAAACTGCACTTATTGTGTAAGTTTAGTGATCCTATTTTGCGTAATTAATCCATAATATCGTTTTATTTGTACGGTTTAGAGGTAACTTTGCAATGGTTTTCTATCAAGAAAATTTTACGGAATCGTGTTTTTGCCACACATAAACATTAGTATTTATCCTCAACTTTACCACACATGAATTAAAAAGTCCATGCTTTAGAACTTTTGATATTATACACGTTTATGCTATGTCATTTGAGGTAGTACGGACTCTTAATACCTGAGACCATACCCTCCATGACCATTGAAGATATTTTATATCTTAGAGTGTAGAAAGGCTGAACGTGTTAACACTGGTGAAAATATAGGTTACAGGTCAGTTGCCTCGAGGCGAGAGATGGAGGCAGTTTAGTCACGAACAAGCGCACGTAGCAATAAGAAAAGATCTCGTGTTAAAGTCCTGTAAGCGTCCTGTAAGTTACGACTACACTACACTACATAGGCATTTGGAGAATCTCTACGTGTCACGTCGTTAGTGTTTTGTTTTTCGCGAATATCCATATTTATTAAATGAATTTTTACAGCATTAAGTATGCTATCTATACAAATCGAATACATAGGGACGGTCACCTTAAAGACGTATAAGATGGGAAATTGAGATCACATCGGGCGTGTCTCTGTAGCCGAATTGGTCAAGGCATTCCCCCTGTAAGGGAAAGACTGTCGGTTCGAGTCCCGACCGAGAAGATTATTTTTCCCTATGTATTCGATATCCATATTTATCCTCTAATGCCTCACGGATTTACACACTGGTGTCGATTATCGCAACTTTTGGTCATATCTCCAACATACGGCAGATTTAAAGTAGAATCAAGACACTTCTAATAAAAAAATACCAACAAAATCCATTGTTAGTTTTGCATTCGTCGCGAACAAACTGAAAAAGAGACTGAAAATCACATTTAATTCAATGGAATTAATCGAGAAACCAAGCGAACTGCGTTGTTGAAGTTTGTTCAAAATTTAAAGCCGTTGTCATAATATACTCTAATAAGGGATCAGTTGCCCTCTGTAAAAACGTACGCGTATTGAATTGGGTAACATACTGATACCACTCAATAGTGTTCTCATTGTGCCGCCACTCGTAAACGTGGTTTACTGCCCGCTCCTCCAGCTTTCGCCTTTGAAAGTTGGGGACACGCCGAGTATACTTAGTAAATGCTAATTATATTATTACAATTAAAACTGAGGTAAGTAGCTGAAAACCTATCCTAGGCTCGTCCTTCAAGCATGGCGTGAAATCTGATGAGGCCATCAAGCTGAGTGCCACAATTGTTAACATGGTACATGTTTAAAAAGGTGACCCTCTTTCCAAGACTTTGCCTTTAGCTTACCATCAGGCGAGGTGAAATCAAATTGACGCGTCCTATATATATTTAAAAAACAAGTAAGGTCTAGTAAATGGGACGTAAGCTGGTAAGTAGCCGTGCTCTAGTTGCAGGTTGAGTGAGACTAACGCACGTGGAGTACGTATCAATCTAATTCGTCTATTTTTTTTTTATCGTGCTATAAATCCCCACGGATACCTACCACCCCCACGGAGCCGGTGGAGGTGGTTATGTCGGACTCGAACCGACTAAAACGCACGCCGTCTTGGGTCCTTGGTTGCCGGAGGTGAGATTGCCAAAAGCATATCTCTCGCACCCCGGCAGACCCAGGACCATCTCTTTCGAGATGGCCCCCTTCGGGTTGGGATCAGCGTCAGCGACAGGGTCCCCATCTATCGGAGAGAGCAGTCGTCTACCCAAGTGCGACCGGGCTCGGTCGGCGAGAGATGTCGTGCGGTGTTCCGCAGGGATCGGTCCTGGGACCGCTACTGTGGAACATCGGTTACGACTGGGTGCTTCGCGGTGAGTTCGCGGACGGTGCCGCCGTCACTTGTTATGCGGACGACACGCTGGTGACGGCGTGCGGGGCTACATACCGCGAAGCGACCCTAAAGGCCACGACCGCGGTTGCCCAAGTCGTGGAGCGGATTCGGCGGCTGGGTCTCGAGGTGGCTCTGCATAAAACCGAGGCCATGTTCTTTCATGGGCCTCGGCGCGTGCCACCGGAGGATTCAAGCCTCATAGTGGGAGACATTTCTATCGGCATCAAGGCCCAGATGAAATATCTGGGGTTCGTGCTTGACGGCCGGTGGAACTTCGGGGAGCATCTCCGAAGACTGGCCCCCAAATTGAAGGACACAGCTGCCGCTTTGGGGCGGCTGCTGCCCAACATGAGGGGGCCGGATGACTCCTGCAGGAGACTCTATCCGGGAGTCGTGCGGTCCATGGCCCTATACGGGTGCCCAATATGGGCGGACACCCTGACGGTCCACAATGCGCGTCTGCTGCGTGGACCGCAGCGTGCAATGGCCAGCAGGGCCATTAGGGGGTACCGCACGATATCCTTCGAGGCGGCGAGTCTCCTTGCCGGATCCCTACCGTGGAACCTGGATGCGAGAGCCCTTTCGATGCTATATCGGTATCGTAAGGAGGCGCGGGAGCAGGGACGGGAACCCGAGCCCGAAGAAAGTCGGGCCGTGAGGTCTCAGCTCCACAGGGACATGGTAGCGGAATGGGAGCTATGACTTGGGCGACCAAGCGCAGGGCACGCCGTAATAGCGGCGGTAAGACCCATCATGGAGGAATGGCTAGAGAGGCCACACGGCAGCCTCTCGTACCGGCTGACGCAGGTGATTACCGGACACGGGTGTTTCGGGAGTTACCTGTGTCGGATCCGGAAGGAGCCAACGTCCGAGTGCCATCACTGTGATGCGAGCGAGGACACGGAGCTGCACACGCTGACCGAGTGCCCGGCGTGGGACACGCCGAGGTGGGTCCTAGTGGCGGCTCTGGGGGTGGGAGTCCTCACGCTTGGGGTGCGGCCGCCTCCTTCTGCGAGCAAGTAATGCTCGAGAAGGAGGCGGCCGGTCGGGTCCGGACCAGACTCCGGGCCCGGGAAGCCCGTGCAGAGCGAAGGCGAACCGGACGTCGGAGGTCGCAGAACGACCTCCGTCCTCCATGAGCGCTGGCCTGGGGGTGACCGGTGGAGCCGCCTGTCACCCTAGCAGAAGCAGGCCACGGCGGCGGCGCAAAGTGCGCCTCCCCGTAACCGGGGCTAGATGGGGACATTTTGGTCCCCACAACCCGAAGGGGATCATCTCGAAAGAGATGGTCCTGGGTCTGTCGGGGTGCGAGAGATATGCTTTTGGCAATCTCACCTCCGGCAACCAAGGACCCAAGATGGCGTGCGTTTTAGTCGGTTCGAGTCCGACATAATCACCTCCACCGGCTCTGTGGAGGTGGTATCCGTGGGGATTTATCGCACGATAAAAAAAAAAAAAAAAACAGGGTCCCCATCTAGCCCCGGTTACGAGGAGGCGCACTTGGCGCCGCCGCCGCGGCCTGCTTCTGCTAGGGTGACAGGCGGCTCCACCGGTCACCCCCAGGCCAGCGTTCATGGAGGACGGAGGTCGTTCTGCGACCTCCGACGTCCGGTTCGCCTTCGCTCTGCGCGGGCTTCCCGGGCCCGAAGTCTAGTCCGGACCCGACCGGCCGCCTCCTTCTCGAGCATTACTTGCTCGCAGAAGGAGGCGGCCGCACCCCAAGCGTTCGCGCATCGTACCATCGCTGTGAGCAATGTGGCGAGTGTGAGGACTCCCACCCCCTGAGCCGCCACTAGGACCCACCTCGGCGTGTCCCACGCCGGGCACTCGGTCAGCGTGTGCAGCTCTGTGTCCTCCCTCGCATCACAGTGATGGCACTCGGACGTTGGCTCCTTCAGGATCCGACACAGGTAACTCCCGCAACACCCGTGGAGCTGAGACCTCACGGCCCGAATTTCTTCGGGCTCGGGTTCCCGTCCCTGCTCCCGCACCTCCTTTCGGTACAAATATAGCATCGAAAGGGCCCTCGCATCAATCCAATTCGTCTATTACGAACAATGCCGTAGAAACATCGGACTCAAGCAACATAACGTAGATAAGATCACTTACCGCGCGCTGTTCTTTTTCTGATTCTCGATACTGGGTGCCCACCCACTGTCAATATACGTAACGTATAATTATTCACGAGCAGTAGTTGATTGTGCGTGGCGGGCTGGCAGGCTTCTAACGCTTATGAACACATTATAAAGATCAGAGCTAGACTAGTTTGTATGAGAGGTGGCGCGCACGGCACAGCCAATCCCTCGTGATCGATCTACCCACATATAATTTTCTAACAGGTTACCCCCAAATTCACATAGATTTGCCTAGGCAAACTATTGGATTGTTAGGTACTCGCCACAACACCTCTGATTATATTTTTAATCACTCACTTCATAGTATAAAGCAAAATCGCTTTCCGCGTCCCTATGTCTCTATGTATGCTTGTATCTTCAAAACTAAGCTACAGATTTTGATACGATTTCTTTCCATAGATAGAGTAATTCAAGAAGGTTTATATGTATAATACATGCTTAATATAGGGTGCGGAAATCCCATCGGATACCTCCCCCGCCGGAGCCAGAAGGGGAGGCTATGTTGGACTCGAACCGACTAAAACCGCACGCCGATTGTGGGTCGTGGTGCTAGGCCGGACGTGAGGTTGTCTACGACATATTCCTCGCACCCTGGCTGACCCAGGGCCATCCCTTACGGTCTGACCCGAATGAAATATGTATACCGCATAGGATATTACGAGTATAATTACTAGCATAATAAGAGTATATTATTCAATTAGGTTTATACTTATTTCATATTCATCACAATTGCTCATCATCAATTTACTATTTATTTCTTGTAATTTATATTTAAATTATGAAACTGAAACAATATAATTTATAGCAGTTGCTAGCCTTGGTGTACACCAGTGACATTAAGTATGTAGTAGTTACCTGAGCGCATTTTTTTACACATTTACATGAATATTTGAACGAGTAAAAGTGATAAAAAAATATTGCTTCCTCGATTGGGGTGCCGGCGTCAAGGCCACGACCAACTTAAACAGCTTACTCGTTTCTTTCAGATATGCCGGCAGAATCCTTTACTTTTTCATTGAACAATGAAGTAAGCCAATATTTTGTAAAACGTGTTATACCTAGGAAAAAGGAGATGGGGATCTCTGGGCCACATTGTAATGGGTTGAGATATGACTTAAAAAAGCGGTTTATTTTTCTAATTCAAAATATCTACAATTCCGAAAGACGAGAAATCCTTAAATTAAGTTTATTCCACTAATAAATTAAAATATCGATTACTGTGAACGATTTTTAAACAATATTGAACATAAAAATACTTTTATCGCAGTATTATTTCTGTTAAAGTGAAAAAAGCAAAAACATCATAATAGTTGTAATAATAACCATTTACAAAACAACAACAATTTAATAAAAATAAATTCTGAATTGATTTTTGTTAATCGATTAAATTATTTCTCGTATTTATCAACGGTATTTTAATCAGTCAATCAGTTTATTGGTACACCTTCTACTATTTTGAGTTTGCGTCAGCAGCTCTTAAAGAGGACTTTCTACGATCAACTAAAGTCTTCAACAGACAAAACAAGGAAAACCGTCTAAACACAATCCACTTAAAAGAAAACTGTCCTAAGCAACCGTTATACGTGTCAGAGGTGCTCACGTCGATGACTATAATCAGCTCGGCGAACCTTGATCCCTATGACACTGACAGTTATTCCCACGACACAACCTTGTAGTAGCGTCACCGTTATATTATAATCGAATTGGCGGTGTCTAAAAATGATATTTATTAATTTTAGGCAGATATATGCAATTACAATAATATCCCGTTGGAATTATAATAATTATTAACACTTACAAGAAATTATCTCAATCAGACTTTACGTTGACGTCCTGCAAAAGTTACTCCGTTTGGAAGATATCGACTAGTGCGGAAAAGTATCGATAAACAAATATCGAAAATGGAAACGAGTGTACAAAATACATCAATAGAGCACCTACGCTCTTAGTGTCAGATTTATAATCATTTAAGTTGTTTGCGATAATAAAATAAAGGAGATTTAACAAATTTATTGTATATACCTACTCAAATAAAACAAAAGCGGTTTATTTATGATTTTTTAATATACATTAATCTGAATCTGACAATGGTGTCACCGATTGCGTCTCAGACTCGGAATCCGAACTGCAGCTGCTTTCTCCTATGTTTATTAAAAACGGCTGGTCTACTATATTGTCGTATCGCACGTCTCGATTCCAATCATCTAAGCATAGTTTTTTCGTCTTTTCAACCACTTTCCTCCAATTGTCCGGAGTCACTTGACTACATGCCTCTTGTAGCAACGTAAGCATTTTATTAGCTGTGAATGGTGGAGTGGTGTTAAGCCTGGCTGCACAACCTGAAACAATAATGGTTTAGATTGAAAATGATGCAAAGTCAAAGAGCGAGATCGGGGTAAGTACATTATAAGTACATAATTTTGTACGTTAAAAGTGTGTAATTGATATAAGCACATGGATAAAAATAAAAATGCAATTTGCTAGTGAAATAAAATAGCTTTAAATAGTACTAGCCGACTAGACAGTCACCAGTGACCTAAATAAAAACATGTTAAAATAAATACAAATCAACCCACCTTTGATCTGCGCCCATATCATTTCGATTGCATTATATTGGCAGTGGTAGGGCGGTAGCCGAATCACGGTGTGCCCTTTTGATTTTGCCATCTCATCCAAGAAATATTTCTTCTTTGTTTGCTGTTTATGAAGGTTCAACAATCTAACTAATTCCTTTTTCAGCATTTGAGTATTAGCTGCCACACCATTGTTTTGCAGCCACTCTATTATTTCGCCTTTATTGTTGTTCGCGGTAGGCGCTTTATTAATTTGCACAGAGTGGTATGGGGCGTTGTCCATTAAAATGTAGTGGGGCTCGTTTAAATTGTCTAATAGTTTTGTGAACCATTTCTTGAAATTCTCAAAATTCATCTCTTCGTGATAATCACTTGTTTTCACGGATTTGAAGGCCCACAAGCAGTTAGGTACAAAACCTTTGGCTGTGCCAGCGTGGCAGATAATCAAACGCTGGCCCTTGCCTTCTGGTGCTTTGGTACAGGATTTCTCTGTGTCGTCTGTCCATGTTTTGGAGACTGAGTGATTGGCGTTGAGCCACGTTTCGTCCAGTTAAACCACCTTGTCCCAGTTCTCGATGTTTTTTATTTGTCGTAGAAAATCACACCTCATCAATCCAATGTCCTTCCGCTCCATTATCACTTTTCTTTTGTCACACTTCCCATAACGAAATCCACATTTTTTTATAACCTGTCTGAGAGAAGTGAATCCACCTTTAAATAAATCAGCCGATTTCAGCGACGCTAATAATTTTGTGCAAGTCGGCAGTTCACCTCGAAAATAATAGCCGTAAATATGGTTTCGTATCGCTGCCATGTCGAAATCATCGGGGTTAGTTACGGGTCGTGCCCTATTATGTTTTTTCTTCTTTGGAGTTGATAATTTGTTCTCCTCCATCGACGATTCGCCGAACTTCTCCTTTGTAATTCGGGAAACGGTAGCTTTGCCAATTCCCAAAGCATCAGCAACACGGTCGCGTACGTTGTCAAGTGGCAACAAAGGTCCGCCATTTTGTAGTTCGCGAGCAAAATAGTCACGCAAGCGTACAACAAACTCCCGCGTTTCACTGTTGAGTACAGTTTTTATCAGTCTTTTCGGCATTTTGAAACACCAACAAAAACAAAACAGCAACAATAACAAAAACAGAAAACAACAATAGTAATAAACAAAGGATTCCGTTGACACAACAAAACACGTGGCGCATACAAGGCGTTAGCACTCGTACTGGCGTAGCGAACTGACAGTACTAGCGTAGTGACAGATCAGATAGTGTTGCTATAACTAAAATTTTAATTCACATTAAAATTATACAGTCCGACCATGTTACCTCTGCATCGGAATATTGGCAACCCCATATACAAATACACGGATACTTGTAAATATAACAAGCATTATAATTATAGTAATGTAGATTATATTTTAAAAACATGTTTATCGATGTGGCTGAATGCAAGTCACGCCTTTGCCTATAAAAAGTTGCGATATATCGACACGACCCGTCACTAGTATGAACTGTCATAGGGATCAAGGTTCGCCGAGCTGATTATAAACGTCTGCATTACCTAGCTCGGGAGTATGTAAATAGCAACGAATATGAACAATGTTGGGTGGCTAACGGAAAAATCTATATTCGTGAAAAAGACGGCATGCCCACCATATTAGATCTGAAGAGGACCTCGTCAAACTGCGTAACGGGAAATGACTAGTATCGTATTTATCACGGTGTACCATACTTATTCTTGTGCCTGTTTGTATAAGATTAGAGAATCGTATTGTTATCCACTAACCTTCAAATCTTGTAATTCTTGTCCACACATAATATACCACTCAACACACTAACCACTGCACTGGTAATATCACTAACTCCGCTTACTACACATAATATACAACATACATTACTCACAATTAACATAAAAATAATTCAAATATTATTATTTCTTATTACACACACCAAATGTGCATACAAAAACAAAACTCAAACTTCGTGATATTTTTTCGCAAACTACCCTACAAGTTACATTTATTAACTGTGTGAAGCCTAACGCTCGCCAGGCGCTCACAAACAAACCTCAAACATTCTACACAATACATGTAGCACGCACACAAACCTAACTAGTAGCCATTCCATAGGTAATCTGTTCGGCAACAACTTTATTGGCAACGTCCTATTTTACAATTACGTAAGGTATAATTCCCTAAGGTAAATCATAGTGACTGAATCAAAGTCCAAAACTAGACCTTTTATTTCTAGGGAACAAAAGCATAATCAAAGATGTTATCCAAAAATGTGGGACACCTCATATTTTTGACAACGTTAAAAATATAGTTCCAAATCGACACCCTTGTGTCACAACGAACACATTAAATTTCTTATAGTGGCACTCTGGTATCGTACCGGTGCCGGTTTAAGCGTTACCAATAATATTGTGGTGTATGTTGACAGAAATAGTTTTATCTATGTGTGTAAGAACTTGATTTTGACCAAATATTTTAATATCTTAGTGACTGCTATCAATGTCTTCGTTCTTACCTCTCCCTCTGCCTCTGTGGCGTGGCTGTAGTGAACACGGCCGCTACGCAGGAGGCGCGGGTTAGATCCGCGCTCCGTGCAAATAGGTGGATGAATGAATACTTATATATAGTGCATTGGTTTAAGTATTTCTATGGATAATATGTATGTATTTACAAAAAAAGAAAAAAAGTATCTGAGTAAGTTTATCCACATTCTAGATTTCATAACACAAACCAGTGAAGCTAGGTTTACCATGATAGCGTTGTGTGGAATGTTGTGGAAAATGTGTAGTGGTCTTGGATTAGTCCCGATTCAACATTTTGAAAATCCTTTGAAAAACATAAAAGTAAATTCTCAGTCACCCATAACATTCAACATAATTAGAAGGTAAAAAGAAGGTACTTGGCAAGATGATAATTTAATCCTTGCGCTATTCGTACAATCGGTTATTTGAGAATATCTCAAAATCATAACTATCTTCTGCCTTAACCATTCTCGCATTGTTCCTTAATGTTACCTCATTTAAAATAAAGTCAAGGCACACAATCACATATGAAGCAACATTCTCGTGATTACAAATACTCGGTACTCGGTAATGAAACACACGGCTTAATGGTCGTGTAACAGCGACACTCAGCGATAACTGTGCAGTTGAAGTCACATCGACGCAGTCGTTAGCACGATTGCACTTGAAGTTAGCGCGTTGCTGAAAAACAGTTTACATTTTGTAAATGTCAGATGTTAGTTATTAATTTTTATTCGTTTTCATTTCATTTCTATTTAATAGCATGGCAGTGTGTAACATGTAAAAGGTTATGGTCTGCTTAATTATTTAAAGGAGGTACCTTTTCTATTTTCAGATGGAAGCCTTGAAGTTCTTACGTCAAAATCACACCGATTTAAATGAGATATTCTATCTCGTAGTTCAATTAAATGATTATGACTTCATAATAAATGGGAGCTTTTTTGAGCAGAGTAATCTTCTTGCACATTTTTGCGCCCAACAGAACGTAGCAAAACTTTTTCGAAGACAAAAATATTACCACTTAACAGGCTGTTCATGAGATTTTTTTGTAATACAGCATCACACCAAAATTTTACTTCAAGCCATATAACAAGAAGTGTTGATATATGAACACATATGACTAGCTCATCTACTAATCTAACAATTCGTAGTCAAGTGTGTTGATTCCTAGAATGTCATGCTCTCCCGATATTCGAGTAAATCAGTCGCTTATATTGCGGACTGACATCTGACGGGTCGCGATGTGTTCGCTTTACTGTACATTTTATTATGTTCCTACCTCCTCTACTTAGCGACGCCATAAAATATTTATATTTTTATAGCAACAAATAAAATATTTATGTCGCCGACTCACCTGGCAAATGAATGAAAATATGGTAGTCTTAATTCAAGATTATGATATTAATATAAAATAGCTGAATATCATTTTAAAAATAAGTAAAACTTTAAGATCAATAATAATTAGGCTGAACCTTAATAAAGCCTATACTTTAAACTTCGTCACAAACAGCGTCGGCAGCGTAGTGTTTAAGGAGTCGACCTTACGATCGAGAGGTCCCGGGTTCGAATCCTGGCCATTACACTACCGACATGAACCCACTCCTAGCACAAGCATTTTAGCTTAGTTGGGGGGGTTAGGGGGAATATTAGTAACTTCGGTTCTGATATTCTTTAAGAAACTATGGTGGCAAACAAGCCTACGATCTATCAGATGGGAAGCGGTTACCGCAGCCTATAGACGTGGTCAATCTATGCTGAATGCTTGAAATTGATCACCTCAACATCTTGCAAATACGCAGATCAGATCGCGATGAAAGTTTATTAATGGCGGCACACAACCCGGGTGTCGAACAATCTCATTTGCAAGGAGCTGTGATTGGGAGTGCAGCTATAAAGGGAAGTAATAAGACTGGACGGTTTCGGCATATGGCCACTTAATTGTTCGCCTGATTGGACGGGCGTACAGAGGGACAAGTGTTATTGTACACCTTGCAGTGTACTGCTGTATGTAGCTTAAGTTTTTTATATTATAGATTATTATGTTTATGTAACGACATATGATGTTTTGACAGAACATCTAAGTATGATTACATCCGAGGTTAAGGTGAACTCGGAGCTTAGAGTCTGCCTTTTAGGTCTTTCTCCTTCACTTCGCACGATCTTGGGCGTTCATGGTACTTAGTGAGACTATAGACACCCACGACATCAAGCCAGGACTTCTTACGCCTACCCCTTCTACCGAGATCCGGTGGGGGCGCTATTGCCAAGCATTTGTTACCCACGTAGACTGGCGGTTTCAATAAAACGTGACCGTTCACACGTAATATTCTAAAAGATAATAATAGGATTTTTTATTGTTTATTTTGAAGTTTAGTAAAAAAATCATAATAGATTGTAATGTAGGTATTTTGTTATTTCTTTGGTGGTTGACTACCGATTCCAAAGAAAAAACTGAACGCCACATCTCTTTGACGAACCAAAAAAAAGTGTCAAATAGAACATTGTGTCCAAGTAAAATGACTGAATGCAATACTTTAGCAAATTGGTTTCGTAAATGTCCTAAAACGTGTTTTATTGATACGCAAATAAAGTTTGTTTCATTAGCCCATAAATATTTTATTGGATTGTAAAACGGTTGTTTAGGAGGCGTCGCATCTGTAAACGAACGTCCGCAATCGAGGCGATGAGTTCCGTCCACTAAAAGAATACTGTGCTATTAGTACCGTCAGCAAATCCATCATTTTTTTTTCTTTGTAATACTCACTTATTACTTAAACTGATGATCTATGTCATCGCAGACATAATGTAGGAGACTCATCTTCACTGGTGCGGCCACGGTTTGCAGAATCGCCGGGTCCGGGTAGGAGAGGTATATTCAAGAAGTGCTGGCTTGACTCGATTACGCATACCAATGGCACAGAATAGATAATAGTACTAGCGTACCAATGGTCTCATTAACACGGCTGCTTGAAATCATGCGAAGCGTAGAAGTAAAAACCGGAAAGCGAACCCCGGACTCCGAGGAAAGACATCCGAGATGCGACCGCGATTGGTTCAAGGAAATTGGTAATGAATGATGATATTCAGTAATAATACGATGAGATGCGAGTAGGTGTTCGCAATCGCGTCGCACGGTCGACGATTTGTCGTGACACATTCGGACGTAAGCAATTGTACAAATCGGCCGCGCACGCGCTTGCATTGTAATTGCGGTGTACCAAACGGATCGAATCGGGTTAGATTCAGTGTTGTGTTTCTCCTGCTTTACGAGAGGAATCCGGCCACGACCAGTGGAAGGAAGTGTAATACAGGATTCCGGGTCAGAAGACGGACCAGCCAGCTGGGTAAGTGGCCGTACTTCCTTTTAGCTCTGCGCTCATCGCGGACCGTTTGGGAATCACGGGCGATTCCCAAACAGATGATCTGAGTCTTAAACTACAGCATTTGATGGGGCTATGTTTTTTTATACCATTTAGATGGCAGACAAAAGTAAAAAAAAGTGATCTGGATATTAGGTACAATAGGGGTTACACACACGTGAATATTTCGACAAAACATGCATTTCCTATAGCGAGTAAAGTGCTCGAGATTTTTAACTTTTATTGTAGTTAAAATAAACCTGACCTGAGCAACTTCGCGTCTAATAACGCTACAAAGTTGAAGTTGTGAGGTTCTGCGGCTAGATTGCGAACTTTTCCCGGGACTTACAGTAGCCCTTCGCGTTCAGTCTTATTTTACACATGTGGTACAAAATAACATTGTTGACTTTTAAAAATCCTCACTATCCTTGCATTATTCTGAGGACTTTACTTCTAAGTTGGGAGTCCATTTAGATATGATGTGGCTTAGTGTTATCGATCATATTGGCGGTGACGTCTCATCTACTAGCCTGAGTTGTGCTTCACGGTAGTAGTAGGTGTAAAATCATATCAGGGATCATTTCAGAGTAAATATGTAAATAGGTATCCATTCTTTGGATATGTAACCAATACATTAAGTTATTGCATATTGAATATTGTTAAAACTTGTTCAGGGAGCCCGTTTATACCCCCGTCTTGTCACCAAATGCCTACTGACTTTTATTGTGCCCTCCGAAGCACGGAAGAACTCAGCTGAAATAAAATAGCAACCACGCCTAGGTAGCTTAACTAATTGTTTACCAGAAAATGGTAGCCTAGTGGTATGGGTAATGGACTGCTGAGACGAGGTCTCGGGTTCGATCCCAGGTTTACCATGGCACACACCAAAGACTTTTCAATGCTTTTCGAAGTTAAGTGTGTATTTATCGCAGGTTTATAAGTGCCCGGTTAGTGGCAATAGGCTCGCCACCTATTACATTGGGACCTAAACATAAACTGGCAAAATGTGGGTGCTAGCACCTCTGCCTACCCCTTTGGGGAATACAGGCGTGAGTTTATGTATGTATGTTATGGTAAACAATCAGTTAAGGATGTTTACCCTTTTCTGGATGTATATGGGATTCCAACAAAATGTTTAGGACTCAAACCTACGTCACATGAGGCTCTAGAACAGGCTTTCTTCCTAGGATTGTGTAGTCAGTAGATAATGTTTAAGTTACAAACTAAAGATGTTTATGTTATTAACAAATTAAAGCCCAGTAATGAAAACGACGTATCAAAGAATGTGATGAAGTAGGACATTTTCTGTGCACCACCTTTGGTTGACTAGTAGAGAATGCCTGAGGCATTAAGTCCTCCAATGTACCCGTGCATGAAATTTTATTAATAGACAGTACGCAACGCGAATAGTTTGGTAGTAAAGTTTAAAGAGCTCTCAAAATCTCTGCTTTAGATTTAACGTACAAAGACCTGCAGCTTGAACACATACACGCTATAAATTCAGCAGCACAAGTTTTAAAACGTACTCTCTTGTTGTTTGTTGTTGCGGAACGAGTGAAGAAATATGTGAGCATTAGGCACTTTTAATTATATTTCACTCTTTTGAAACTATTCACCTGAATTACGTTTACTACTTAACTAGCTCTTCTTTTGTGGTACTTTTCCATTAGAGACTTCTGTAGATATTGTTGCTTCTAAATTCTATTAAGGTAACTACACATTGTATACTCAGAAACAAAAGCTGTTCTAAAATAAAATATCGCTACAAAATAATACTTATTGAAGTAAAAGTTCTCTTATTATAAAATTGAATTCAAAAATACGTATAATAATGTTGAAAAAGGTGCTGTTCTCATTTAACAGAGCCCGTTAAACAAATAATAAGAGAAGAGCCGTGAAAAGGTCTGCGGTTTTTGGTAGGGTTCCGTAGTCGACACGGAATATTTTAGTTTTAGTACGTCCGTTCATCAGTTATTCTTTCCGCAGCTTAGCACCTAGATCCTTACTTCTAGAAAGCTATAATTTGGCGTGAAGAACGCTTACCAGTTGAGTAAATTATGCTAGTATAAGTAAAGGAATTGTAATAGGATATCCAGTTATTATCCCAAGTTCTATAGCGTCAATGGAATCGATAGTAATTGATTCAGTTAGCTGGTACCGGGTCTTTTGTCTCACTCAAACACAATACCTACGTTTCATTCACTTCATTTGCTTGCCTAATCGTGGAGAATGCACGATATGATACAACTACGTGTAGGATACGCGGCCATTGTAAAGAACGCTTTGATGATGTTTAAAAGAACTAAGATGAAATAAAAATAACAATATTTTGTTTCAAAATCGGGAAAAAGAAACGCTCAAGTGGGACTTGAACCCACGACCTTTCCCTTACAGGGGGAATGCTCTTCCAACTGAGCTATTGAGCCACACCTGATTCACTTCAAATTTCCCTTCTCTTCATATCTGTCTTTAAGGGCGGCGGTCCCCCTGTAAGGGAAAGGTCGTGGGTTCAAGTCCCACTTGAGCACTTCTTTTTCCTGATGTATTTCGAACTTAAAAAGTTAGCATAATAAATGCTATAAAAATTTCATTCAAATATTTTGTTTATCCCACTAAATAGTATAGATTTATTATTCTCGAAGTATCGGAAAGTTACAAAAACATAGAATGGAAGTGACCTAGCATTTGTCTCTGCCCGTCTCATAAAAAGTAGCATCATTATGTTACTTTAAAATAAATTAATCAGTCTACAACCACTCCACTCCAACAGTCTTCACTTGATTTCTTATTTGCCTAGCGAAATAAACTCTCAACGCTTTGTAAAGTGTTTTCTCTGAAGTGGAAAATATGTACACACCGTTTTCTTAACCGATTAAATAAATATTCCACAACATTCTACACAACGCTATCTAGACCCATGGTAAGCCTAACTAGCTTGTGTTATGGAATCTAGAATGCGAATAAACATACTTAGATATTTTTTTAGTAAATACATGAATATTATACATAGAAACACCCAGACATTCATGCATACAAATATTTGCACTGCGCGGGGATCGAACCCGTGCCTCCTGCGTGGGAGTGGCGTTCACTACCGCCACGCTACAGAGGCTGTCGATAGTTAGGGGATAATCTTCCTGTTAACCTATTTACTTATACAACAGTTATACAACAGTATTTTATTTTATCTTTAAACAACTCTTTTGAGTCACTCGTTTCTGCTAAAATTTTAAAAAAATAATATAACCTGAATAAGCTTTGAGTCAGCCGGAGTACAAGGGATATGTCAAAGGCCTCACCTTAGGCCTAGCACAGCGACCCGCAGGCGGCATGCATTTTAGTCGGTTTAAGTCCGACATAACCTTCCCCTCCCGAGGGGATTTCCCGAATATTACAAGAGGCAGTTATTCAAAACGCCTTCACGCCAAGAATACTCATAGGTATCGCATGAAGGCGGTTACGTGTCCTATCCACTCCTTTCCCTACCATCATGGCATTTGGTACTTGGCTTGTCATATAATCGGTACTCATTCGTTCTACGCCCCTAAAGCACCTCAGTTCTCTTTGCCAGCTCACGTGTTTTCTTCCTACAGTCCCGGGTCCTTTAAGCGGGACGTGAAAAGGCATCAGATGAGGCCGTCAAGGTGAGTGCCACCACTGTTAACATGGTATATGTTTCCGATGGTGCCCCTTTTTCCGAGACTTTGCCTTCGGCTTACCATGAGGCGCGGTGAAGTCAACTTGACGTGCCCTACATTTAAAAAAGTATGTTGTTTTCCAATACTCTTTACTTCTCAAAAGAATATTATATAAAAGTTTTTCTTAAATATCACCTTATTTACCTCAAAATTCTACTTCTTCATTTAGTTTTTTATTATATTTATACAGACTGGTGTAGACTCCAACCAGTTGACTCAATACACAAAACAATTAGACTGGAATTGACTTCATCCTCAATACAAATATTTTAGTTTATTTTAATTTAATCCGAAACCTCGGGGATGGACCAGCCGGGGGCTTTTCAGTCTTTTCATAGGCAGGCCTGCTGCCTGCATAAATTTTAGACGAATCGTGAAAATCGTTTACAAATCATTTTGTTCGATTTGTGTCTGAATATGTAATTTCAGTGGTCGCATTCATTTGCATTTACGATTTGTTAATTTTCCATTACAAGTTTGAGTTGAATATGTTGCAAGCTACGACGAGTCTTCTCCTTACTTCTATCGCAATGCCTGAAAATTTCTTCCAGGCCAGTACGTTCTACCTGTAATGACTTACGGCGCCGAAATGTCAACAGTGACAATGAGATTTGTCCATGAACTGAGAGTCGCACAGCGGGCTATGAAGCAAAATATGCTTGAATTCTCTTACAAGGATAAAATATACAACGGCACGTGTTTAACGTAGCTATGCTTGCAAACAGCTTTTTTTGAATCAACTTGAATTGAAAACATCATGTTCCTCAACTTTCATTTTCACTTCCACGGGACTTTTTGAAGAAATACAAAATGGAAGCTATCAAACACACCGTACCTACGTCATTTGCTATACCCGATGCGTACACTTTTACTTATTTGAATTAATCACAAATTAATATCATTTTAACAAAATTGTATTTCACAGATATTAATATCTCTCCCCAAGAGAAGGCGGTGGTTGGGGGATTTAAAACAAGCATGTTTCACAAAACGATACCGTTGAATCAATTTAAATATTAGAATTGAATTGATTTGAATTTATAAATTATAAGCAATTTTCTGATTCTATTTCCGAGTTTGTGCCGGTTGGCTGCTGTTTGGAGGGCGCTCGTGTAATTTGAATCACTCCGACCCACTATGACCACATTTCAAATCGTCCACTTCCCAAATTGATTACTGGTAGTGTCAATAAACTTTTATTTTAACTCATAAATATATATTATATACTTAGAAGTGTGTTAAAATGGGTAATCGCAGATTTGCACTTATTTATATTACCATATAAAATTCTTCAAGAAGCGCATCAGAAGGTTCTTACTGGGTCTGCAACACGAGTGCGACTGCTGTTGCAACACGTCCTGCCAGGGCAATCACTCTCCATCAGGCGTGCCGTGTGCTTATCTATCACCTAAGTGATATGAACGCGACTGCTACGCAGGAGATGCGGGTTCGATCCCCGTTCACTGTAAATATTTGTATGAATATAACTATTTGCATTGGTCTGGGTATTTCTGTGTATAATATTTATGTATTTAAAAAAAGTGTCTAAGAATGACGCATTCTAGGTTCCATAACACAAGCTAGTTAAGCTTACCATGGGTCTAGATAGCGTTGTGTAAAATGTTGTGGAATATTATTTATATCTGCTCACTGATATTTCCAACCCAAATATCTTAAACCACAGTGTCAATACCGATGTATTAAACAAGGAAATCAGATCTGCATCTCGCCATACAACCTGTCCGAATATAAAGTGATTGCAAAATCGAATGGAAGCGTATCAATTCAGTGCGCCACACAGCGCTGCCATTGATAATAATCACAGTGGAGCAATTTTGCATCCCGACGGTGCAGTGTTTCGCTCAGTACCCAGCGGGAATTCAGTTATCTCACATTATAGCGATGTAGATCCAACACAGTTAGCCATCGAGGCGGTTAAGTGGGAATACTTGGATCAGTTGAAATGAAAACAAGTAGTGAATATGAGTAGAAAGGCGGAGTTCAACAAACTTTAAGAAATTACCTTACGAAGAATTCATTATGAAATTTGTAAATGCGAGGTAGTGATGGCTGACGATGACATAATTAATATATAGGTACTAGCTGACCCAGCGAACTTCGCATCGCCAATTTTTTTCCGCCCACGTGGCGTCTGATTCCGTTCCCGCTGCACCTTCTACTATATTAAGCGTGTATTAAACATAAAAACCTTCCTTTTGAATAATTACATCTATTAAAAAAACCACAAGCATACATAGGGACGGACAGACAGTGACAGCGACTTTGATCTTCGAGTTAATAAACAAAATATATATATTTTTTATAATAATTGTTATATTACGTATATTATGTTATATAAAATTACACTCCAAACAACATATTATATTTACTACGTTTTATTACTAATTTGATTGGCGAACAAATATGGACAACAGTTTTCAACAAATACTGTATTAGTATAGTGAGATAACTTTGTTAAATATAGTTTGAACTAACGAGTAAATTACATCCACAAACATAGCGAGCGGACAAATATTGTTGGATCGCATAAACGTTTGTTGCTCTACTGTTATATAAATCATTCTCGTAATTGTTTAGAATAATATGATAACAGTGTCGTAGAAACAAGATTATCAACTCAATGTTAAAAAAATATTGAACTAGTCCAATTTTTATAGTTTCAATACTAACTTTAGCTTTGCCTTTAGCTCAAAATCAGGCGAGGCGAAGTCAAATTGACATGTATTTTATAAAAAACAAACTAAGAAAAGAATAGTAGGTATGTTGTACTCGAAGTACTGTAACACGAATATCGGTATTGATATTTTTAGTATGATCTTAAAAGTGTAAAACTGCTTATACCTAGATATCTTTCAGGTAATTTCAAAAATTGAAAGTTGCCAACTCGCGGTTTCCCGCAAGTTTATTGCCCGCGAGTTGATGAATGACTCCTATACCTTTTTTTTTTTTTTCGTGCGGAAATCCCCTCGGATCCCACCCTGCCGGAGCCGGAAGGGGAGGTTATGTCGGACTCGAACCGACTAAAACCGCACGCCGACTGTGGGTCTTGGTGCTAGGCCGGAGGTAAGGTTGTCATAGACATATCCCTCGCACCCCGGCTGACCCAGGGCCATCTCTTACGGTCTGGCCCTCCTCAGGAGGGGGGACAACGGTGTCCCCAACTCGCCCCCGGAATGGGGAGGCGCGCTATTTAGCGCGCCGCCGCCGTGGCCTGCTTCTGCTGGGGTGACAGGCGGCTCCACCCGTCACCCCCAGGCCCGCGCTCATGGGGGACGGAGGTCAGTCAGTGCCCTCCGACGCCCGAGTTGCCTGCGCGCGCGGGCGGCGCGATCCGCGAGTCTTTCTCGCTCGCGCCGCCTCTCCCGCTCCGCCGTCTCCTTCACGACCATTACCTGCTTGCTGAAGGAGACGCCGGCCGCCCACGCGTCCGCGCAGCGGACCATTGCTGTGAGCAGGGTGGCGAGGGTGAGAACTCTCACTCCCAGGGCTGCCACTAGCTCCCGTCTCGGTTCGACCCATGCCGGGCACTCGGTGAGCGTGTGCAGCCCCGTGTCCTCGCTCGCGTCGCAGTGATGGCACTCGGACGTTGGCTCCTTTTCGATCCGACACAGATATCTCCCGAAGCACCCGTGCCCGGTGATAATCTGCGTCAGTCGATACGAGAGGCTGCCATGTGGCCTCTTCCATGATGGGCCTTACCGCCTCTATGACGGCATGCCCTGCGCGTCGTTGCTCAAGTCGTCGCTCCCACTCCGCCACCATGATCCCGTGGAGCCGGGACCTCTCGGCCCGAATGTCTTCGGGCTCGGGATCGTATCCCCGCTCCCGCGCCTCCTTACGGAACCGATACAGTGCCGCAAGGGATCTCGCTTCCAGGATCCACGGTGGCGATCCGGCTAGGAGACTCGCCGCTGAATGACTCCTATACCGGGTACCACAGGACACAAATAATAATCTATGCTTGATTAACTCTTCTACCGTTACACTATCCTCAAAAGACACCCTAGAAACTTGTACTGCGCGTACCTATAGTATTTTGAGCACATTTTAGTTCCAAGAATTGCTTTTATAGTTAAAAAATAATATAAGTCACATATAACTAGTATTTTCGTGAACCACTTTAACCGAGAAAAAAAGAATATTCTATGTTGATAGTGTACGAGATATGACTTAAAACTGTCACCGCTTTAGCTGAAGAGAAAAAAAAATAGAATCATGAGTTATTACATTAGCTGTAGTACATAAAATAATAACAAGTTCATTATAGAATCAAAGAATCAATTTCATTTATTCAGTTTAGCCACATAAAGAGCACATATGAACGTCAGAATTTTACAATAATGTCAATCACAGAAAAAATAAATAAAATAAATCATTGGAAAATGATTCCTTCGCTATATATGGGTACCATATATATATATGGGTAATGTTGGTTAGTTCATCAATGTACATATCGTATTGACCAAAGTATCGAAAGTGAACACGACTGTACGTCAATTTACTGTAACGCCGTTTCGTGGACACTATACCGAAAACGGACACGTCTGAACGTCAATTTTTTCAGCGCCCGGTTTGTGCAGCCAAATTGCATTTCCCAGCTTGTTTACCCATTTGATGGTTTTATGTAGTGAAAGGATGTATACTTTTTGTGTTCAGTAGAATGACATTTTTTGATGTGAATATACCTAGAAAATGATATCAAATCCCTGACTTCACTCAGACATTAGTACACATATTCTGGTTAAATTATTTATGATTTCAGATTAACACTTTGAAAAAAAAATAGTACCATCAGAATAGTGTTGTGTAGTAGCAGTGTGTAGTACTAGCTTTTGCCCGCGGCTCCGCCCGCGTGGATGTCGGTTATCGCGACCAAACATAGCCTATGTCCTTTCTCATGGTCTAATCTACCCCTATACCAAATTTCATCAAAATCGGTTTAGTGGTTTAGGCGTGAAAACGTAACATACAGACAGACAGACAGACAGAGTTACTTTCGCATTTATAATATTAGTATGGATTTAAAGTCTAAGATTATTAGGTATTATTTTAACGATGTTATAATAATAAGATTAAACTAAACAACAACATCTCAACGTTAGATAGTTACGTGAACTGTTAACCGTACGCGACCAACCCTATACTTATCGCTAAGCCGGGGGAGGGCCGACGTGGGCCGAGGTGCACGCGAGATAAGCCCGTGAGAGATAGCGACGCGTCTTCTATGAATTAATCTTTAAGGGTAAGTCTCGATGTCAATATACGAGTATATTTAGAAATAGTCACAGAATTGATTTGCTCATAAACATGGTAAGTAAGAGAGATTGACTGCCTCCGCGTAGCGGTAGTGAACGCGGCCCCTACCCAGAAGGTACGGGTTCAATCCTCGCTCAGTGCAAATATTAATATGCATGAATATGGGTATTTGCATTGTTCTAGTCGTGCTTCAGAGAGCACGTTAAGCCATCGGTCCCGGTTGCCATACGAACATCTATAGCAATCGATACGGGTAGTTGGAGCCCTCAAAAGTCCAACAACTGGTCTAGCTGCACTGCTTCGATATCGCCTTTGGGTTGTGGAGGTCAGATGGCAGTCACTCCTCAGATAATATCGAAGTCCAGCCAAATCCGCAGTTGCCGGGTTGGGAGGGATATGCTTTCGGCAATCTCACCTCCGGCAACCAAGGACCCAAGACGGCGTGCGTTTTAGTCGGTTCGATTCCGACCTAACCACCTCTACCGGCTCCGTGGGGTTGGTATCCGTGAGGATTTAACGCACGATTAAAAAAAAAAGACAAATCCGCAGTTAGACTGGTAAGAGACTGGTGGACCCCAGACTCCAAACTGAAAGCTTCGGATGCGACTGGAATTAAAGTAAGAGAGATATAAGTAACTTATAACAGACCAAAGTGTTTAAATAAGTGGCATTGCGAATGCCAAATAAGTAAAAGTAAGAGAGATGTAAGTAACTTATAACAGACCAAAGTGTTTAAATAAGTGGCATTGCGAATGCCAAATAAGTAAAAGTAGCTCAAAACTTCATGGTATAATGGAAAATCTAGCTACACTAAAACTAACTAGGCAGAATAACAGAACTAGTCACGAACAAAAGGATAAATCTGAAAACTAACCAGTCGTATATCGTAAAGTTGTGGTTATTATTATACACTAGCTTTTGCCCACGGCTCCGCCCGCGTGGATGTCGGTTATCGTCACCAAACATATATGATTATGTGTATTATGTCCTTTCGCATGGTCTAATCTACCCCTATACCAAATTTCATCAAAAATCGGTTCAGTGGTTTAGGTGTGAAAGCGTAACATACAGATAGACAGACAGACAGACAGACAGACAGACAGACAGACAGAGTTACTTTCGCATTTATACTATTACTAGCTTTTGCCCGCGGCTCCGCCCGCGTGGATGTCGGTTATCGCGACCAAACATAGCCTATGTCCTTTCTCATGGTCTAATCTACCTCTATACCAAATTTCATCAAAATCGGTTCGGTGGTTTAGGCGTGAAAGCGTAACATACAGACAGACAGACAGACAGACAGACAGACAGACAGAGTTCCTTTCGCATTTATAATATTAGTATGGATAGTATGGATCATTAGACCGTGCATGCGACTAATAGTACGATTTATAATACACACGCACAATATTCGGTGATCTTTCTTTATACAAGGCTGAGTTTTGAGTCAAAAATAGTGCCTGTAATGCGGCAATAGGCTCACTATTACGTGTGACCAAATACAGGTTTTAGTAAAATATGGGTGTAAATTCACCTCTGCCTTAGCCTCCGGGGATAAAGGCGTGTTTACATGAATGTACATACATAGAATGTAAGATGTAAAGCTAGACACAAAAATATCGCAAGATTCAGAACATCCCCTTAACAGAAACTTTATCTAAGGTCTTTCACGCATAGCGCATAACTTTGTTATTAGTTGTACGTATAGATCCGTAAATAAACGTGCGATAATATGATAAAACCTACGTAAATTGAAAAATAGTACTTAAGGAGGTTGAGAGTATCTAACTACTGTGTATTTGAAGACTGTAGAATTTAGCACGTCATATTTTAAATGTCGTTTTCATTAAAGAAATATTTAAGTATTTCTGATAGGGTTTTGGTTAGGTATGCCCCCTATTACGTCGTGGGACCGAAAATCATAATTGGCGAAACGTGGGCCTACCCCATCGGGGAATTACAGAAGTGAGTATATGGAAGATAATTTTGAGTAATTTGCTGGACAAGATCGAACTGCCGCTGACTGTACTATGATATTGATAAATGAACTTAGCTATAGTCTGTTCCTGTAACTAATACGACCACCTATTCCAAAACCTTTCTGCCGCGTGTCTAAATATTTTCTACGTTCCTTTCTCTTTATTTACACCTCCAAATAGTCTTTCTCTTAATTCCAAAATGCGCTTTATAGAACACCTTTATGTAACGATTGAATGGCTTCATGTTGATATATCCACAACATTGAGACCTTGAGTCTCACGAAAATGCCACTGCTCCATATTTAATTTCTGCTTAGACCAATGTTAGAAATCTGAAAACTCATTGCCCGAACTTAGCTTCCCTCAAGCCAGTGCGCAGATAGCAACAGTAAGGTAACGAATAATAATATGGTACCTACAAGTTGTTTGCGTGTTGTTGTCGCAACACAGAACTGTTGTTGTGGAATTAATCCCTCCTAAGCATTGCTGCAGTTGAAACTTCCCTGCGGAGTTTGTCTACAATGGAATTTCAGAGCTTTGTGTATTTAGGTCGGTGTCACATTTGGTCATTTGCACATTCAATCGTTATACTAATTAGAACGGCTGGTAAAGTTTTTAAATATTGTAGTTTACAATTAAAAGGAACTAAATTCACACGGTGAATTGTCACACAGTGATTCATAATTAAAACGAAATTACAAGACCTGCTAGATAAATTGGCATAATCTATGCACCTGCTGGCTTCGTATACAGGGAAATATGGAATGCAATTGTGAAAAATAATATTTATGAGTAGTTCTCAAAGGAGATGGAAAATGGTGGGCCCAAATGTAATAAGTTGAGATATGATCTAAAAAATTATTCATATTTTTCTATCTTATAATATGAAAAATCACCTCAATTCTCAATCTGGATGCGGAGAAATATGAGAAAATAGTTTTCGTGAGATTATCAATTGAGTAATCGATTATACACTAAAATATTTGCTGTAAATAATTAACTCAAAGTAATTAAATGCACTATATATACTAACATGCATTATAGTGCATATAATTACAGTCATATTATTAAATCAAATATCAATTAATTACTGAAAAACCAATATGAATGATTATCGATTTCATATCGATTCAAATCTCTCTTATATTTGTAGTCTATGTCACTGACATGGCAGCTGACTAACATTGACACTTCACACTAGACAGTTGCTGACTGTTTTTGTTTGCTCATCGTTTCGTGTTTTCCGATGCGTTTTGAGTGCTCTCCCGATTATTTGTCATTTTTTTACGACAACTGCTTTGTATTTTACGGATTCTGACCCTGCCTACCTTGTACGACCCTTGCTTTCACCTTGGACACCGAAGATCGCTCACACTTGGAATTGTTATTTTGCATTTTACCGCCAGCTTGTGGATTGGATATTATTGAAACTATGGATCGCTGTGTGAATTGTGGTATATCCACTGGTCACTGCCATACACTGGGCCGACGGCGCTTACACGATGAAACAATTCTGTCAGTGATTCGGCAATGGCTTGCACCTCAGTCTGTAAGTAAATACCTGTAACCTCATCTAACCAGCTACCATCCTGGTAGGTTTAAAATGTAAAATGTGTTTAATAGAAGGTGAATAAAACACTATATTCAATGATTTTTTATTTTATTTTAGACATCCTTTCCCTATCTCCTTACCTGTTACCTACCTATCGCTTGAAGTCGTTGACGTTCATTCATATGATTTTTCAAACATTTTCTAGTAAATATAATAACTATTAGTGCAAAAGAACACATTTTGCACTTCAGGAATCAGCTGTTAGATAAAGATTGTAACATAACCTCACTTTTACATAATCTCTTATATCTCTGTTCTCAGATTGACAAAATCCGCAGAATTTTCAGTGAATGGTTGATAATATATAAGCTATTAATTGACACCACTTTCATCTTCTTACAACTAGGCCCAAGATTGTATGTAATCATTTCAGTCTCCCTTAAGGCTAGTTATTGCCCGTGGCTTCGCCCGCGCATAGCCTATGGGCAGCCGTACACGGACTGCTTCAAGCAGTTGAGACTGACTGCTTGAAACCGCGACCGCGCTGCGCGTTGAACTATAGTTATTCATTCGCTCCCGTACACACGACTGCTCGAGCAGTCGCAAGTTCGCAACCGCTTCAAGCCGTCAACTGCATGACGAAATCCCATCGTGCCGTCGACCGCTCGCGAAGCGCGACCGCTGCTAGAGTAGTCGACAGCTCTCCGAAGTCGACGCCCTTCCCTTGTGGCCTCGTGGTGTCTGTCTGTCTCGTCTCATTTGTCGATTGATCTTTGAACACGGAGGGTGTGTGCAGTAGTGATGCGCTTATTAGTGCAATTAAATCGCAAGAACTTATTTGGAACAATAAACTTCAGGAACACAGCGACAAAGTAAAGAAAAACCATGCATGGGCAATTATTTGTGCCCAAGTAATTGAAAACTTTGATGAAAAATCAGTTCAAGAAAAAAAAGTCTAAAAGTCAATCATTTTACACACACATTTATTAAGTTTACGTATGTCATATTATAAAGTCACACAAATATCTATTGATGTATATCATATTCCATTGCCAATCTAGTTTGCCTTCTTCGCTTACAAAGTAATTAGCAAATTCTTCACGGATTGTTGTCAACATAGGTCCACGCGGACGAACTTGCTGGGCTGAATGTATTATAGAATGAGGAAGACCCTGAAACGTATCCTCTAACTTATTTCCATCTCGTTGTTTTACGTAGTTGTGAAGAACGCGTGCTGATTTTACTATATCCACTGCGAAATCATCACTGACGTTAAGTGGTCTATGAAAGATCCGCCATTTATTAGCTAATATGCCAAACGTGCATTCAATATGCACGTTTATGCAATATCGCCAGGCACGTGATAACCTATAGTGGTTTTTTTTTCTCTGGTGAATTCTAATCATTTTATATAAACAACACTCACTCTCTTCGAAAATCGTCGAGTCAGCGTGCCTTGCATATGAGCCTATATCTACGAAAGTGCACATATAATTACTATCACATACTGCTTTTTCTAGTTATAGTATGACGATCCACTTTGCGCGGGTTGTATTATTCTAAGATGTTTGCCATCAACGGCAGTTCGGAAACTTGGCAGTTTTTTTGAAACCATTTACTATGTCTTTCCATTTATCTTCTGTTAGTTGTTCTATACACATATCCTTCATATGTGTCCATATATTTCTGCAAACATCCCTCACTATCTTACCTATTGTTGTTGATGCTATTCTAAAACTATATTGCAAATCTACAAATGTACATCCAGTTGCCAATTACCTGTAAAAATATTTTTTTAGTTAATCAATTGTACGCAGAATATCTTTTTGTTGTTACAGCCATGTTAATACAGAAAAAATGGAAAACATTAAGAGATGGGTACACTAGATATGCTAAAAAAATTAAAACAAAAAGTGGTTCAGGAGCGCTCAACATTCGGCCATATGCATATTATCAGCAAATGTCTTTTTTAAAGGCAATAATAGAAGATAAACCCGACAAAACAAACAGTTTACAAGAAAGTGAGCACGCTGAAATTACGTCCGAAGAAAGCGAAAATTGTCATAATAAAATAAACAAAGAAAAAAAAAAGAAAATTAACTACTACAATTACAGATGAGAATGTCTTAATAGAAAAATTATCTAAACGTTTCGATGCAAAATTGCAGAATCCGCGTATTGATAATGAAGATGGCGAATTCAAAAAAATTAATGAGCAGTATAAATTAGATGCAAAGAGAGAAATACTTAACGTAATGAAATACTTTAAAGGGATGACATATCATACATATCCTTCGAGTTATGGTGATAGGGAATATCTACCTCTACACCAGTACATGGCCCCCCTAGATTTGCGACTGGCCCCTCTACATCGGTGGCTGATAACCAAAATGCTCAATTTGAAGACATATCATCATCATCAGTAATTAATATCCGATGACGTAGTTTCCAATATTTTAATGAATAATAATTTAAATGATTGCTATATATTTTTCCAAACCTCAATGTTACTGCTAGTCTTTCTTCTGGTTGGATACTTCTCCTCATAATTGTGTCTTCACGTTTAATTTTATACTTCAGTATATTATTCAATTCATCAAATGAAGACATTGACATTCTAAAACAGTTGAAAAAATTTTCTTCATCACTTCTAAGTTCCATAAACAAATGATTGAATTGTCCATGTTGTTCTCTTAATTCTAAAATAGGAAGAAGCCAAAATTTTCGAATCAGATAGTCGAATCCATGACTCGACTATGGTAGTTAATCAACTGCTCAAGGGGTTGGCAGCGACGCTCAAGCAGTCAAGAACCGTGTATGTCGTCACAGTCAGTGTACGGCCGCCTTTTGTCCTTTCTCAAGGTCTCATCTAGCCCTATACCGACAGATAGAGTAACTTTCTTATTTATAATATTATTAGCATTAGCATTAGTAGATATTACGAGTGTATAAACTAAGAATCGTTAGACTCAGATATTAGTATGGATTATTAATTAGGTCTGATTTATAATGTTCTGTAAACCAGGTGAACGCAATCAATTTGGATATTATATAAAAAATACATCGATAGCCAATAAAGTAAGTAGCTATCACTCATAGTAATTGTATTAAATTGATTAAGGTAGTTTGCATAAAACATTATTTGAGCTCCAAATTGCTCACAGAGCGGCTCAGCAAGGTAATTTTATTCGCATTTTGTCTGTCATTACTGCTTTTATTTAAATGTAGTTTAAATACATTAAGTGCTTTATATTGACTGTATTTATAATATTTTTGAGTTCTTCTTATACACTATTATATAAAAATAGCAATAATGAATTTAAAGTCTAGGCAAAACTTGAAGCCTTTCAGGAGTTACTAGACGCTCTCAAATAAGATACATGAGAAAATCCATTACTTGAATGATTTTTTTATAGCATTTATTATGCTAACTGTTAAGTTCGAAAAACATTGGAAAAAATGAAATGCTCAAGTGAGACTCGAACTCACGACCTTTCGCTTACAGGGCGACTGCTCTGCCAACTGAACCATTGAGCACCACTTGAATCATTCCAAATTTTCCTTCTCTTTATATCCGTCTATAAGGGCGACGGTGCAGCCATCTACCAACATTCTTACGAATTGTTGGAAACAATGAATGATTTTTCAACCATTTTTAAACATTGAACATGAAAAACAATTCGTAAGAATGTTGGTAGATGGCTGCACCGTCGCCCTTATAGACGGATATAAAGAGAAGGAAAATTTGGAATGATTCAAGTGGTGCTCAATGGTTCAGTTGGCAGAGCAGTCGCCCTGTAAGCGAAAGGTCGTGAGTTCGAGTCTCACTTGAGCATTTCATTTTTTCCAATGTTTTTCGAAATCCATTACTTTTATTGAAAGGTAATTTACGCTTCTAATTTTTACCATTACAAATGCAAAACATAACATAACATAAACTCACGCCTGTATTCCCCGAAGGGGTAGGCAGAGGTGCTAGCACCCACATTTCGCCAGTTTATGTCCCAATGTAATAGGTGGCGGCGAGCCTATTGCCATTAACCGGGCACTTATAAACCTGCGATAAATACACACATAACTTCGAAAAGCCATTGGTGTGTGCCATGGTAAACCTGGGATAGAACCCGAGACCTCGTCTCAGCAGTCCATTACCCATCCCACTAGGCTACCGCAGATATATTACAAATGCAACACTGCTAATATCAAAACAGTGAGAAAAAAATTGGGATCATGTTGAAAAGAAATAGAATGAAAATAAGTATTAACTTCTTGTCAAGGAGTAAAATGTGAGTTTAATGACCATGTCAATCTCAAATCATACATCATGGAGATAAGTATACAATATTTAGCCTCCACGAGCACAAGTCTTAAGGCAATCAAAGGGCAGAGCAGCCCGTCAAATAAGCGGAATAGATTGTGCATACCTCGGCTGGGATACCTTACTCCACCAAAAACTGCTATGGTTCCTGAGCTTACCTACTTCCTGGGTAAACCTCAACCTGCTCTGTTGGAACACCACGTGGTTTTTGGTTAGTTTAGTTTTAGCTTAAGCACATGGATAGTATAATTTCACATCCAAAAAATATTTACTTTATCTAGTTTTAAGCAAGCCTATACTTATATTTATTATAAAGATGTCTCTGTGAACACTCTTTTACTTTTGTATACGTTACCTAAAGATCTCATTTTGGCTACAACACTCGACCCCATTTTTATCCGATTTCCATATTAAACGAAAGCTCCATATATATCATGTTGTTGATATCGGCTTGAGTGTATTAATTGAGGATGAATTTTGTACGCGCTGACTGACAAAAGCTATAACAAAAATGGACGTATTAAAATTTCATAAAAACATTGTTATTTGGATATACGGGTTCAGTTCCGTTACGAGTTTTTTTTGTCTGTTATTTCGCTGTATTTTTTTTTTCATTATTATACGAGAAGACTACATTCATTATTCAATTTAATTCTGTCAGTTTGTTGTTGTAGTTGTAACTTAGATTATTTATACATCTAGTTTCTTTAAAGTCTACTTTATTCAATATATTGAAACCTTTCAATCAAGATATCCCGAGTTTGAATCCTGATCATTTCACTACCAACATGAAACCAGTCCTAACACAAACAATTTACCTAAGCCAGAGGAATTAATGGCAATACCTACTAGTAATTTCTATTACTAACATTTTTTTGATTTTAACAATTTTATGTAAGGTCTAGTATGTATCTTTTTTATTTATTTTAATTCATTATTTAATTCTAATTCATAATTTAATATTGAGTCATAATATAATTTTAATTTATAATTGCTAGTGTGATGGGCACCTTTGCACCGGGAGCGATCAGGGGCGGGTTATTCGACTAATACTGTGTAGTATTTATTTAGTATTAAGGTGACATGATTAATATATAATTAATGTTAATTTACTAAGTTAGTTTAAGTTTAAAAGAAAAAGTTCGAAAAACATCGGAAAAAATTAAACGCTCAAGTGAGACTTAAACTCACGACCTTTCCCTTACAGGGGGAATGCTCCTCCAACTGAGCTATTGAGCCACACCTGATTCATTTATATTTTAATTTTAATTCATAATTTAATTTTAATTCACAATTTAATTTTAATTTCAATACATACTTTTTGTTTTTATTCATAACTTAATGTAAATTTATACTTTAATTTTTAATTTCATTATAGTTTTTACATTTATTCTTACCTTAATATTATTGTATTGTTTAATCTGTGCTTCTAATGGCTTATTCCCGTGCGCTCCAAATCTATTGTTCTCTAAAATTCATATTTTCATTGTTTAGGTACTTTGACATATTATTCCCAGCAGCTCCAATAAAAAAGTCAATTCTTCAATATAAAAATCGTTCCCATCAGCTCCAAAAAATTTAAAGTAACGTCAGCAAAAACCGAACGTAGTAAAGTTTCTTTGTTGGATAGAGTTCACTTCGGAGGTGGTCCTATTTTCACCAGGTCAGGATCGGATGATAGGATCAAGGAGAAATCGAGGGCAACCACCGAAAATTGTATGCTCGTATGGTGCTTTTGTTACGTAATCATGTTTTACTCAGGTATATGCTTTAGGGTGTCAACATCTGATGCTGCTGTGCTGATGATGAAGCTATCGAACTCCTTAACGGTTAGGAGTTGGGGGATAGTACTGAAATTGGTCGATGATAACATTTAAATACTAAATGTTATCATCGACCAATTTCAGTACTATCTCAATCAAGTAAAAAATTAGTAGGCCTAATGTGTCGCTTGTGAGGTATGCTTGTATCAACATCTGATGCTGCTCTGCTGATAATGAAGCTACAGAACTCCTTATCGGTTGCGTATGGTGTTTTTGTTACGTAATAATTTCTTACTCAGGTATATGCTTCAGGGTGTCAACATCTGATGCTGCTGTTCTGATGATGAAGCTACTGAACTCCTTAACGGTTAGGAGTTGGGAGACAGTACTGTCATTGGTCGATGGAAACTATTTAGTAGTATGTAGGGCTAACGTGTTGCTTGTGAGGTATGCTTGAATCAACATCTGATACTGCTGTGCTGATAGTGAAGCTACAGAACTCATTAACGATTAGGAGTTAGGGGACAGTACTGCAATTGGTCAATGGGAAATAGGTAGTAGTATGTAGGGCTAACTTGATACTTGTAAGGGTAGGTGCTACTTCTGAGAAAATCACGAAATTTCAGAGATAATGTAATAAAAATCTCAGTGAAACAGAGACAGTTCCTCAATTATTAAAAATAATAAGTATGCTTATAAATGGGGTTTATCTACTCCTGAGGTGGTCTTTTTTTATCGTGTTTATTTATCGTGCGCCGGAGCCGGAAGGAGAGGTTATGTTGGACTCGAACCGACTAAAACTATATGCCGACTGAGGGTCGTAGTGCTAGGCCGGAGGTGAGGTTGTTTTCGACATATCCCTTGCACCCTGGCTGGCCCAGGGCCATCCCTTACGGTCTGGCCCTCCACGGGAGAGGGGACGACGGTGTCAACGACTCGCCCCCGGAATGGCTCCCCATTCCGGGGGCGAGTCGTTGACACCGTTGTCCTACTCGCGTTGCCACCGTGGCCTGCTTCTGCTGAGGTGATAGGCGGCTCCACACGTCACCCCCAGGCCTGCACGCATGGGGGACGGAGGTCAGCTGTGCCCTCGGACGCCCGAGGCGCATGCGCACGCGGGCGGCGCGATCTGCGAGTCTCTCTCGCTCAAGCCGCTCAACAAACTTGGCACCGACTTCTAACAGATTGAAAATCTCTGAATCCTGTTATTTTAAACATTTTTTCCTATTTATTTTTGGAGTCGGTTCATTTTTTTTTAAATAGTTTATAATTTGTTCAGTTCGTAAGTTGTAGAAGCATGTTTTAAGAATTTGGGAAGAAGGAAGAAGAATATTTAAACTATTATAACTGATGAACATTGCTAAGTCCACGTTTAGCAATGTCTATCCACATACTTGATAATGAATTTGTCAGCAAAATATTGAATTTTTTAAAATCCTTCTGCAGTATTTACCAAGCCTATAGAAGAAGTCTGTCTCTTTTCTTAGTTTTCAGTAGTTTAGCCCTGTATACATTAGTCAGTCACTCAAAAAAGACTGTCTTCATAATATGTAATTGAAAAATATAGGGTGGAAGATGTCAAGAAAAAAATTTAAAACAGTTTTGTTTCTTTTTTTAAATAAAGGAATGTTTTCTTTGTGTAAAATTCACTATTTCCAGTATTTCGACTACTTCCGTTCCAGTTGGGATGAAAATCTTCCACCATAAATATAATGAGTTTGAGTTATTCGAAACTTAACGCGCACGAAGTCGCGGGCAACAGCTAGTGACAAAATCTAATAATAGTAAAATAGAAATAAAAGCATTAACATCCACATTTCATTAAACAATATAATACCTAGTCAGTCCCACGTAATAGGGGGTAAACATATTGCCGTATTCCATGCACACTCGAGTCATGTATCTGATGCTGAGTTAGCTGTATATTAGGTATATATCTGTCTGGTGTTAAACAGCACAGTGATGTTATTATAACTTCAGTGCAAACATTGCTTTCTCTGTAAAACCGCTTGAATACCGAATTCATACCTAACTCAAGACTTGGCTAATAGACACTACTTCCTGTTAACCTATTGACTTCCTATTGTCGTATTATAGTATTAAATGTTTTAATTCTGCTAACCGTACATTTTGTTTTGGAGCTGTTGGGAACACAGTATTATATGAGTCTTTTTTACTTAAAATAGTATAATTTGGAGCTCCTGGGAATTGATGTATAGAGATAAGAAGTTTTGAAGGAAAAAGCTTACATAAGTTTTTGGAGCTCTAGGGAACGATTTTATAAAATAATAATAATATTTAATTTTAGTCTTGGAGCGCTTGGGAACAAAATCGCGGAGCGGACGGGAATAAGCCCCTTATTTTTGTTTTAATCTGATTTTAATTTGATTTTCATTGTTTATATAAAAAATAATGTTTTGTTTTTGTAATACTGTGTTAATTTTGATGTATATATCATTTATTGACTTATTGTTAATTAACTTGTACATTTAGATATAATACTGTACCTAATTAATTAGTGAGTAATTAATGTCATAATAAGATTATAATTTATATTTATTAACTGATATTTATTTTATATAAGAGATGACAATTAATTTAATGTGACAAACTTATGCCAAAGTTTAACCAATGTCAGAAACACAATGCAAAATTATCTTAGATTTTTTTTTCCGTGCGGAAATCCCCTCGGATACCCCCTCTGCCGGAGCCGGAAGGGTAGGTTATGTCGGACTCGAACCGACTAAAACCGCACGCTGACTGTGGGTCGTGGTGCTAGGCCGGAGGTGAGTGTCATCGACATATCCCTCGCACCCCGGCTGACCCAGGGCCATCCCTTGCGGTTTGGCCCTCCTCGGGAGGGGGGACAACGGAGTCCCCGACTCGCCCCCGGAATGGGGAGGCGCGCTTTTCAGCGCGCCGCCGCCTAAAACTAAACTAAACTAAAACGTCGACTTTATTCACCTAAGCTGGGTATTTAAGTCCGCCAATTCCAATTACCTTAAATCACCTAGGTGATTTAAGTCCACTGTTTGGTATACTTAAATTACCTAGGTGATTTACCCTAGGTGATTTAAGAGGAATAGGTCATGCAGGGAATAATGTGTGCATCTAGTGACAAAATTTTTGTATGTATTAACCAAAAGCTGCCCTATTAAATTAAATAAATAAATAAAAAAATATAAAGTTTTTGATATTTTATAGCCAACCACTTTGACCATGAAAGATTTCAGATTTTAACATTGGGCACCAAAAGTGGGCAAGTTAACAAAGTAATGCTCTTCGTAGACATGTCACGTTGATTTATGAGCCGCAAGATACTCTCGTAATTGAAGAATTTTTGAAGGACAATTTAATCTTTGCTTTAGTAAAGTTTAAGAGCCTTGTATCATTAAAAAATATTTTCAATACCGACGGGGAATAGTTTCAGTGGCTCAGTTCCTATTATTTGTTTCTCTACTTTGGTTGTGTATATTTCATAGAAGAGGTTATATTTGAGGATTAATGAAATAATATTTAGGTTAACCGCAATAACTTTTTAAAAAGACAGACGTTTGTTTTTAATTCGACGTAGGTACTTAATCAAAATATTAGATGATAGTATCTAATCATTTTGATTTACGAATTTACTCTACAAAGTTAAGGTTTATTTTACATACTAAACACACTAATGAAAGCTATTTTTAGAAACAGCAATTTTCCGATTCAATTTCATACCACTGTGTACAAATTAGTTCCTTGTGAACGAGTCACAATGATCACAAGGGGAAGGTATCGACACAAGACATTTTAAGCATGACAATCTTTTGTTCTTCACGACAAAGGAAACGTGCTCCCTATTTATTATAATAATTTATTATATATCTTAAAGGATGTATTATTATTAAGTAAGGAAACTAGAACCGTACAGGGGTTATAACTAGGGGAACGAGAGATGAAAACATTGGTGTCATGTATTTTAAATGCAAATTAATGAAGGGTGACGAAGCGAGAAGTATTACTATATATATTTATAAACTGCAAATAACTTTCAGTAATTTGAGCATACTTATGTTACATATTATAAAACTTAATAAAGTGATGGAAAATAATTATAAATTTTGAAAAAAATTACATCGAATTTGAGGGTTAAGTATTGGGTTTAGGTCTGTATAGGTATATTATAAAAATAATTCACGACACTAATACTTGTACTGCTTCCGCAACAGTTACTATAACTTGTTCAGAATCTTTAAGACATTAGGTTCAATTTGATTTAATTTTCGGAGCTTTCATAACTCACAATAAGCTTACTTTTGACAAATTAATTAATGATATTTGAAGCTTTTCAAAGTGAATTAAAACTGTAGATTGTTATACGAGTTACCATTAAATATTACCGGATATAATAGTGAAAGTGGAAAGGTGAATTGTGTATTTGACATCTTAGTACTATACAAATAGAGATTTTAATAACATGAATTAAAAATATGAAAACCTCCATCACTCCCCATCCCCACTTTAACCCCCATAACTTTTAAATGGCTCGAACGATTTTCATTAAACATGTCTAAGAACACTTGTACATAAGTCACTTTTACACAAAACAAAAAAACTTGCAGCAAAAAAACGAAATTGAAATCGCTGCATCCATTCGGGAGCTATGCTGCCACAGACAGACAGACAGAGAGAGCTATTACACTCCTTTCTTTCGGAGGTTAATAATTTTGATCAATATAATTTACAGTTGAAATTCTTTATTCAAATTTCCAAAAACCGCTTTTTTAAACGAGGTTTGAAAAAGCATCTCTTGAGTATCTCATACATCGAGAAGCATCGATCTCATAGATCGATGCTTTTTATAAGTATATATCATACTAGCTTCTGCCTGTGGCTTCGCTTGCGTGGATGTCGGTTATCGCGACAGAACATTTCTCAAAAGGCGTAAGGTGTACGAAGTTACATGCTTCTAACTTTGAAAATGATGAACTTTTTTTCATTTATTTCTCAAAAGACGTAGGGGTACGAAATTTCATGATTCTAAGTTTGAAAATGACTAACTTTCCATACAAACGTTTATCACCTATTTTACCCTCTTAGTAGTAAAACTTTGTAAGACGCTGACACGTGTTCATTTATTTCTTAAAAGACATAGGTTTATGATATTTAGTGCATCAAGATCTGAAAATAACTGACTTTCATACAAACTTCTATCCCTTATTTTATCCCTTTAGTAGTAGAATTTCCAAACATCCTTTTCGTAGTGGATGCTGACATTATAAAATACATCTACTGTCAAAATTTGAAATTTGTAGGTTCCAGTGATTTAGGCTCTGCCTTGATGAATCAGTCGGTCAGTCAGTCGGGACAAGTAATTTTATATGTACTACTATGACAACTGACCATCACAAAGATGACACCAGATGAAACTGTGCCAATTTTGGCTCCATATCATATTCAAATTAATCTCAACTTTGCGAAGCTTATTTTTAAATCCAAAAGTTTTGGAACAATCCCCAACATGAAACCGCGCCGCCATTTAGCATCTCGCACAATTTAGCTGACAATAGCGTCCCTTGATTAAAAGGAGAGGGATTAAACTGCTCCAAGTCTTTTGATTTCCAGATTATGCAGATGAGGAGCGTTTACTTGAGACGAAATCTCTGTATTATGGATGGAAGCTTATTGTCCAAAGTCACAAATTGAACAATAATGGATTGGCAGTGCCTTATCTGTTCTTCCTGCAGCAGCATTAACACTGATAATTCTATTACTTTGATTATTTGGAGCTCCGGTAAATAATAATAAAGTTGGTGAAAATTAGTGACAGAGTTAGTCATCTTTTTTGAAATATTTACGTGACAAGTGCCTTCTTTAATCTGCATAGATGCTTTTTTATGAATGAATGATTAAATGAAAAACTTTATTTTTGACCATGATCCATATAACTGTTAGTAGTACAATACACTTATAAGCTATGTTAGTAACAAAAGGTTTTAAGTTTTAAGGTTCCTTTTCTGTTTGTTAGTATCTGATGGTTGCATTATAATTCACGACTTATTCATCCCAGTTGCATCCGAAGTTTTTCAGCTTGGAGTCTGGGGTCCGGTTTACCAGTCTAACTGCGGATTTAGCTAAAATTGATAATTTTCTGTGAAGCGACTGAAAACTGACCTTCACAACCCAAAGGCACAAATCGAAGCATTGCATTTAGACCGGTTATTGGACTTTTGAGGACTTCATCTACCCGTAACGACTGCCATAGATGTTTGTATGGCAACCGGGACCGACGGCCTAACATGCTCTCCGAGGCACAGCCAGATCTATGCAAATACTCATATACATGTATATATATATATTTGCACTGAGTGGGGATCAAACCTGCGCCTCCTGCGTAGCGGTCGCACTCACTACCGCTTCGCCACGGAGGCTGGTGATTATAATTCACGGTCGAAAGAATTTAAATCAATTCTCAGATTTTACATGCACATAGTATCAAATAGCTCTTAATCTACCATCACCTCAGCAGTGGAGAAAGAAATTTTCTTTTTTTCTCCACTGCTGAGGTAATCACAACGCACAGTTAGACATATTAAATAAGATAAATGATATTAGTCAAAGATACTTATATAGTAATACAGGGAACAGATAAGCAATTCATAGCAAATCATTACAAAACAGCATTAACAAAACAAATGAAAAATGGAGAATCTGACGTCTTGGCTTCTAGATTAGATTTAATAGTAATGTACGATATCGCAGAACATAATTTGATTGGTATGTTATATTATTATTATTATGAGGAACAGTACCACCATTTATTACACTTTAGTTCATACAGAACGAATACATTCAAGCGAGTAATTTAAGCAGGAGTAGTGTAATAGATGAAATAACCAATTAACTCCAAGTACCTCATATATCCAGCCAACCATCTGGCCCTCTGAATCCAACCCTAATTAAATCCAACGGAACCGTCAAGTTAGTTACCGTATAGGACTTTGACATCAAAAACTTTATAATGACGCTGTTCGGACTAAAATATTCCTGTGGCCGATTCATTAACCCTTCAAATAACGGAGCAGTTATGAACACTAGAATTTACATGTAGGTAACCCCACATAGGAGATAAGTGTACTATACATCTGCTTTATTAATATATAATTGTAAAGTAGTCGTGTCTGTTGGATATATTAAAAACCTTCCTAACATGGTACTTACTGAACACGAAAATAATTTTATTTGAATTCTTGTCTATTCGTTCGCGATGGATGCAAAAAGTAGCTACTGAACGGATTTTGATGCAGCTTTGTTTATTAGAATGGGCTTGATTAGACTTAACTTACTTTATGTTTGTTTGATCACAATCGCTTAAATTGAACCAGAGATATGGCCTAAAACGCAAAAGCCCATATCTAATCTCATATCCGTGCGGTTGGAAGGCTAGTTTCATAATAAAATTGTATGTTAAGGTGTAAAGGTATACATATCTCACTTGCCAAGTGTACATTCACTTTTTGGTCTTTTAAACAGTAGGTCCATCATCAAGTGAAAAAAGCTAGGTTAAATATAAATGATTAATGAGTCCGTAGTGACTTTTCTTTTTATTATCTGTCGGTGTGCCTTCGCTCCTTTTCCGCCTTTGCTTAAAAGGAAGTGGGTTTATTACTTTTGATTCTACAGCTCTCGGCGGATCCCAGGTCAATTTTACTTTCCTTGGAACTCGACGAATGACACACTTGGGGTTTATTGGGTCGCTGACGTTAAATTTAGTGCATTTTTGTGACAAAAGTTATAGTGTAGAAGTGAATTTAATTAGTTGTTACTCATAGTACTGTAGTAGTACAAAAGAAAGAATTCCTGAGTTTTTTTTAGGCGAGAATTATTTTATGAAATCCGTGTTACACTGAACAAGCCGTGTTTATTTATGGGTGTACATTATGTAGAGGTTTACCTAAGATTTAAGTAATTTCCACTTTGACTAGTAAAATTTGAAACGATAAATTCAAAACCGTTTCACAGTTCTCTCGACGGACGGAAAAAGTGCTCAGTGCTGATGCAGCACAAGAACACCTTGCGAACATTAATCTTACTTTTTCGGCGCCGTCTATTTGACAAGTGGCTAATGTTTTTTACTGAATAGCGGTCAAGTGTTTTGCACTTTGTCTTATGAGATTTTCATGTTTTTGTTACAATTTATTTTTCATTTCTATGCAAAATAAATATATTCATTTAATTTCATAAATTCCTGTTGACGTGGATATCACCAAATTGTTCCAAATAATTATTTTGATATTATTTCAAATAAAACTTCAAAACTAAGACAGTATCTGTAGTGTCTATGAAATAAAATACCTCTTAAAACATACTTCACCATTTCTTAAGATAATAAAAGACTAAAAGGGACACTAAAACCACATGGTACTACTTCCCGTATTATTAAATCAAGACCAATTCTTGCTTAAATATCCCGTTGTTGTTAAAACGTCACAATATGCCATTGCCGTTGGTTTTCAACGTGTTTTTACATAGCATTTTTATATTTCACCCTTTTAGCGTAACGACTCTGTTACGTGACCAGGAACTTTTATTATCTCAGTTTGTTAGATAGATGTATTTCAGTATCGTATATTCAAATTTAGAAAACGAAGTTAGTAATCAGTTGTCCGTTATTTTACTTCCAGGTTTCATTTCTGATCTAACTAGGTTAGTGGGTAGATGAATATTTGCCCTGAATTTACATAACTGATTGACTGTAGAAAAATTGTGGTAACTTCAAATAATATCACAGAATTATAATTTAAAGAATATCACGGAAGAGAATAAAATATACCGTCTCATTAGCCGAGCTATTCTGATTCCTTTTTCACAACCAATGGAAATCTACTCCAGAAAAAAAGCTAGCCTAAGTATACAAGACTGTAGTCTATAGTTGTACCAAATTTTGTGAGTTACCAAAATTGGTAATTAGTAACAAACGCTCAAACATCTTCACAAACTTTCACATTAAATTAATAGTAGGATAGGATACAAACTAAAGCAATAGGATATAACAAATAAATTTTATAAAATTGGGACTTATTGTTGTGCTAAATTAAAGTTTAACGTATTATTCTCATGCGGTTAACTAAAATGGGGATGAATGGCGGAGATAACGTCGACCTGCAGTTATTATAGTGTTCCCTAACAAAGGGGGCTTAATTACTCGCCGGTGAGAGAGGATTCTCTTAAAAATGTCGGGTGAGGAGAGGGATCTTCATGATTTTATAAAAACCCGTAATTACGATTTTTTTAATAATATAGTGGAAAGAGTTATGAGAGAAAGGAACATTAAACTGCTTTATTAAGTACTTAAATCCACCCTTACTTTTTATGAGAATCTTTCGTTTTGAATAAAAATACTTTCACCTTGAATTTTTTTAACAAAGATACCTACTTGTACTTATTATTACTACCTAACCATAGACTCTCATCTACCTTACATTAATATCGAAATTGATTTTACACTGTGTCTGATTGAATAACGACCTATGTGGCGGGGCAATGGAATCTTTGACTGCTACTTTAAGTACATGGAAACATCTTCATCGGTACAATTTTGGTTACATTTTTGAACAAATATTACAAGTTACGCTGAGTTTATGGGTCTGTGTAGTGGTCAGTATATTATTATGTTTGTACATACATACATACGTACATACAATCACGCCTTTATCGCTGGAGGGTTAGGGTCTATGTTTGTATGACCCTATATATTTTCTATACGTACTTCGTCATCAGTGTTATAAATCCTTATCATCGAATAGTTCTTACGAAAATAGACCTTAACACATTGTTGGTGCGGTCCTGTCTCTAAAATATGTCAAAGTGACTAGCCTAAAATCTTTTCAAGGTGTTATTTTACAAACTATCAAGAGGTAATAAAAGTATAGCCTTGAACAGATTACAGGGTGTAAGCAGTCTCAGTCTGCGAGTGATACAAGCCAAACAAGAGCTTGATATAAATCCACCTTGAAGATAAATTAATTTATTGCTGATCGCATAATTTGTAACCGGCTGTACCATTATCAACAAAAAGGTCAGTCGATTAAGAATGGAAATGAACTTGAATGGACTTGAACCCGTGCGTTATAGGGGTGAAAAATTCAGTATTGTATTATAATATTCAGTATACATAATATTATTATCTTTCTCTCTCTCTGTCTCTCTCTCTCTCTCTCTTTTTAATATCAAAGAATGTACAACGTTTTTTTAACCATACTTAATATTATAAATGCGAAAGTGACTCTGTCTGTCTATCTGTATGTTACGCTTTCACGCCCAAACCATCGAACCTTAAGAAAGGACATAGGCTATGTTTGGTCGTGATAACCAACATACACGCGGGCGGAGCCGCGGTCAAAAGTACTAGCTTTTGCCCGCGACTCCGGCTATTGAGTTATGAGAATCATCATTAAATTATTACTAAATATTTGTAATTTTTCTAAGTAAGTATCTGCGGTAGCCTAGTGGTATGGGTAATGGACTGCTGAGACGAGGTCTCGGGTTCGATCCCAGGTTTACCATGGCACACACATGGAATACAAGCGTGAGTTTATGTTATGTTAATTTTATTGCTATGCAGGATGCAAAATAACACAAACAAAATAGGTATTCACAAAGTACATATTCTAAAACCAATCAGATTTTTAATTTTTGTGTGAATTAATACGTGTTAGACCAGATCGATAAAACACTTTTGCATTTATAATATCTATCGGTCAAGATGAACATCGTTCAAATAGACATAATATTTACGAGTATAAATGTGCCATTTATATGTGTATGACGTAGTGCTCGACTTCAAAAAGCACCATTTACAAGTTGTGCAGTAAACATGAGTCACCCAGTGAGTTTGTTATTGGCAGACGTTTCCATATTTCTTTTCACTTTTATTATCACACAGACGGTTAGTTTGTTTTCAATAGATTACTTTATGACAGTGTTATATAGATATGATCATAAAATGCTCGCAGTTTTTATAAGTGTACATAAAAAGGAAGATTTTTCCCAAAGGTATTCGAGCACATGTTTAACACACAGCTCATGCGCCACCTAGAGGATCACTCCTTGCTTAGTGACCGGCAATACGGTTTCAGACCGAAACGGTCAACGGGTGATCCGATCCGACCGAGGCTATGGAAAAGCACGGCGAGTCCTTTAAGCTGGGCATGAAAAGGCATCTAATGAGGCCGTCCAAGCTGAGTGCCACCACTGTTAACATGGTACATGTTTCCGATGGTGACCCTCTTTCCGAGACTTTGCGTTTAGCTTAACATCAGGCGAGGTAAAGTCAAATTGACGTGCCTGTATAAAAAAAAGGATTTAACAATATTCTTGGTTAAAAAGTACAATATCTGACCACAATATCACATTTAAAATCATTAATAAATTTACGTAACCTTACCTACCTTCATACTTTTATAAGAATAATAATTCTGCTTCACCTAAATTATACGCTTAATGTGAACAATGCCCTCCTTTCGGAATTTGACGGAGGACACAAATTAGCCTCTCTACCTTGGGAACTTTATATTTTCTTATCAGAATAATACAGACATCGCGGCTCGGTCACAGGTGTTTTCGTATCTTTTTGCCTTATTTTAGTTAATATATTTCTCTGTCCCTGTATTAAAGTTTAGTCATTTTAATTAAACAACAATTTCAGGTAACCGGCAGACCAGCTTAAAACAAGTGTTATTATTCGATGCTTAAGTATCTAGTTTTGGAAATAGTATATCTTTCATTTATTTAAACCTCACAAAAATGCATATTACATCGTCTGGAAAGGCTTGACTGCAAATGGCGATTACCTTCAGTTATCAGGTACTAGCCACTGCACCGCTTGGAAGTATAGGGTCCGCCAAAATCTTATACAAGTCACTAGCCACTAGGTGACCTACTGATGAAGGAACGAGGCTTTGGAGCTATCTCATCTCTCGACGATTGGGCACTTAAGTGCTAGGTTTGAATGCCAACCGAGATTAAACTCTCTATATTGATGATGACGATAGATTATGCTACTTTATTAGTGGCATTATTATCTTCGATAGATTACTTTATTTTGGTCATTCGAACTAATATAAACTCTGCTACATAAAATATAGGAACACATACGAGACAACGCTTCGCTTTATTAAGTTATATATAGAAACGAGGTAATACAAACCTAGATAACATTATGTATTGTAATCTAGTTTATGTACCGGTGGCCCTGTAGTTAAGAACCTATTTATTTCTGAGAATCTGAGAAACATAATATAAATAAATAATAAACTTTTGTTACGAAGTCTGTTGCCAAAATAAATGTTAGTTTAGCTCGCAAATAAAACGATAGTTTGACTATTATTTGTTGGCGAAGGCTCTTTGAGTAAACTTAATTAGTTATCGTTATCAAACGCTCGCTTAACTTTAAACTAGACTTTGGGTCTGTATTTTATCTTCATAGTTGTTACTAATTATTATTCATTTAACTAAATGTTATCCAATTCCTTTGATATCGGCCGTCCCCTTCCTCGGCCGTTACTTCGCGCGGCGGGTCTGTAATTGGCTTCAATAATTAATAAGTTCTGCAAATTGGCACTTGATATGTAGATACCAATTAGAAATTGTTCCTTTGTTCGGCTTTAGTACATAATAGTTGTTATTATACCTATGTATCTAACAAATATCTATTCTATTATAAATTTGTTATTAGTTGTGTCTGTATATTGGTGACTTATATTGAAAACTAGCTGTGCCCGCGACTTCGTCCGCGTGGAATGTACTTAATAAAAAAAATCAGTTTATTTTTTTTTTAGCCTAAGTTACTCCTTATTACATAAGCTATCTGCCAGTGAAAGTCCCGTCCAAATCGGTCCAGCCGTTCCAGAGATTAGCCAAAACAAACAGACAGACAGACAGACAGACAGACAGACAAAAAATTTAAAAATATATATTTTGGTATGTGTACCGTATATACATTCATATGCATGTAGTAGAAAGCGGTTATTTTAATATTACAAACAGACACTCCAATTTTATTTATTTGTATGTAGTATGTATAGATAGTACAACTGGGCTGTGTTCAATTATCGATTTCTGAACACAGAGCTTCCATTTTATGAAATTTCTTGACGTTTTTTTTGGCATGGTAATAAGCAATTTCAAGATCAAGCTTTTCATGCCCAAGACTTTTCAACATTCCAAGTCTCTAATTTATTATAATGAAGTTCATAAAAAAAACATCTAATAATTAGACCAAAATTTTTGGGTTAGCAATTTAGTTAAATACTTTCAAGTCCGACAATGCTTTCATTTTAATCAGAATTCCAAGGGGTATTTACCCCAATGCAAATCCCTTGTGCAGGCTTACAAACGGGAGGAAAGGGGTACCAAATTAAGCCAGTCAAATAGTTTCATTCTTTCTTCGACGAGAACTCAGTAAATACTTTTTTGAGTCCAGAGAAAAATGACGGTGACTTAATTAAATGTACATTAGTAAACCGAGCTTTATTTACAGTGTTACAAAGCCAAGGATTAGTTGGTGAGTAATGTTCAAAGCTTCAGGTGAATAATGGGGAAACGCTTTAATTATTAAACGACTCGTTTAGTGTTCGTCAAGAAGGTTTCATTAAATTATTTATGGAACAGTGGCACGGTTATATTTTGGAAATGAATAATTGGTTACTGATATATGAAGATTTACAACGCGTGTTTATTTTAGGGATGGAAGATGTAAAAGGAGACTTTGTGTAACAGTGTGGTGTTGAAGTGGAAAGTGAATCTAATTCATTAATTTCTTCTTCTTCTGTCGAATCAACGGCGCTTCAGCTTCAACTCTCAGATTCTGTGTTGCCATTGTGCCGCCACCTGGATTGCATTCTTAATGCTACACTACGCAATGTAAGCAAACGTTAGTTAGAACTTAAGAACTCTATTTTTATTGTGACGTCATCATACAACGAATAAATCGACAGTTGTACAGTAATTATTTTATGTACAAAACACATATTGTAAGCCTGTATAATATTATAAATTAAATATGTGAGAATATTGACAAACTTATATACTCTTTGAAAGTTGATCGTTTCAATAAATTCTCATCTCAAACTAACATTTACATAAAATAAAGTGCAACGACATTACGTAAGCGAATTTCAGAACAATTTACATGGAGGATGAAAGAGAACACAAGCGGTGTCGACATAAATGTTGAACAATATGTTCAGCAACTCAACATTTCCTACTTTATACGCACTTGAAGCGCCATGAAATGTAGTGATGAGACACAATTGTGGCCCCATATGTTACTTCGTGAATGGAATGTTCTGGTTTCTTCTGTTTTAAATTGAGGAAGCTTTTAGCAAAGAACTCGCTTCAAAGGAAATGGTAAAAGATAAATTTATCAAAGTAGTACAGATAATTTGTTTCGTTCTGGAGTCGATGTGGGTGTAAAAATGTTTCAGCGGCTCTGAACAAATGCTAATACTCAAGTTTGTGTTGCTCAATGATTTTATCTGCTGCTTTATAAATCACGATTTTATTAGTAAGCCCTTTGGTCTTTCAGATATTGTCTATTTTAGTTGTATTTCTCAACTTTAGTAATCCAGAGTCCAGGTATAACTATCACTACAAATTTGGCTATAGCCACGGCGTTTATTTGAGTAGTACTCTGTGAGATACTATGTATATTTAATAATTCGTGGTTCAACCTCTGTTGTCCTGGATTATTATTAACATCTGCATTGGCATAATTGTTACGTAATAACGTTACATTTATTACATTTCTATACATACTATCAAATTAATTAAACATACGTACACCCAGTCACATAATTGTTTTCAACAGTTCTAGACAATTTCTTTTTTACAATTGTTAGTGTATTGAATAAACACTTAATTTCATTTAGTTTGTTGCACACGACAAAGAGCCAACGGTCGATGTAAACGAAGTTAAGCTCATGTTTGTGCTTATTTGTTATTCATACTACCGTGCGGTTGTTTGTAAATATAAAGTGACAGTGCAAAAGTAGCCGAATAAGTGCTCGACTGTCAAGGATACAAATTACTTATGCACAAAGGAAAACTGTGGCGCCAGTGATTCTAAATTGAATATAAGCGCTCTTATTTTGCATTGTGAGCTAAAATAGGGTTATTTCAATATTGTAGCGCGAGAACCACTGAGCTTTCTCTCAGAACAATTTCTTGAGTTTGTAATAAATTCTTTACTTTATTGTTTTCTAGAATCAGATTTAGTTCTTCTTATTGCTGGTGGTTTTATGATAATAATGAATATTCATGCCGGTGAATTCATTCTTTATTACATTTTGTTAACGTCATAAAAATAGGAGTAATATTGGATTATACCATTTAAACAACTTTGAAAAGAAGTATCCATCTAAAATTTTATAAGAGTGTGTCATCCAGTCATTATCGAGCTTATTTGGCCTTGCGAGGAGTAAAGTAAAGATTTTTGGTTTTAGGTTTTAGTAGCATTTTGAAAGTTGTAAAGGCTACTAGAAAACTCATTGAATTAGATCTTTTAGGATTTGTTCAAAGGAGTCCCATAGATGAAAATTATACTCGTAGATAGGAGTAAAACACCGCATCCACTTTCTTATTTCTTTCGTTCAATTTTCATTCGTATAACAAGGATACACTTGTTTTAAAATATCGACTTCAATAAACAATTTTAAGGGGAATTCACTTGTTAGTATGTAAAATGACATTAAAAAATATTCAGTGCCTGAAAAAAAAACCGTAATACCCAGAAAAGTTCCCATGTCAGCAGTATCCTTTAATAATGGAAAAGTTGAGATAATATCCCGTTCAATGTTCAACTGGGAAATTAAAGTGCCTTTTTATGTTCTACTGTTTCCGGTAGATCGAATACTTTGCGTGTTTTAATTATATGTTAAAAATCCTTATATCATGTCAATCACAGCTTAGTAGTACGTGATGAAATGTATAATATGAAGGCATTTGAAATTCTGATGAAGATGATAATTTCATACTTCATATATTATAAATGCGAAAGTAACTCTGTCTGTCTGTATTTTACGCTTTGGCGCCAAAACCACTGATTTTGTTGAAATTTGTGCGAGGGGTAGATTAGACCATGAGAAAGGACATAGGTCATTTGGTCGCGATAACCGACATCCACGCGGGTGGAGCCGCGGGCAAAAGCTAGTCTATACATAAATGCTTTAGATTCAGCAATTGACGTGTTTCTTCACCTTATCAAGTTAGTCCGCTCGAAAAGGAAGAAACCTATGCCTAAAGAGCCATAAATGTGGTAACTCTGTCACCAGGAAATTGTACCACATTTTATGGTTCTTTACCACTCTTAAGTGTGACGAGAAAACTTTTCTAGTTTACGAAGTTCTATTAAATTTTAACTTCAATTTTGTCTAAGCTTCCTTGCACCGAGCATCCCAAATAAGCACCTCAGCTCAAACTGGGTAATAAAACATAAAAAAATCGTGGTATTTTGTGTAATCATATTCACTTAATATTGCATTACCTTCTAATCAGAAAAGTTCGAAGCGGTACCCCCCCCCCCCCTCTCCAAAGTCAAGCAAGCAAAAAAAAACAGCACGGCCGTGCCATACTTTTTTCGAAGCAGATCAGGCCATTTTCAACCGCCTATTTTCTTAATTTTGTTACTCACTCACTCCGTAACTGACTAACCGATCATCAAAATTCTATGACACTTCTAGCAGACACTCTAAATTTTATTTTGAACACTATCTCATTATTGAACTGCACAAATAAAAAAAATACCTTCATACGACCCTCTTCGGTATTTAAAAATTAAAAGATACTTATAGAGGCTTGTGACTCGTAACTTACTCAGCACGGAGTGAACACTTAACATAACTAAACATTGTCTAGACACCTCGATAGGTACTGAATATAAAATTCACACCGAAGTGGTAATCGATTGATCGAGAATTCAGAGCAGCACTCAAAAGGTATTCAAGTTTTGAACAAATATCACAATGACTTTAAACTTGATAAGCTAAATTAAAATAATATTTTTAGTCTAACTAGTTTTCACATTATTTTTATTCATGGTTAAGAAGTCGAATTTACGACGGAGAGATTATTACTTATAGCTAGGTAATAATAGTTTTTGTTCGCATTTAGTCCAGACAAAACTAAAAGTGTCGGTAGCTTAGTGGTGGAGTCGGCTTTACAATCGAGATGTCCCGGGTTCGAATCCTGGCCAATACACTACCGACGTGAAACCACTCCTAGCACAAGCAATTTAGCTTAGCTGAAGGGGTTAGATGGCATATTAGTAATTTCGGTTCTGATATTCTTTAAAAAAAAACATTCATTTACACAAAATAAGTATTATTTTTACCTGTGATATAATGTTTGTAATTCCAATGTTTCACCCAGTTTCACCTTAGAATATTTTCTCTGTTCTGTAATATTATGATAATGTGATAACACTATCTACTCATTTGTTTAAAAAATAATAATTATATCTGTTTAAAAAAAAAGTGTCAAACCCGTGACCTCAAATGTAGCAGTCGAATGCACTACCCTAACACCTCACACGTCTTGATAGATAATATTCACGTAGAAAATGCTATTCAATCTGAAGCGACTTTAGTTCCAAATTAAAATCTGTCAGTAAAAGTTTCTGAAATCGTCTTTGTTGGAGAGAGTTAATTGAATCAGGACGGGCGACATTAACGAAACGCTTTGATATCGTAACTCCTTTGGAACCTTGACCCTGATGGAAGATTTGGAAGAAGCAATAATGGAAAAAATACATTAGGAAGATTGTTTTCAAGATATTTTTAGTTTTTATTTTTAGCTTCAATTTCAGAGAATATTATATTATTAAAAATATATTTACTCAAACAAAAATAGACTGAGCCTGTCTCAGTGGCTCAGTTGGAAGAGCATTTCCCTTGTAAGGGCAAAGGTCGTGGGTCAAAGCCTCGCCTGAGCAATTTTTTTTTCAGATGTAATCGAAAAATCATTACTACATTTCATAATTCGACTTTTTGTTACCTTTGCTTGTTTGTCTATTTTAGAGCAAAATAAGTGCTATAAAAATTTAATACAAGTAATTATTTTTGTATTTATTTTTGTGTTCTTGGTAAGAACCTCCGTATCTCTTCCTGTAATTGTGGTACAGATCGAGGAGATGGAAGAATATATTTACCAAAATTCATACTTCCATACTAATATTATAAATGCGAAAGTAACTCTGTCTGTCTGTGTGTCTGTCTGTATGTTACGCTTTCACGCCTTAACCACTAAACCGATTTTGATGAAATTTTGGTATAGGGGTAGATTAGACTATGAGAAAGGACATAGGCTATATGTTTGGTCGCGATAACCGACAAGAATGCTCGAGAAGGAGGCGGCCGGTCGGGTCCGGACTAGACTCCGGGCCCGGGAAGCCCGGGAAGAGCAAAGGCGAACCGGACGTCGGAGGTCGCAGAACGACCTCCGTCCTCCATGAGCGCTGGCCTGGGGGTGACCGGTGGAGCCGCCTGTCACCCTAGCAGAAGCAGGCCGTGGCGGCGGCGCTAAGTGCGCCTCCTCGTACCTGGGGCTAGTTGGGGACACCGAGTTTCCCTCAACCCGAAGGGGACTATCTCGAAAGAGATGGTTCTGGGTCTGCCGGGGTGCGAGAGATATGCTTTCGGCAATCTCACCTCCGGCAACCAAGGACCCAAGACGGCGTGCGTTTTAGTCGGTTCGAGTCCGACATAATCGCCTCCACCGGCTCTGTGTGGGCGGTATCCGTGGGGATTTTGCGCACGATAAAAAAAAACGCGGGCGGAGCCGCGGGCAAAAGCTAGTGCGTTAATATATCTCTTACCTTTTCTGGACATACACAAGTATCATTTTATGGATGTATTTGTATCTATCTTTTGAAATTCAAGATCCATTAAGTACGTAGAAAAGCAAATAGAAGAATCCTTAGATTTTAATAGATAACGGAATTTCATCTACGTGGGTTAAACTAGTCTAGTCTCATCGCGTTGAAAATGTAAACGTGTTGCTGGGGTGTAAACGAAGCCTCGACAATTTGACGGCAGCTGTCGTTAACAGTTTTCATATTCAGTAACTAACACTGCTTAGTAATCCATTGCTGGGTGATGGTGTCTATTATAGTTAAGTCAGTTCGTATACAGAGAAATGGTAACAATTACTATCATAGTTAATGGGAGGAATTACTACAGCAAAAGCATCACTTAAATATCCTACTTAAAATATGTGTTAATAGCCTGATAGAAATAAATAACGCGTTTTATCGGTTTCCGAACGGTACTCACCCGATGGAGTCCAATCATAGGACACAGCGCACGAGTGTTGCCGCACGTGACCGCATCACGGAGGATTGTGACTTGCATCCAGTAGCTTTCATATGCACTTTATGGGCTGCCATGAAAAGGAAACGGTAAAATTGTATTAAAAACGTATGATGTAACGTTTGTAAATTAATTCATAAGTTTTCTGCGGAGAAATGTGCTTCTCTCCAGTCATAACACCTCGGTAGGCACTGGCCAGGTTTTGGCCCCGGGACCATATAAAAAAATCGGTCTAATATAACTTTACTGCATTGTTACTTTTTTATATGGAGATAATTATTATACAGTATATTTCAACAATCTAAATTAACTTATTGTTATCGGTATGTTATTTATTTTATTTTTATTTATTTTATTTATTCTTTATTGTACACTTTGATACTCTTACAAAATAAGTGACATGTTATATACAAAGGCGAGCTTAACTCAAAGTTGAGTTCTCTTCCAGCAAACCCACAGCACAGAGGAAAAGCAATAGAAAAGGAGGCAGTCTCGTGTACCTTAATATAAAATTATAATAATTTGAGGAGGTATACATAGGTATAAACCCCTAACAAATGGCATAACATAAAAACATACATACATAAATATCCATCATAGACCTACACTACATATACATACATTATATATTCACATATAGACAGACTAAAGAATATTATATATATATATATATATATATATATACATCTTGAAGGACATGTTGCGTCCTACATGGCGTTATTTACCGATGATGCTGCGTCCGACTGACTTTGTGCGTCCGGAATACGGACGCAAGATTGACCGACCCTCATTTTTAGCCCAATGGTCCCTTATGATCCTTAGAATGTGTTCGGTTTAATGCTGACACCGAACACGTGCCGCGAGCCCGCTGGCGACGCGACTCAATTAGACAATAAGTTTTAATTATTTAGTGTACTTTCGGTGACCGTCGCGACCGGGTGCATTCACCTAACATTTACCAATAACATTCCAACATTAACATCCCATACTTAACATTTAATTTAATTAACATTTATTCAACTATCATAAAGTGCAATCTATAGTGTATAATTTAACAATAAACAATTTCCGTTCATAACAAACATCTCTTGATTCTAAACCCATTTCCGATCGCAAACCGAACATTGGTCCTTCGATCCTTATGGACTTCGCGCGTTTCGTATTCGGTTCGAGTGTTAAACGTGTGAAGTGTGAACTAGCGCAACATCAGGGAAGGTCGGAGGTGTGAACGGGATCAGGAGAACGAGCAGGCGCACAACACCCGTAAGCCAACCAGCAACAGAAACCAGTAACCAGCCGGGGAGCATTCAAGTAAGATCTATCCAATTCTAATCTTATTTCAAGATGTCTTTGCTTGAAGAACAGCTTCGATTGTTTGTAGAACTTGATAGGCAGTGGACGAATTTCAAAAAAGATAGTAGGGAGAGGAAGAGCAAGCCTGACTATTACAAGGGGCAGTGGAACAAGTTAGACGAGTTGTGGACAACGATACAACAGCATCAGGATCGTCTTTCGCAGGAGTTAGACCCAACGGATACTTACTTCACGGGAGGACGCTTTGAAAAAGCAAAAGAAACATACCAGCTATATGTGTCGTCGATCCATAAAGGCAACCTGGAACAATTCGCAAAGCCGCCCAGTATCGTTTTTACGACAGGAGAGAGGTCGGGTGAGACCGACCACAGGCAGAAAAATCCAGAGGAAGAAGAGGAGGATGCTGCTGCAGCTGCCACAGCACGTCGAACACCCACAACAATGCCAAAACAACAGGGTAGCTACAGTAGAATGGATGAAATGCTACGACAACAAGAAGCCAATTTTAGAACTTTCACGAGAACAGTATCGAACATGGAGCTAGATAGCTTAACAGTAAAATGGGAGTTTGAGGATGCGCTGAAAACGCTCGAGAATCGTTGGTCTACTATAGATAAATTGCATTTGCAGATCGATAGTGAACTGAACGGAGAAAACTGGGTATATGAGTCCAATTTCGCTAAACATGAAAAACAATTTAATACCTTGAAAAGGGAAATCAACAAAAAAATGTGGTCAGTATCTTACAAGGAAAAGTCTACACCAAAGCTAGAAATTCCTATATTTAGCGGTAACTGCACACAGTGGATGTCGTTTAAAGATTTATTTATTGACGCCGTTCATAACAATACGATGATGCCGGATTCCCAAAAAATGCAGATATTGAAAACGAAAGTTAGTGGAGAAGCCGAAAAATTGATTCAACATCTGTACATAAGCTCCGAGAATTATAAATCATGTTGGGATATCCTAAACAAACGCTACAACAAAAAACGAATTTTCAGGTCTCATATGGATATACTATTAAACTTACCAAATATACAATATAATTCAATAACACCTATCAAAAGAATGCATGATATAACATTGGAGACGATTAACGCTCTAAACAACCTAGGAGCGGACACAAAAACATGGGGTCCAATCTTAGAACATTTACTTATCCAAAAAATGGATCTTGAAACACAGGATGATTATCTGGAGACGGTGAAAGAGCCACGTGAACTACCAGTATTACAAGAACTTATAGACTTCTTAGAAAGCAAGTTTACGACCTTAGAAACCTCATCCCGCCGTAATCATGAAAAGGAGTCGCAAAAACATCCCCAAAATTCTGGAAGTTTTAAAAAACATATTTCGACAGGCAAACCAGCATCAAACAATATGTTCAAAAATGCAAACAGTCAAATTGTGAAATCCTACAACGTGACCGGAGCTGGCTTTAAATGCCCACTTTGCAAACATCAACATGGAATATACAATTGCAAAACATTTTTACAAATGCCAATTGGCAAAAAATTAGAAACAGTGAAAAAACTTGGACTTTGTGTTAATTGCCTATTTTCACATAATGGCAAACCTTGCACTTCCAATCATAAATGTCGAAACTGCAAGAGTCACCACAGTACATTATTGCATGACGCATTTGTTAACTCAGCATCAGAGTCAACGTCATGTCAAACGGTTGCAACATCCAAGAAACACGTGATCGATACCTCGCAGACATCCCAAAACAGCTGTCCGGAAATATTATTAGCAACAGCGCAACTAAAGGTCCAAGGAGCGGATGGAACCTACCTAAAAATGAGAGCTTTAGTTGATCAAGGGTCCCAGATATCCCTGATAACAGAACATGCTGCGAAATTATTGGGTATTAAAAGAGAACATTACAAAGGAGTGGTTTTCGGCGTCGGACAGCGGGAAAATAACTGCAAAGGAAAGATAAATATAAAATGTGCATCACTGTATACGGATTATAATTTCAATGCGGAAGTGGTCATTATGGCGAGCCTTGTAAAACACTTACCGAACAAAACATTTAACATTCCAAATTGGTCTACAATTAGAAACATTGAGTTGGCCGATCCTGAGTTTAATGTGAGCCGACCTATTGATTTATTGCTCGGTGCCGATGTTTATTCAAACATTATATTGAGCGGCATTATAAAGGGCGGAGACGTAACTCAACCTGTCGCGCAACAAACAGAACTCGGCTGGATCCTATGCGGAAATGCACAAACACTACATTGTAACGTCATTGTCACAAATATTGAAGACATAAAACAGTTTTGGGAAGTGGAAGAGATCTCGGAAGAGAATCAGATGTCATCAGAAGAGATCCAATGCATCGAACATTACGAACAAAATACAACAAGAAACAAGGAAGGCCGTTATGTCGTCCGATTACCAATGAAGAGTGACATGGTACCCAAACTTGGTTCCTCAAAACAGATGGCCGCGGCTCAGTTTAAAACTTTAGAGAGAAAATTAGAGAAACAACAACATTTAGCAAAGGCTTATAAAGACTTCATGTCCGAATATATTGAACTCGGTCATATGGAACAATGTACTCGTAGTGTCATGCCAGAATGTTACCTGCCGCACCACGGCGTAGAGCGCGCCGAGTCGACAACTACCAAGTACAGAGTCGTATTTAATGCCTCGGCTAAAACATCTACAGGCTACTCACTCAATGATTTAATGTATAAGGGACCCAATTTGCAACAAAATCTACAGAGCTTGTTATTGAAATGGAGACTATACCAATATGCATTTACAGCCGATATCGAGAAGATGTATCGGCAAATACTAGTAAACAAATTAGACACCCCTTTACAGCAAATCATGTGGAGAGAATCACCTGAACAACCTTTACAATCGTTTCGACTATCGACAGTGACTTACGGAACCAAAGCTGCGCCGTTTCTAGCGATGATGACCCTGAAACGGCTAGCAAAGGATGAACATGTGTCGTTCCCTGAGGCCTCCAAAGTCTTAACAGAGTCCTTTTACATGGACGATCTAGTCCACGGCGCATATAACATAGAACAGGGCCAAAGGTTAATTGAAGACCTCACCCGACTGTTGAGATTGGGAGGTTTTAACTTACGTAAGTGGTCCTCCAACCATCCACAAGTATTACAAAACGTACTCGAAGTTCCCGACAAACAAGAAACAACCTTCCATTTCAAAACAGAAAACACTTCGAAGATACTCGGATTGGGGTGGAATCCAACGAAGGATACGTTCACCTTTACATGTCAAGTATCAAATCCTGCTAAATTAACTAAACGAAATCTATTATCAGAAATTTCTAAAATATTTGACCCCTTGGGATGGCTAGCTCCAGTGGTAGTGAAACTGAAATTATTATTCCAAAAGGTTTGGAAATCTAATACACAGTGGGACCAGGAAGTGTCGCCTGATATTTACACTGAATGGTCTAAATTACAAGCAGATTTAAAAAACATAAACAACTATGAAACTCCAAGGTGGATTTCGAGTAACGAACATGACACCATTGAATTGCACGGGTTCTGTGATGCCTCGATTGAAGCTTACGCATGCGTGGTTTACGCCCGAATCAAACAACAAAAGGGAGTTGTAATAGTCGCTGCTATTACGAAACTTGTACCACTTAACAAACAGCTGACGTTACCGCGCTTAGAATTAAGTGGCGCTTACTTATTATCTAAGCTCATTCAACAAATAAAACAATCATGGTGCGAACATAACATTGAAATACATGCGTGGACAGATTCCAAAGTCGTTTTAGGATGGCTGAATGGAAACCCGAACAAATGGCGACCCTTTGTAGCAAACAGAGTACGCCAAATAACAGACACGCTCCCCTCAGAACAGTGGCGATACGTCAACACAAGCGAAAATCCTGCTGACGCCGCGAGTCGGGGTCTATATCCAAGTCAATTACTGAAAAATCAATCATTATGGAAAAATGGACCTAGCTGGCTCACAACATTTGAGACAAATTTATGGGAAAAACAAACATTCACAACAGAACAGGAGCAGAAGTCGACAAAACAAACTAATGTTGTCTTAAATAACAGAGAAGAAAGTATCATTGATCTATTGTTGACAAAACACAGTTCATTCCATAAAATCATACGCATCTTGGCCTACATATTACGCATCACTACTTTCAATCGTAAACGGCAACGACCGGGATATCTCACATTACAAGAATTACGGATGGCGAAGTTAAAAATTATACGTCACGTTCAAATGAAAGCGTATGGGACAGAAATTGACCATTTAGTAAAACATGGAAAGGTGGATTCCAAAAGTAAACTTTTCCAGTTGAATCCATTTATTGACAAAGACAACATACTACGAGTAGGAGGTCGACTTAGAAATGCGATGATTAACATGGAGATGAAACATCCCAAGATTATACCAAGCAACTCACGGTTCACTACCTTGGTCATAAACACAGCCCACAAATTAACATTCCACGGTGGTCCCCGCCTTACGCTAGCTACTTTGAGGCAGGAATATTGGATTACCAGTGGCAACAATACCGTCAAGAGAGAGCTTCGTAAATGCATTACGTGTCGAAAACATGAAGGGAAACCACAAGAACAACTCATGGGAGATCTACCAGCACCTCGTATAAATCCAGCCAGCCCATTCTATCATACCGGGGTAGACTATACGGGATTTGTTGAGGTGAAACGAAACAAAGGACGAAGTGGAGGTACATTAAAGGGTTACATTGCTATTTTCATATGTATGGTGACCAAAGCCGTACACTTAGAGATAGTGTCTGAACTTACCAGTTCAGCCTTTTTGGCTGCTTTAAGAAGAATGGCGGCCAGAAGAGGAACACCCCGTCATATTTACAGCGACAATGGCACGAACCTTGTCGGGGCAAACAAAATCCTACGAGAGGAATGGGAACAACTACAACGCATTTTAAATGACAGTTTGCTGACAGAAGTGACGGAGATGAAGATTGAATGGCACTTTAATGCACCGGCGTGGCCCAGCGCCGGTGGTTTATGGGAACGAGCGGTTAGGAGCTTAAAACATCACCTCAAACGTGTGGTGGGTCAACAAAAACTAACGTTTGAGGAATATTCAACATTATTAGCTCAATTAGAAGCGTGCCTAAATTCCCGCCCTCTGTGCGCTCTAACAGAAAATATAGAGGATCTTGACTACTTATCACCCGCTCACTTCTTGACAGGAAAACCCGGAGTTACGATGATAGAAACAGGTGAAGATGCTCGAACACGTTGGCATTTGACCCAGAACATATTTAGAGATATTTGGAAAAGATGGAAGTTGGAATATTTGAGCCAACTAACTTCAAGAGGAAAGTGGCAGAATCCTCAACAAAACATGAAAATCGGAGATATGGTAGTCATCCACGATGATAACATTCCGTCAGGAAAATGGGCCCTGGGAAGAGTGGTTGAAGTCCACCCTGGGAGTGATGGTTACGTGAGAGTTGTAACCTTAAAAACCAAAAACAACCTGATAAAAAGACCCGTAACAAAATTATCTAGATTACCACTTGATCCAGAAACAATACATAACTCAAAACCCGACACGGGAGCTTCAAGTAACACTAGTGGGAATGGTCAGTTATACCTAAACAAACGACCGAGATCGAGTTTCATTACAACGGCATTGACCTTCCTATATATTATATCAATATTAACGACCGCTATGTGCATAAACGTTAATTCCCTGAACAAGCAACAAGGCATTTATTTCGATAAAGTAGCAAACATACAGCTCGTGAGAGACGAGTGGAAAATAATTGCTTACTACGATTTGCATCCTTTCTGGGAAGGAAACACCGCTTTGCAAAAATATTATAAACACCTGGAAAGAGTATGTGACTACATAAAACGGCCGACACACTGTGACATAATCACAATACAATTAGGTCATTCATTGACTGAACTGGAACATAATAACAGAGTCTTATTACAACAGTATGCGAGCGAGCGCACGCGACGTCGGCGCGGTCTGATCAACGGTGTCGGGTATCTGGCAAACTCCCTATTCGGCGTACTCGATGACCGTTTCGCAGAACAATACACTAACGATATTACACTCGTACGGAATAATCAAAAACATTTAGCGTTACTATGGAAAAACCAGACATCGGTAATGGAAGCGGAATTTAATTTATTAAAAAGAACAGAAGAAACTATACAAATTCAACACAAAATTATTAACAAATACTTGATTTCCCTAGACAATGTAACTAAAGGTTTGGTAGAAAAGATAAACGAGACTGAATTTCTTTTAGAATTTTCTCTTTGCGCCATGTCCGCTAACAATTTACTGACCCATTTAAAAGACATACAAAGCAGTTTGTTGGACACGTTAACAAATATCTATAATGGAAACCTGAACATACATTTAATCGATCCGCAACAGCTTCAGAAAGAATTGGGCATCATATCAGGCCAGATAGGCAAAGATCTCTCTCTTCCGATTGAGAATTTGCAGACCAACATGCAGAATATTTACCATCTGTTAAGCGTCAAAACAAAGGCCTCAAGACAATACTTGATATTTGAAATCAGAGTTCCGTTAATTGATAAACATAGTTATGAATTATACCACGCATTACAGATACCCCGACAGATGGGAACCAACATGGTAACTATTGTGCCGATTGCAAGCCACATAGCCATTAATCTGGAAAAGGATTCCTATCTACCATTAGCTCCAGGTGACTGGGATCATTGCTTAGCACGGGATTCAACGACTTATCTATGTCGTCTGAAAACTCCCATCTACAAATTAAAGTCAGATTTGGATCTCTGCGTCAAAGACACCAACAATCAGTGCAAAACAGTCACATCCGCTTGTCAGAATCAATGGATTGGCTTAACTACATTAAACCAATACCTACACATTTGCTGCGCTCGTTGTCTGACTAGAAAGATTTGTCAAGAACAAATAACAGCTGAGACGCTAACAGGAGCAAACATTATACATCTCCCTGACGATTGTATGATAAAGACAGAAAATTTTACAATCTTTGGCCACAAGTTACTTGAAAGTAGAATGAACGTCGCAGCGAACATAGAAACCTTACGAATAGCTCCAATAAACAATATTATAAATTTAACCTTACCCAGCATAATAGAAGATAACATCAATCAAACGGAAGATCAAAGATTATTCAAAAACGTGGAAGACCAGATTAACAACTTGAAACAACAACCTGTGCTCCCTGAAGACCTATCCATCCATGATGTTCATCATTATGTTTTGATTTACGCATCATGGGGTGTAGCAATCATCGTGGGGGTGGTGTGCATGTGTCGCCGTATGCGCTGGCGGTGGCAGGCTGCAGCAGCCTCAGCGACGACGCCGGTGTCCCCCGTAGTTTTGGAGATGACCGCAATTGAGACCACGCGGCCTCAGCCAACAACCGGCAGTTTGTACAGTGAACCATCCAATAGTGCGCGAGTGTTTAATAGTGAAAGTGCAATAAAAGAATTTAAGTACAAAGATAAAGGAACATCCCCAATTTTAAAGAAAATAGCATTTAGTGATTCGGTGTGAACCTAGAATTAAGTAATTAAATTTAAGGGGTTACTAACATTTTAGATAAGTAACAAACTGTACATCATCTTGTATCAGCCTCCCATTTTCGCAGTTATTAACAAAATTTGATGAATCATATTCTCATCTCGTTCATCTCTGCCCTGGGCAAGATGTTCGGTTTAATGCTGACACCGAACACGTGCCGCGAGCCCGCTGGCGACGCGACTCAATTAGACAATAAGTTTTAATTATTTAGTGTACTTTCGGTGACCGTCGCGACCGGGTGCATTCACCTAACATTTACCAATAACATTCCAACATTAACATCCCATACTTAACATTTAATTTAATTAACATTTATTCAACTATCATAAAGTGCAATCTATAGTGTATAATTTAACAATAAACAATTTCCGTTCATAACAAACATCTCTTGATTCTAAACCCATTTCCGATCGCAACCCGAACAGAATGCAATGGCGAAAAATTGGCATGGACGTAATTCCATCACTACAATGCCTTTTAGCGTATAATATAGTTCCGCCATCGTCCGACTGAAATTTGGAGGACACTAGTGTTCAGCGTATAATTTACCACGTATACTTTGAGTTCAGTTCACCGATCTTATCGTGTCCATTGAATATCGTATTTGTAAAGTTTTTATCATGTTTTCGTGACAACAATCTTGCGTCTCTTAAACATCCTTAAACGGGCACTAGGTACGGTGTCTGAGGGGCCTCCTCGGGGTTCACGAGGGACGCATGGCGCGGGGCGCGGAGCGGCAGGCTTTAGCGCGCTCGCATACCGAAGTTTGTAAACCAACAGACATGTGCCGGCCGTGATGTAAGCTTATCTGTTCACACCAGCCTGTGCCTCTGAGCTTACCGGTTTATACATTTTTTTTATAGTGCGCTAAATCTCCACGGATACCACCCCCACGGAGACCCCCCCGACTAAAACGCACGCCGTCTTGGGTCCTTGGTTGCCGGAGGTGAGATTGCCGAAAGCATATCTCTCGCACCCCGGCAGACACTTCGGGCTGTGGGGACCTCGGTGTCCCCATCTAGCCCCGGGTATGGGGAGGCGCACTTGGCGGCACCGCCGCGGCCTGCTTCTGCTAGGGTGACAGGAGACTCCGCCGTTCACCCCTAGGCCAGCGCTCATGGAGGACGGAGGTCGTTCCACGACGACCGGTTCGCCTTCGCTCTTCGTGGGCTTCCCGGGCCCGTTTTCTAGTCCGGACCCGACCGGCCGCCTCCTTCTCGAGCATTAATTGCTCGCAGAAGGAGGCGGCCGCACCCCAAGCGTTTGCGCATCGTACCATCGCTGTGAGCAATGTGGCGAGTGTGAGGACTCCCACCCCCAGAGCCGCCACTAGGACCTGCCTGGGCCGCCGTGTCCCACGCCGGGCACTCGGTCAGCGTGTGCAGCTCTGCGTCTTCGCTCGCATCACAGTGATGGCACTCGCACGTTGGCTCCTTCCGCATCCGACACAGGTAGCTCCCGAAACACCCGTGTCCGGTAATCACCTGCGTCAGCCGGTACGAGAGGCTGCCGTGTGGCATCTCTAGCTATTCCTCCATGATGAGTTTAACCGCTGCTATTACGGCGTGCCCTGCGCTTGGTCACCCAAGTCGTAACTCCCACTCAGGGTGGAGATGGGACCTCACGACCCGAATTTCTTCAGGCTCGGGTTCCCGGCTCGGCTCCCGCGCCTCCTTTCGGTACCGAAAGGGTTCTCGCATCCAAGTTCCACGGTAGAGATCCGGCAAGGAGATTCGCCGCCTCCAAGGATATCGTGCGGTACCCCATAATGTCCCTGCTGGCCATTGCACGCTGCGGCCCACGCAGCAGACGCGCATTGTGGATCGTCAGGGTCTCCGCCCATATCGGGCACCCATATAGGGCAATGGACCGCAGGACTCCTGCGTAGAGTCTCCTGCAAAAGTCATCCGGCCCCCTTTTTTTTATACCACTTAGATGGCAGACAAGCACACGGCCCACCTGATGGAAAGTGGTTACCATGGACTATGGACGTATGCAACACCAGAGGCGTTACACTCGCGCTGCCTACCCTGAAGAAACCTAATGCCCCTCTTGAAGAACCCCATATTGTAGTCGCTTGGGAAAACCGTGGCAGGGAGTTCCTTTCATACCGCACGGTGCGCACCGTATTCGGATGCAATGTGTGGGGATGAATTCCCTGTCTATGGCGAGCGGTGCGATGATAGAATGTAGCTGTGGGCATCATGTCAAATAATTCATCTGAGCACAAACCATTATATAGGCGGTAGAAAAAACACAGTGAGGCAAAGTCCCTCCTGAGGCTGAGAGGTTCCACATCGCCTGCGAGTATGGGACTGTCGACGAGCCTCAACGCACGTCTTTGTACCGAGTCGAAAGGGTTAAGCTGGCGTGCGGGCGCTCCGGCAAAAAGATGACAGCAGTACTCCATGTGGGGTCGAACCTGTGCCTTATAAAGAAGGAGTCGCTGCCCCGCAGTGAAGTACTGCTTCGCCCTGTTAAGAACTCCAAGTTTCTTTGATGCCAGCTTAACCTTGTCCTCTAAATGACTGCGGTACTGGACGTCACTTGAAATGTCGACGCCTAGGATCCCGATACTCGGGGCAATGGTAAGCCGTGTGCCCAGGAATTGCGGCGCTACAATATATGGGGTTTTCTTAGGGGTGAATACACCCCTTATGTTGGGCAGCAGCAAGCGGCAGCTATGTCCTTCAATTTGGGGGCCAGTCTTCGGCGATGCTCCCCGAAGATCCACCGGCCGTCGAGCACGAGCCCCAGATAGTTCATCTGGGGCTTGATGCCGATGGAAATGTCTCACTATGAGGCTGGAATCTTCCGGTGGCACGCGCCGAGGCCCATGAAAGAACATGGCCTCGGTTTTATACGGAGCCACCTCCAGACCCAGCCGCCGGATCCGCTCCACGACTTGGGCAACCGCGGTCGTGGCCTTCATGGTCGCTTCGCGGTATGTAGCCCCGCACGCCGTCACCAGCGAGGCATCCGCATAACACGTGACGGCGGCACCGTCCGCGAGCTCACCGCGAAGAACCCAGTAGTAACCGATGTTCCACAGTAGCGGTCCCAGGACCGATCCCCGCACGACATCTCTCGCTGACCGAGCCCGGTCGCATTTGGGTACAACAAGGGGGGGGGGGGGGGGCTGCTGGCAGCGGCGTTGTGCACCAGTGCCACCGATTCGTCCAGGTCGGTTTCCCAGGCAGGCCCGATAAACCGGTGAGTGTACGGCTTGGCGACAGCGGCGACATTAATGCTTCACTGTGCCATGCTCTGGAGCAAAAGTGCCTGAGCATCAACACAGTGGTTCGCATTCGTCTGCAGGACGCGGAGCTGAGGATCCATTATGGAACTGCCAACCGGCTTCGGCCTCCCCGCGGTGCAGGCATTGGCACCAGCCCTATGGTCGGCCGGCTTGCCCTCTGCTGCACACCTGAAGCAGTGCAACGGAGCTTCGCAACTACCGGCCTTATGATCGGGTTGGCTACAGCGGAAGCAACGGTCACCGACCGTTACCTTCGGAAACTGGCCTCCACCGTGCACTGCACCCCCACGTGGCTCACCGACAGGCACCGGAAGCACCGTGCTGGTCGGGCCTGCAGGAGCCGTACCTGCACCATCTGGAAGCCGCCAATAAGCAGGCCCCGCCCATCGGCAACCTTTGGGGCTGCCGCGATGGGGCTCTCCGACGCCTCCGCCGTCAACGTAATGACGACGGCCGTCAATCGTGGGGCGCGGAGCTTCCTCGGCGCTGTTGCCATCGCGGCAGCCTTGGCCCTTCTGGCCATTTTGGCTGCCTTTTTGGCGGCGTTCCGTCTCTGCTTGGCGGCTCCAGCTAAAATCGCGAATTATATATATATATAATTATATATATATATAATTATATATATATATATATATATATATATATATATATATATATCTAATATATATATATATATATTATATATACATACATACATAAAATCACGCCTGTTTCCTATAGGGGTAGGCAGAGATCACGGATCTCCATTTGCTACGATCCTGACATACTACTCTCGCTTCATTCACTCTCATTACATTCTTCATGCATGCTCGTCGGTTTAGGGTACTCCTGACCTGCCCCTTTTCTAAAACTTCCCCGATTTGGTCCAGGTATGTGCGCCTAGGTCTTCCCCTACCGACAGTACCCTCCACACTCGCCTCATACACCTGTTTCGTTAGTCTTCTTTCATTCATTCTCTCAACATGACCGAACCATCTTAACATTCCTTTCGCAATTCTCGTCACTACATCTTCTATTACTCCACATCGCTCTCTTACCACGCTATTTCTCACTCTATCTCTCAAGGTCAATCCACACATACTTCGCAACGCACGCATTTCTACTGCATTCACTCTACTCTGATGCTTTTTCTGCCACACCCAACTTTCGCTACCATACATAAGAGTCGGCACTAACACTCCTCGATGTACAGCCCGTCGTGCCTTTTCGGACAGTTTCCGGCTGCTCATAAAGTTGTGCAGTGCCCCATTCACTCTATTTCCAGCTGTCACTCTCCTTTCAACATCTTCTTCATGCTTTCCATCTCTTGTAAACAATGTTCCCAAATATATGAACTCATTCACTTGTTCCACTCTTTCTCCATCTATACAAATCTTACACTCTGTCACGCATTCATCTCTTTCAAAAACCATAACTTTTGTCTTACTAACATTCACTTTCATTCCTTTTCTCTCAAAAGCTCCATGCATAGTTGTTACCATCTCCTGCAACTCATCTGCCGATGACGCAAGTAAAACCTGATCATCAGCATAGAGAAGACATTTGACGAGTAACTCATTCATTCTTAAACCACATTCTTTATCTTTCAACTCTTGCAAACAACTGTCCATGAATAAGTTAAACAGCCATGGTGACGCTACACATCCCTGTCTTACACCCTTTTGGATGCGAAACCAATCAGTGTATGACCCATGTATCCTCACGCAAGCACTGGAGTCCTCATAGAGAGACCTCAGAGCTCGAATAAGGCTGCTGCTCACCCCATACATAGACAGTACCGACCAAAGTTCATTCCTCATCACTTTATCATAGGCCTTTTCCAAATCCACGAATGCGCAATAGACCTTTTGACTCTTGGCCAAAAAATTTTCGGCTATGCTTCGCAAGGAAAAGACCTGATCCGTACATCCCATTCCCTTTCTAAAACCCGCTTGTGCATCCCATATTTTCTCATCGGTTTCTTTCATAACTCTCTCTATCAACACTTTCGCATACAGTTTGCCGACGATGCTGAGTAGGCTAATGCCCCTGTAGTTTTTGCAGTCCTGATGCGAGCCCTTTCCTTTGTAAAGTGGAACTATAACGGCCTTACACCAATCACTTGGTACACGACCGTTAACCCAACACATGTTGAATAGGCGGCACAACTGACTTGCTACGAGGCCATGTCCAGCCTTCAGCATCTCGACTGTCACCTTATCATATCCCGCTGCTTTTCCAGCTTTCATACTTCTTAATGCATTCACCACTTCATTCATACTAATACCACTTTCATCAGCATTGACATGGTCATCCATCACCGAGGTTAGTGCCTGTACACCATCCTCTCTTTCAAACAAGCTTTCAAAATAGTCCTGCCATCTTTTTAACACACATTCTCCACCTTTTACAATACTTCCATTCTGGTCTCTGATAGCGTTCAACTCGGAGCTCTGCGTTTTTCCTCTGGCTGAACGAATGGACTTCCAAAAGAACTTAATATTCGCTTGGAAATCCTCAGATAACCTTTCATCAAACACGTCTTTTTGTTCATCTTTCTTTCTGGCAATCACTCCTTTCACTAGCCCTTTCAGTCTTCTATATTTATTTTTCGCTTCATCCACATCCTCATTCGTAGCTTTCTGCATTCTTTCATTAGCTCTGACTGCAAGCCAGTCTAGCCACGCTTTCTTTTTCTCAAATACCAACTTTTGCACTTCTTTATCCCACCATGCATGCTTCACCTTTTGCACTTTACTTCTCTTACTTGTACCACATACTTGGGAAGCCACACTCACAATCCCATCTTTAAATACCTTCCACAACTCCTCAATCTCACAAATACTATCAATGTCATGAAACCTTTCAGTCAATTTGCTTTTATACTCCTCTCTCACTTTATCTTCTTGCAAGTTTTCTACTTTTATTCTTTCTAGAACACTTACGGGCTCACGCCTTCTATGTCTCCATCCCTTAAAGAGATCACTTATACGGCATATAACCAAAAAGTGATCTGTATGGATGCCCACACCGCGATAAGCCCTAGTGTCCAGAATATTTTTTCTCAATCTTTCATCCACTATTACTAAATCAATCATACTTTTCCTGACATTCTTAGCTTCTCTTGTATACATATGAATCCTTTTGTGTTCAAACATAGAGTTTGACACACAAAGGTTCCATTCCAAACATACTTCAAGCACACATTTACCATTTTCATTTACTCTTTCATCTCCGTACTTGCCAAGAACCCTTTCAAATCCATCACGTTTCAGTCCCACCCATCCATTAAAATCACCTAACATTATTATTCTTTCATTATCCTTACATTCTCTCAAGACATCTCTTACACTCTCCCAAAACTCCTCTCTTTCTTCTTGTACTTTCTGGGACGTACTCGTACCGGAGTCTACAGGAGCATAAACCCCTACGACAAAAATACGAGTGAGTCCAACTTTCATTCTCATCCACATCAGTCTAGCATTCACACATTTGAATACATTCACACACTCAGCCATTCTAGCGGACAGGATGACACCAACTCCCTGGCAAGCTCTGTCGGTACTCGGTACTCCCGACCAGTACGCGGTGTAGGGTCCGTGCTTGGTGGTGCCACATCCTTTCCTCTTCGTCTCATTCACACAAAGAACATCAATCCTTCTTTCATCCATCATCTGACAAACATCGTTCACTTTTTCTTCCATTCCACCTCCAACATTCAACGTAGCAAAACGGCTTTCCGTGAGCCACTTTTCGCCCCCATTGGAAACGAGACGTGACGGGTGGCGTACCGCGTCGCCGCCATGCGGTTGATTTATTTCTTTAATCACCATTGCGTTCCCACGAGTCAAAGGGAAAATATGGTCCACCCCCGCAGAGCCCTTTACGGAGGTAAGGCGGAATCTTGAGTGTGACCTGTGACCGTCAACACAGACACCCTCCGTTACACCAGCTTGCCCTCTGGTCACGAATCCTCGGCACGGGTCGGCTAACACCTTGGATCGGGGTTTTTTCTCGGGTATGCTCCCTGAGAGTAGGTTTTATTTCGGAGTGAACTTCTCCTAGATGGTTGCAGCCCAGTGCTGACGAGGCCCATCTCCCCGGGTTTGATTTCAGAGTTTTCCTTCTCTTAGACGGGTTGCAGCCCAATGCTGACGAGGCCCATCTCCCCGGGATATAATATAAATATATTACTTACTATACATACATTAACATACATATCAATACATATTATGTCTGTTATTGTAGAGAAAGAAAATAGTCGATTGTTCTTTTTTTGAAGGTGTTTAAAGAAGGGCTGTCACTAATGGAATGAGGAAGGGAATTCCACAGCCGCACTGCAGAAACTGTAAAGGAGTTGTCAAAGTAAGAAGAACTATGGGAGGGAGTTCGTAGCAATAGAGAAGATATGGTGCGACAGGGCTTACCTCTGGGGACAAGAAACTCAAAACGCTCACGAAGATAAATAGGAGATTGAGGATTATGGAGAACAGAAAAGAGTAAGGAAAGAATGTGAACATTTCGACGCCGCCGGATTGGCAACCATTTCAGTTGCTTTCGGAACTCTGAAACGTGGTCGTACTTTCGTAGTCCAAATATGAACCGGATACATAAGTTTTGCATCCGCTCCAGCTTGTTCCAGAGTTCTTCGGTTGCGTCGAGAAAGACGACATCAGCATAGTCTAACAGAGGAAGGAGAAGAGATTGAGCAAGACAGATTCTGGTCTTAAAAGGAAGAAAATACTGAAGACGCTTAAGAGAGTGGTACGTACCGAAAATTTTTCTGCTGACCTCGGTGATATGCCTAGTCCACGACAGATTGCAATCGAAATGGACTCCTAGATTTTTAACGACCGTAGTATACGGTATTACAGTGTTGTTATAATAGACCGGAGGAAGCGAGGCAAGGTCCAGATTATTGTAGAGGTACCTGCCACCTACAATAAGTGCCTGCGATTTAGCGGGATTGACAAGCAGTCCGAACGATTTTGCCCAAGCACTAATTCTATTAAGGTCATTATTGATGGCAGTAATGGCCTCAATCCTGTCGCCAGTCCCAAAGTGGCGATATAGCTGCAAATCATCTGCATAGAGATGAAAGTTGGATGATATAGCTTTGTTAATAGTATTGATGAAAATTGAGAAAAGAAGAGGAGAGAGGACGGCGCCTTGTGGGACGCCCGCAGTAAGGTCGCACCAGTCAGAGGATGCCTCATCAGAGCGAACCCGCTGCGAGCGACCACGAAGATAGGAGTTAAACCAGGCGATTACAGAGGACGATATATTTAATGATGATAGGATGCACAGGAGAATGTCGATATCAACAGAGTTAAAGGCGCTACTAAAATCCAGCAAAACCATTACTGTCAGGAGTTTGTTCTCCATGGCCAGTCTTATATCATCAGATATTTTAACCAGTGCCGTGACTGTACTGTGGCCTGAACGAAATCCAGACTGGTATGGACTCAGTAGACCATGAGAGGAAAGGTAAGAAGCTAGTTGATTTCGCACCGTGTTCTCGAGGACTTTGGAAAGAATTGGTAGGATTGAAATTGGACGAAACTGGGATGCTGAGGTGGGATTGGTGGTTTTGGGCAAAGGAATGACAAGTGTTTTTTTCCAAGCTGATGGAAAAGAGCTGTTGTCAAGTGAAAAATTAATGATGTGTGTAATGGCTGGAAGGAGTTCACTTAGAATTGGTAACAGCATTTGTAGTTGAATGCCATCGTTACCCATAGCTTTAGTTGATATAGAAGTGATTTGCTTTGATTTGATTTGCTTACATTATTGTTACTTTTTCCACTTATTTTCTATTAAAATCAAAACATTAGTTGCAGACTTACGGAATTCCGTAGTGTAACAATTTCCGCGATGCATCGGATCTCGGATCGATAGTTCACACAACTCCGACACGCTAATAACCCTCGCACCACGTGGAAGACTTTAAATGTCGGGGCACGCCAAAAACTTACTTATTAAGGGTGAAACTTCAGAGAAACTATTTACATTACATACATGTTTGTTATTAATGCGATAGAAGACATACTACTTTTATCTAGCAGATCGAATAGTGGAATAACACATAGGGTCTATACCCGCATATGTATATATAACATATAAGTCTATACCCGCAATAGATTCCAATAGGTAGCATGAACGGGATCACGCGTGTCCAAACACTGGAAACAGTTAGTGTTTTACATAAAAACATCACATTTTTAATTTACATAACGTAACATAAAGTCACGCCTGTATTCCCCGAAGGGGTAGGCAGAGGTGCTAGCACCCACATTTCGCCAGTTTATATTTAGGTCCCAATGTAATAGGTGGCGAGCCTATTGCCATTAACCGGGCACTTATAAACCTGCGATAAATACACACATAACTTCGAAAAGCATCGAAAAGTCATTGGTGTGTGCCATGGTAAACCTGGGATCGAACCCGAGACCTCGTCTCAGCAGTCCATTACCCATACCACTAGGCTACCGTAGATATATATATTTTTAATTTTAATTTAGCATTTTTTTCTTTCTCACTTAATTTGAAGAAGTCACAAGTTGGTATTTAATTAGGTTCTATAATACACAGATTTCCTACGATCATATATCACTTCTCCCTTAGGGCATTTTACGATGGCACCATAACCTCGTAAGCGTGCTTCAGTAGTCGGAAATTGAATAGTCTGTCGCAGTGAGTGTGTTAGAGGCATTACCGGTGATGCAGCCGAGCAAGACCCCACATACGTGATCATTTATAGCAAACCGTGCCCCGCATATACCTGTAGTAGAAAAGCTAGCAGATATTTATAGTTTATAGTTCAACTGGCCTTTGTCTGCGTCTGCAACTTAGGGAAATATTTTCATTCCCGTAACTCAAAGATATTCTTATCATATCTTTTCTTATTTTTTCACAATTCATGATCGTATCGGTCATTACAGCTAAAGATTGAGCTATTGATGTTTGAATGAATGATCTCAATTGCATTTCTATTGCGGAATTCAACACGTGGTCGCCAATGTAGTAAGGTACAAGATAAGATGAGGGGGAGGTATCACTTCATTAGTTTACGAAAATTAAGGCAATTACTACCTATGACTTTATCGTGATCATACGCTCAGTGATTTGGTTATCATGAGCAAAACATGAACATGGAGAGAACTCACTGCGTAATCACTGTTTTGTGGTTACGACCTACAAATGGATAGGCTCAAAATATTTAAGGTCCTTACAAATTCTCTGCACAATAATAGTATCTATAAGCCTATAGAGCAACTGAGAAAAGCGTAATCCGACAGTGCAATGTGCGACATTCCAGGTTTTTTCAGTTGACGCGGTGTACCAACTACGAGTATATTGTTATGTTTCGACCCTCGCAGTGAGCCGTAGTGAGTGCTACCTGACAAACAGCGAACTTCACACTTATGACCCTTTTTCAGTGAGGTGACAGCTTGCGGTTTCACAACATATCCTTTTGGAAGCATATTTTATTTGATAAATTGTACATCCTGAAGGTGTTTGTTATGAGTACAAAAGGTTAAAATAATATTTGTAACGTATTGTTTCTACGCCGAAAACGACTAAGATAATAATAATGCTATTTCAAGGAGCTAATAAATCTCTTTCATGTTCACTAGTATGTTTATAGACAAAACTATTTTGTACAACAAACAAAAAAAGCTTTGTTCAGCATTTGTGGTGAAAGGGTGAGCGTTTAGTCGCAGAAGGTCCTATTTGCAAAATGTCAAGTGGTAGCAAATATGTCAAAGTCGTAAAATGTTCGAGTCTCAAAATGTCCGAGTCTCAAAATGTCCAAAGCATTGAAATGATAACTATAATATACCACAAAACTCTATATTTTCTTCAAAAATTTACCTTATTTATTTTTTCCATAAAATTCTACATATTATCATGATAGCAGTGTCACCGTGACACCTATCTAACAACATGCACCAATCAAACTTCAACCCATTACTGAAAAGTGCACTATAATCGGACCAGCAGTTTTGGATAAAAATGGCAACATTGATTTGCACAATTATTGTCTGCTGGTTTATCACCGTAACACCTATATAAGAACATGCACCATCAAACTCAAATCCACTACTGAAAACTGCATCAAAATTGAAACAGTAGTTTTAGAGAAAATGGCAATATGTATTTACACAAACACACAAACAAATGCATTTACCGTCTCCGTTCCGTCGTGGGTAAAAATATTGATAATGAATTCAATAACACTCTGTTTAAAGGACATAATATTTTCCAATAATGTAAAGAATGCCATTTTTTCAAAATACTCTTTCGCATTTTCATTGTATCAGCTGTGGTATTAGGGAATAAATATTAAAAATAATGAGGGTAGTATTTGATAAGACATGAGAATAATATATTTAGCGTTTGACATCTCAATTAGTGATGTGTGTGATGTGTTCGTTACTGTTTTATATTTCAAAATCGCGTATTCTTAAAGTATACAAATGAGTGAAGAATTTGAGTTCGTTACTTCTCAAAAAAAAAAGTTATTTTGATTCGTAATGGGTTTTTACATACTAAAAATGTGACCAATAAAAGCGGTAGCACTCAATCGAGGTGTGTTAATAGAAAAACATGCAGTGCTTCTATTACAATTGATAAGAAGAAGGAATACGTATTAAGAGAATCCCGACATTCTTGCAAACCAGACAGAGAAAAAATTGATTTAGACAGAATTAAAGAATCTTTAAAATAGCGGTGTGCGAAGATTTGGATCCCGTACAGAAAATTTTCGAAAATAAGTTTGAAGAAATGGGTGCAAATTCATTATTAACATCAGATCTGTCAAGCATTTGCTGTACAGGGACCGAAAACAGTTTTTAAATTCCAGATTTTTAACATACAATACGACTGAAAATATACACATACCCCAGGCATTGGCGAAAAGATTTCTGGTATGTGAAGATGGCAACGAAGAAAACATTTTGATTTTCACCACTAATATTGCAAAGAAAATACTTAAAAGACCCGGATTAAATTATTATACTGACAGAACGTTGCAATCTTATCCTAAACCATTTTATCAAGTATATGTGCTGCTTAAAGGCCTATGTTCAACTCAAGAAATTACTGCGGTTGCAGCCGTTTTCCCAGAGGTAGAAATAAGTGGTTGCTTTAACGATGCTATTTGGCGATATTCAAAAAACATAAAGTTGAATGATACAACAGAAGGCTTAAATGTAACCAGGATGTATGCACTTATGCCCTTAGTACAAGCCAACAGATACCCAAGTACGTTTGGAAACGTTATAAATTTTGACTTGGCGTAAATTGGTTCGATTTCACCCGGGTCAATGTATGAAACTAAATTAATCCCTTCACTTTCGCTTTGTGTATTTATTTAGTAATTCTATTATCTGACATTCTTTCTACATGTCCGAATCATCAGAACATGCCCATCCTTACCATGACACCAACACTCTGTCGCAAATCAACTCTCTTTCATACGTCGATCGGCTTTTCGCATGTAACTGCTTTTTTAGGTGCTTGGCGATACATTATGTAAATAGCACCTGATACTCTGAAAATGCGAAAATTTATAACGTATTTTGAAAAGGAATGGTACCCACAGCAGTCACGAAATGTGTTGAGCTGCGCAACGTCATAGGACGACGAATGCCCTAGAGGGTTGGCGTAAATGTCTAAATCGTCGCATACCTAAACGCCCCAACCTTTTTGATTTTATTCATAAGCTGACGAAAGAAGCAGAACATTGGAAATGTATAATGAGAGATTCAATGTTTCAAAATATTAAGAATAAAAGAAGACTGATAGATATTGTTTTTGACAGACAATATAACACACTACTTAGTAAATTGCACAAGAGCGAGATAAATATAGGCCAATTTTTTAAGAAAATTTTTTTTTTTTCAAATCAACACTCATCAGTTGATTAATAATTGAAATAGAAATTATATTTTTACGTTTACCTAAATGATTTCACATGAACACGTATCAGTTAAAATAGAAATAACAGAAAAACAGTTTTCATTCAAGTACTATAATGTTATTATGTAGTCTTTTATGGAAAAAATAAAACAAGGCCAATTTTTGAAGAAAGTATTGAGTATTTGTGGTATTGGACCTTCTGCTACTAAATGGAAGCGCGTTAGGCGCGGGTTCGATCCCCGCTTAGTGCAAATATTATGTATCCATGAATAATGACTATTTGCATTGACCTGGGTGTTTCTATGTATAATATGTATGTATTTGCAAAAAAAAGTATCTAAGTATGTTTATCCACATTCTAAATTCCATAACACAAGCTAGTTAAGCTTACCATGGGTCTAGATAATGTTGTGTAGAATATTGTGGAATATTATAAATACTCCAAACCAGTACACCTACTTACTGACATACATGATTCTAGAGCAAGTTTTCTTTTTGGGCATTGATAAATTGTTACTAATTTGGGGTTCAAAACAAACCAGCAGGCAAGAGGTATCTGGGCCCCAAAATGCAGGCTTTGCACCTGACAGGAATTGGCACACGGTTGTAGAAGGTACCTAACTAAAAACGATTGATAATGTCACTCATCTCATGAAAAAAAAAAATGAAAACGTTGATATTTGAGTGGATTGTAGTGACATAAAACAGTACGATGATCAGTTAGTTATATTTGACCAAGTCCGTCCTACGCAGCGTATCAGTTTAATTATGGCAACAAAACAGGCAGTCAGTCGTTAAATCACAACAGACACTTTGTTAACAACTCCGCCTCACGCTCAGCCACTCATTGTGATTGCCACAGCCGGCGGCATAAAAGTAATCCCAGATATTTGAAAGCAAATTTAATTTGGACGTATTACCATTAAGACGTATTTACTAATAGACGAGACAGATTTTAGTCTTGTAACTACCAAATTAAATTTATTACAAATACACACAAATTATTCTGTAAGCAAAAAAGAAATTTATTTGAATGCTGCTAAAATGTATTTAGGTATTTTCAGCTGAATATGATTGTTAGGAACGAATTAATAAAGTTCTACTAAAACGTGTTGTGAAAATTGAATGCTGATATTTGATATAGGATATAAATTATGTAGACTTCTATCACGGCACGGTCAATATGTGCGTAGGAAGGTTAGGTCAAAAATGTCAGTGTTTTGATCGAGGGCTGCAGTGAGTGAAGCTTTTTGAAAAACAATGTTGATACTGAGACTGGCTTACCTACAGTCGACAAAGGAGATACGGTAGCATTTTTTTTTTTCATATAAAATTGTATGTAAAGGTGCAGCCTCCTTTGTCGACTGTACGTTACGTTTTAATGTTATTTGTTTGACTGTTTGTGTTGAATTATACTATATCACACGGCAAAATGACTTTTAAACAGTTTGTCGAACAATTCAGACAACTGCAGGTAGATGTAGGCTCTTACTAAACTTGTTTTATTGATGACTATCAAATCCAAATATTGAATCGATAATGCAGGCATTAATTGATGTTTTAAAGTTACCTCAAGTTTCTTTAATGGAGGTTAGAGATAGATGGTGCTGCATTAAATTATATCTTACAATATTTACTTATTGTGAACAAGTACCTAACACTCCAATGGAAAGTGATCGTGATATACTTTGGTGAGTTCTGAATACTTCTCAGAATCCCCATGTTTAGCTTACTAAATCTGTTTATACAGTAAAAGCATTTACAAAAATTCTAAGTGCTACTCAGCTTAACCTCTCCTCGACAACATGGGTCCAAGTTTCATTATGTGCAACGTAAGATGATCCGTAGATTTTGTTGTCGCATAATCGTATGCAAAGAAACCTCTTTGTAACGAAAAGTAAATCCTTTAAAATCGTTACAGTCCTCTTGAAAATTCTAAGAGAGCTTTATGGTAAAAGTAAATTAGGTCACGCCGAAGTTGTAATGTAATGGATACCTAATTATACCACAAATAAATGTTCCTAAGCCGGATAATAGAATATTATTGTAATTTGACAAATATTTACTGATCATAAAATGTCAGTTTTCCCAATCGTCTTGTTCATTGTTCAGCCAATTGTTCTTGTAATGACTACCTACGCCATTTTTTAATACACTCAAAAATGTATAACAGGTACTGTTAAAACACCTTAAAAATGTAATGTACCCTAGAGTGCACTGCAAATAATAGTAGCAGACCCTTGAGTACCTTAGAAATAACTCCTTTTATTTTTTAATTTTCACAAGTAGTTGGTTATAAAATATTTAAATCAATTTCATTCCAAGTAGATATAAAAACTTTAAGATAAAGGCTTTAAATGTAAGTTCAGTTCTTTTTTAATACCACTCTCTGTTTTTTTCAACTGAACAGTAATGAAATACCTAACACGAGAAGTTTCAAAGTCTATGCTGAATTTATCTTAAATTAGCTTGTTTAGTTAGTTCTAGAATATGGTTCCATACTATTCAATTCATCGAACCAGTCTAACAAAACGGAATAGTCGGATACCTACAGATACTTACAATGGGACATACTCACTTGAGTTAAATTTCTAAGAACTAGAAGAAAGAAATGTGCCGTTTTTAGGAAATATACTCCTATAAATAAGCGTAAGCGTAAATAAAAAAAGAAAGAAAATTCGTTTATTGAAGCACAAAATAGCACATAAAATACCCAAAAAAACTATTAACGTCAGAGAAAGAAAAAAAACAAAAGGGCTAAGTGACGTATGCAGAAAAAAAGTCTGACAAGTTATCTAAATGTCCGTGTCACTCAGGCTTTACCAAAGAAAGCTTTAGTAGAAGAGGAAGAATCAAGTAGGATCTAAAAAAGGTTAATGAAATGTGTGGTAGCTGACAGGAGTGTATGGAGCAGAATGACACGTAGATGATAATGAAGTAACAACAATCTTAATCTCGGTGTGCATCTTCTAAAACCTGCAAAATGTTCAATAACACATACAATAAACAAGCAGGAGTGCAATAAAGCTTTGAACATATCGGCGCATACGTCACAAGGACTTACGAGCTAAATAACTTAACTGCAGATAAACATCTTGGAAGGCAGCCAAAGTCGCGAGGAAACCACATGCCGCCTTAAGTGTTATGCTTTAAAGCGTGAGAGCCACCGTGTCACGTCTGTTTCTTGCTAAACCTATATCTGCAGTATTTTTTTTATATTCTTGGCGTAAAAATTTAATATTGTATTTTTTATCATTATCATCATCTGAGCTTCGATCCCAATTTTACTCTAACTTTCTCTCTCGTTTCATTCGGTTTATTATATTTGTCTTTTCCTGGAACGATATCCATCTGTCTGGGTCTGAGAGCTGAGCAAAGCCAGGTGGAAGTCTGAACAACGTATGTTAGAAGTCTTTTTCAGAATATAAAAATGAAGCAGAAAACAAAATGATAAAATAATTTTTCATTTTATTAAATTTCTACAAACGAGCAAAACGATTTACTGCTAGTTCAATATAGGTAACTACATTATGTGTTGTATTATGATTTGGGGTAGTTCTCAGAAGCGCAAAGTACTGTATTAAAGAAGAAGACAACTTTTCATTGCATTAATATGCACGATTTAACCATCATCAGGCCCCGGTAGGAGGGGTAGGCTCAAGAAGTTAGCATAGCTGTAGAAGATGACATGCGTGCCAATGACCTCACTAACATGCGCACCTAGAATAAAGTCCGAACTTCGAGGTGACAGCCTCAGATGCAACCAGGAATGCGAAAATGATGTTGATGGTAATAATATGAGGATATTCTGATAGGATTCGTCTGGTTTATATGTTTCGATTTTCCTATACAAAATAGAAGCGAAGGTAAGGGTGATTTTATATGTACTTTCGTTTGATATTCATCTCTATTACGAGTACTGAGAATGGGAACGTTCAGAAAGGAACATAATTGAATCATAAATACGTGTAACAAGAGTAAGTTAACTGAACTGAAGCAGCTCAATTTTCTTAGAAATTGTATCGTTAAGAAATTGAACGACATTTAATCAAGTTAATGGGAGTATTCGTAAATTGGCAATTTATATTGTAGTACGTAAGGCTACTGTACCCTGAAGGGTGCCGGTACTGACTGCTAACTAATTAACTGTGCAGCCATAACTTGACTGAGGATACTTAATATTTCCTTGAATCAGTTTATGGGACTGTAGTACATAATACCAGTTAGTTAAAAATTATGAAAGAAGAAGAAGTGAAAGACGTATGCCAGGATTGTAGTCGGAGGGAATATGTGGTCTGTGCCTACCGCAATGAATAAGAATAATGACTGTATGTATGTTAACCTCTTGTTACACGGCAGCTTACTTCAAGATCATTTCGTACACCCGTGACTGGCTACCAAATCCTTTATGGTCATTAGTGTTAAATGCAAACGCACTTACACTTACCTTTTTGAAATAAATCTATTTTTAACAGATTATTTACCCGACGTTTCAGCTACTGGTCGCGGGTGACCAAACTAAAAACACTTAAAAAAAACTATGGCTTAATGTGAATAATATGTACTAAATAAATCGCAATAGGATCCGTTAAAAAGTAGTTATAATTCAATGTGATATTCTCGTTTACTTCAGAGAGTATTATAAACTTGCCTTCTCACTGTATACATAAAGAGGTACCTAATAAAAGTTACATAGGCGAGTTACCGACGGCCCTGTTGCCCAGCGGGCGACTGGCGACAATAGCCTTCCTGTCACCATGTGTTTCTGCTTTCTATTTATTGTTACTTATTGTAAGAGCCTTTTCTTTGAACTCAATATAATGTAACGAGACCTGTTGCTACGCCAGTACAATAGAAACTACTTTTAGTTCTACAATCATGATTCAGAATGTGTTGCCTTGACGTTTGTTTTATTAGAACATAGAAAAAAGAAAATTATGCCTATTTTATTTAAAACTAGCTGACCCGGCGAACTTCGTACCGCCACTTTATTGTCGCCCGCCTGACATCCTATCCCGTTCCCGATGCACACTCTACTATATTAAGCATAAATATAAATAAAATAAAAATAAATATTCCACAACATTCCACACAACGCTATCTAGACCCATGGTAAGCTTTTATAGCTTGTGTTATGGAATCTAGAATGCGGATAAACATACTTATATCCTTTTTTTTTGTAAATACATACATATTATACATAGAAACACCCAGACCAATGCAAATACAAATACCCAAATATGCAAATAGCTATATTCATGCATACAAATATTTGCACTGAGCGGGAATCGAACCCGCGCCTCCTGCGTGGCAGTCGCGTCGCGTGCACTACCGCCACGCCACGGAGGCTGTCAAAATATTATTAGGCTGTCAAAGTATTATATAAATAAACATTCTTCTTGAATTACTCTATCTCCTCAAAGAAACCGCATTAAAATATGTTGCGGGGAATTGAAGATAAAAGCATACATAGGGACAGACAGACGGTAAGCGACTTTGCTTTATACTATGTTTTATTTAAAATAAAAAAACGACACAAATTTTTATTGCTTCCAACTCTGACATAACTCTAATTTCTCGAGTATCACATACCTACTTCGTTTTATTTTATTCAATTTAGTATCAGAAGTTAAAACGACAAAATATACAAATATTCATATCGTGGACATTGGATAGAATAAGCCATAGTTATAGAATTTAATGAAGTTTTAAGTGTAAGTAGTTGTGCATTGTAATTATGTTAGGATTGAAATTAAGTATATGAACTGCTACAAAATCATTTATAACTTAATACACGAAATAATTGAATTACTTTAATTAAGGTGTCCAAGTAGATAAAGGCCGTGAAAACACTTTAAAGTTAAATACTTTAGTAATAACGTTAGTTAAGTTAAGCTACCAAGTTTGCGCAAAAAAGTTTCTCATTAACATACCTTAGAAACTGAAACGTGCGAGCTTGTCGACTGAAACTTTGGCTACATTTCTTTAAAATAATCGTTTAAACTATATAATGGAGGTATTCCCACTTAACGTAATTGGGAAAGAATTTTACCCTTGACAGTAGTATCATTGGGTACTGCCACGGGACAGTCACTATAATTTCTAGTATGGAAAGCCAAAATAAAGTAATTGTATTGAATAATTTTAGCATACATAAACTCCCACTTTATTCCTTCGGGTTAAGAGGGCGCATAAAGCTAGAAAAAAATCAGATTTCACCCGCACACTTCATACGTCCCGCTCTCGCCTGTCCACACGTCTGTCGCCCCGCAGTATTTTGTGTGGCAGCTAACTGCCGTGTTTAGTACGCAGGCGCAAAGTATACCCAAAATAATCAGATAAAATTTGGCAAAGTACGAGCTGGATCATTATCTATATAAGGTATACTTTGAACACACAATAATTTTATTTTTGGTGATAGATAAAATGAGTGGGATTTGTAAAATAAACATAAGCATTGAAATAAAACTACTTTTTAGGGATTCTATCGCGTATATTTGTTATTATTTACTTTTTAAACCGACGTTTCGGCTGCTGCAAATTTACGCAGAATGAGCTCACTGCGTTGTTTAGTTTTGCTGGATTTTGCTGCTTACTGGATTTGATTAAGTGATGACTGGGTCCCAAGCTGGTGGTACGTTCCATCCATCCTCTTTATTAAAATTTGGGTGTTTTATAATTTCAATAGCCTCGCGAATCATTCTAGGATTATATCGATGTCCTTTGGCGAGTATCTACTGATACTCGCCAAAGAACATCGATATATTAATAAATTAATATATTAATATATAAATTTATATTTGGTGATACATAAAATGAGTGCGATTTGTAAAATAAGGATCTCTGTCTTCTCGCCGAAAATTATTCAGCCGATTATCACTTTTGCCAACTAACGTTTCGCAGAATTTCATTTCGCAGAATAATCATTTGCCAATGTGATATCATTTTGTTTTTTTACCCAACCTCACAGTTGCCAATTTTACGTTTGGTCTTCCTTTTAGGATGACACTTTTCAAAATGCCAACTTTCAAGTAGCGAATGTTTTAGTTAGCGTAATATTCATGTAGTTGTTTATACCGATGTAACATATTTAAATGCCCTGTGTAGTGAAATAAAAGCGATTTGGTTCCGGTACTTCGCCGGCCGCTTCCGCGGCACGCTCGCTTCGCTCGCTCGGCTCGTGCATTGTTTATCAGCATACTAAAATTGTTTTTTTTTTTAACATTATATCAATGTACGAAAGGGAACTGTTACACAGGCGAAACGTTATTCGTCTAAAAGTTGTCTGGCCTAATAAATAACTTGACAAAAGATAAATGCCCCAAACGTTTTTTGTCATTACAATAATTCTACAATCAGCTTAACAATAATTCTACCAAATGGAACGTTGTCATACAAAAATTTGACAATCGTTAGTCGTCAAAGTAAAAAATAGGCGAAACGTTGGTTGGCAAGTCGGCGAAAAGGCAGGATCCCGTAAAATAAAAATAAGCAGCTTAGCTTTAATAAACAGCTTAAAATATAGTGGTCAAAAAATGAATGCATATTTTTTGAAATCGTCAAATATTTACATTAAGACATTTTTATCACGATATAAATTTTAATAAATTTTCACTGTATTATTATAATTTGTTGTGTTTTAGATAAAATCTCCCTAAGAACTCTGACGATTCGCTGAATAATTTTACAGGTAGTGCATAAATAATACGAAAAAGTAAGTTATAGAAATATTTATGTCAATAATAATTACAAAATGCTTACATGTAATATACTTTCAATTTTGTTATAGGTAGATAAGAATAAGGTAAACAAATGTATATTTCATACTGAAATTGGTTCAAGACGCCTAAAGATATTACTTTCAGTTCATAAAAGTAGACGATCACTGTAGAAATTTAATTTGAAAAAATATATTTTTAATCTATAATTAGAAATACAAAAAGAGTTGAAGCTATTCTATGAATATGACGTCAATAATGTGGATATTACGAGGCCGTTTACGAAATTTTGTAATTTTGCTCGACATATGTGATTTTAGAAATGTGATTTCATAGTTAAAAACTGTATTAATTCGAGTTTAAATGAATAAATAAGAAAGATCATCTCAAATACTAATGAGTAAATGAGCTAGGTACCGTATTTACTTATTTTTATTACATGATTTTGATTATTTATTATTTTGATTCATCAGCTTATGTTATATTACGAGCTGAAGCAACTCTGAAAAGCATTAAAATTGATAATACAATGTATAAGTACTTTCGCAAAATATAAATTATATTACTGCTATAAAAAATAACATTAGTTACATACTTCAAACGCGAGGTGGTCTAAGACATCTATTTGATTTTCATATACTACACCCGGGCTGCCTGGCAACGGTTGATACAAAAATTGTACTTAGTAACAAACTAAAGAAAATAAAGAAATATTACTTTCGATAATTAGCCATGAGTTGAATTCTTAGTATTTTATATTCTTTTTTAGAGTTTATCTTTTGATTTTTTTTATTTCCCACAATTTCGACGAACTTTTTCGACGGAAAACAGAAAAACAGTGCCCTCGTCTCAACGGGGCGAGCCCGACTAATTGATGAAACAACAGATGGCCGGCACCACGCGTCAGGTGCGATAGCAAGAGACCGTTATGCGCGGAATAAGAACATCGTAAGCGCCGAATCGGTTTTTCTTAAATTACTCGTAAATTCCAGATAATTTTAACAAAGTGAAAAATTGAGTCACTAGATTTTATAATTTCATACTTTGTACATAAAAATTGACTCAGTTATATGAATAATCTTGAAAATAAATTAATTTTAATCAAAAATTAGGCCTAACTTTGTGATCTTATTTTATCGACAAAATATTATTATTTTATGTTTTCACCAAATTGAGTACCTTTTAAATATAACGTATTTTCAATTTAAAAAAAAACAAGCTCATTTGTGGCACACTTTCGGGTATAAAAATCAAATCAAAGATCGGCAATTTTCCTTTATACCCCCTCTTAAGTAGAATCAAAGAATCAATATCATTTATTCAGTTTATCCACATAAAGAGTAGGTACATTATGAATGTCATAATTTTACATTGATGAATGGAATGTCAAGTATAATAAATAAAATCCATACTTCCATACTAATATTATAAATGCGAAAGTAACTCTGTCTGTCTGTCTGTCTGTCTGTATGTTACGCTTTCACGCCTAAACCACTGAACCGATTTTGATGAAATTTGGTATAGGGGTAGATTAGACCATGAGAAAGGACATAGGCTATGTTTGGTCGCGATAACCGACATCTACGCGGGCGGAGCCGCGGGCAAAAGCTAGTATGTAATAAAGAAAATTATTCTTTCGCTGGTTCGGTAGGTTGGTTCTACTGAAAAGATACCAGCAAGAAACTGAGAGAAGCCATAGATAAGCTCTTCTTCTGCTTGTATCTTCACACACTTACTGTCATTAAACGTTACAGTAGAACTACAGTTCAATAATATATATAATCCTGCAACTTTAAACACGATTGAAATCTAGTTTATTAACACAATCGATTGGTGCAAGAGGAGGTTCACGAGAATGTGCGGATGTGGCCTCAGAGCCATTGAAACTTTATCTCGTGTTCCATAAAAGTTATTTGAGTCAACGCAAGACAAGTATGATAGCTCCTGTACGCCCCGTGCTGTTTATTTTATTACAAACGCAGTAAAAGTAGGGTATATTTGCCTGCAGCTTGTCGTAAGCGACGGAGCTCTCGCAAATGAAATTCGAATTTAGAATTTCTTTCAGTATGCCACTGATGTGCTCTCGTTTATTAGTTGAGGATGTTTAACTGAGGTTATAAAACAGCTATAAGTATCTTAAGGTGTGTTATTTCAGTTATATATCATTTCGAGGTAAAAATTAAAATTAAATATTTTCCCCAAACATTGGCGTTGGGCAAGAAATTTAAGTGGGTATGCGTCACATTAAAACTACCCACATGTAACATATATTGTCTGATAATATTTTAATATTAATCTAAATCTTAGAAACAATAACTTAATATCATACCTTTGAGAATTCCGTGATGCGAAACTACTCAGGTGAAAAATAAAATATAGTGGAAAAGTACAAAGTGTCTTACTTATAGTTGCAAAACTTCTGAAAAATTCCGAATAATTCCCGAATACTTCTGGGAAAGTTTCTTTAGCTCAGAATTATTCAAAATGAATTTAATTCTAATATTCTTTAAAAAAATTAAGTTTTTTTTTTTTTACTGAAATATCGTATTTTGCATCGATCGTCGATCGCCGCCGCCGCTGCCCCTCTGTGCGTCCGCCGATGGCGCCGCACGCGCCCGACTGCCACGCGAATGCGTGCAGGCGCAGGCGATGGCTTTGCGGGGTGCGGTAACAGGGGAGATGCTGGAGAAGTTTTCCCTCGCCCCGCGAGAAAGATTCGTACCCCCGCATTCGAATGTTTCCGCTGAATGTTTCCGCCGAATATTTCGCCAGAATAATTCAATGGAAATAAACGTGTTAATGTTTATTTCCATTGAATAAATATAAATAAATATTTATTTTATTATAAATGGGATTGATTAAGTATATTCTGATAGGATTTTTATAGATTAACAGGATTTTTATTCTTCTGTTTTTAGGTAGGTACCTACTTATTTCGAAATCGAATGCTATCTTTATATTAGTATCAGTTGTGGAATAAAAAACCAGGTTTTATTGGATTTGTTTTTTGAAAAAGGGTTGCCTATTTTTAGGTTAGTTTGTATGTAACTAGTATGTATTCGCTAATCGCATAGGTAGGTAATTAATACTTAACGCGTATAATATAGCCCAGTCAATAAAAACAAGTAAAGGCAAACCTTGCAAGCGAACATGTTTTGATGCGGTTTTCAGAAAAGTATTTGTTATACTTAGGAGCAGGTTTTGGTATGTTAACCCACTTCAAAAAAAGGAGGTTATGAGTTTGAAACGTACGTATGTGTGTATGCCTGCGATTATCTAGTGTTTGGCTGAACTGATTTTCATGCGTATTTCAGGAAGGTATTTACTATACTTAGGCCTGTTTTTCTACGCTAACCGACTTCAAAAAAGGAGGTTATGAGTTGGAACCGTATCTATGTAATGTATGCATGTTTGTCTAATGTTTGTCCGTGATTATCTCGCGTATGGCTGAACCTATTTTGATTCGGTTTTCAGAAAAGTATTTATTACACTCAGGAGCAGATTTGGTATTGTTAATCGACTTTAAAAAGGAGGTTATAGGTTTGAACCCTATGTATGTATCACAGTTTGTCCACGATCATCTCGCGTTTGGCTGAATCGATTTTGATGCAGTTTTCAGAACAGTATTAGTGGTCAAATAAATGTTGAAATAAATATGTTTGTTTGCTTGCTTGCAGTCACAACCATAAGCTTCAACTAAAGAAGAGTAACTTCCAAGCGTGAAATAAGTTTATAAGGTCGATTTTCCTCGTTTATTTTTTAACATAACATAACATAAACTCACGCCTGTATTCCCCGAAGGGGTAGGCAGAGGTGCTAGCACCCACATTTCGCCAGTTTATGTTTAGGTCCCAATGTAAAAGGTGGCGAGCCTATATTGCCATTAACCGGGCACTTATAAACCTGCGATAAATACACACATAACTTCGAAAAGCATCGAAAAGTCATTAGTGTGTGCCATGGTAAACCTGGGATCGAACCCGAGACCTCGTCTCAGCAGTCCATTACCCATACCACTAGGCTACCGCGGTTATTTTTTACAGTTGAAATATTCCCAAAGTTTCGGAATATTTCGGAATACTTCCGAAGTATTCGAAGGGAATGATTCGGAATTTTTCCCGCCAGCATCTATAGTCTTACTAAATGAATGACATTAACATGAAATTTGTTATTGCACTTATACTTACCGCTAGGTGTGTCAGTTCACACATAATGATCCCTACCTTCGTTAATTTTACACAGTGGCAAAGCTAAAATAATATCATATTATTTCAGTCTTGCATGTTAAACTTTTGGAAGACAGTTGGCGAGCTGGTACTATGGAATAAATTCAACTAAAATAATATATAATATATGGACATTGACTTTTATGAAGACATTCCTGAATAATGGAGTGATAAACATCGGAAAAAATGAAACGCTCAAGTGAGACTTGAGCTCACGACCTTTCCCTTACAGGGGGAGTGCTCTTCCAACTGAGCTATTGAGCCACACCTGATTCGAACTTTAAAGTTAGCATTAAAAATTCTATAAAAAATTCAGTCAAATATTCGGGCGGAGTCATCAAAATTCAATGTTTAAAAATAGTTGAAAAATCATTCATTGTTTCCAACAGTTCGTAAGAATGTTGGTAGATGGCACCACCGTCGCCCTTAAAGGTTTATAGAGAAGGAAAATTTGAAATGAATCAGGTGTGGCTCAATAGCTCAGTAGCATTCCCCCTGTAAGGGAAAGGTCGTCAGTTCAAGTTTCACTTGAGCGTTTCATTTTTCCGATGTTTTTCGAACTTTAAAGTTAGCATTAAAAATACTATAAAAAATTCAGTCAAATTGAGTGATAGTTTCAAAATATCATCATCTTCATCATAACAGCATCTAAAACATACACTTTGGAACTCCGGGTCTAAACTTGTGCGTTTTCTCTTCATTTAACTGGAAGCCCATGTGAGAATACCAAAACCCCAAGTATCTTGTTCGGGCCCCACAAACCCAGAAATCCGTACTAATATTATAAATGCGAAAGTAACTCTGTGTGTCTGTCTGTTTCACGCCTAAACCACTGAACCGATTTTGATGAAATTTGGTATAGAGGTAGATTAGACCATGAGAAAGGACAACGGCTATGTTTGGTCGCGATAACCGACATCCACGCAGTCGGAGCCGCAGGCAAAAGCTGGTATGAATATAAAAGAATACATCGGATGGTTCAAATATTGAACTCAGTGGCCCAACTCTGCACAGATTGAGTAGAATGTTTAAGATAGTAAACAATCGTAAGTTCACGATAAAAAATAAAGTACGTATCTCGGGATTAGTTACATACCACACAAAGAACCAATCGCGCTTTGCCACGAACACTAAGGAATCGCTACTAGCAACAAAGGAGCTTTGCTAAATTTATAAGCAAATTGTGATGTCACGACAGTTGAAATACTGGCTTCCATCTTTATACATACTCCTATTCATATAACACTGAGAAAGAAGCTCGACAAAATTGAATTCAAAACCATAAATTAAACTTTGTGGAATCTAATATTTTCGCTGGTATTGGCGGAAAAATACTGCCAAAGAGGCTGTATGTATAAGCAGAGACTCCAGTGTTTTATTGACCTCAAGGCTATCAATAAGTGCTGGGCAGAGTCATTCTAAAGAGAAATTTCATATTGAGACCTGTGTCTTATAGAAAAGCTGCCGCTGTTCCGGCGTAAAACCGTTTCTACTTGTTCGAAACTTTAAGACGGAATACTGTTTTGATGACTTTTGTTATTGAGATTATATTGAATTCAGGTAACAATTACACAGGAGTTTATTTGCCTTGTACGCATCAACTACATACACTCAATCCACCATTATGTGATTTCGCAAACACGTTACCGAGGGTACAACAAAGCACCCAGGTTCCATATATCCGGAAAAAATCTGTTACTTAGGGGATAAAGAATACATTTTAGATAGTCATGTATTATAGCGCTATCGAGGTCACGGATGTTTAGCCGAACTAAACAATTAGTCAACTAGATTGGACAAATTAAGGCGACGAACTTTGTACTGTTAGTTTGTTTGTCGGTCAAAAAATGAAATTAAGATAATTTTGTGTACTCTGTTCGTTAATCTCTTACTGATGTTGACTGTACTCTTTACAATATTTTTCTATAATACTCACAGTTATTCAACTCTTCGAAAGCAAACCAATATGACGATAACATGAAAGCATTGTGCTGTACCGAGGTATTACTATTATTAGAGAAAGCGATGGATGTCTGCGAAACAAAGGAAAATAAGTTATAGTAAATATTATAATATTTTCGCTTCAGAAAGTGCTTGTCGATGTTTGAATATAACTTACTGATATGATTCGAGCGATAACCCTTGCGAATTTCCATTTGTTAGAATTTATTATAAATATATATACGATTTACATGAATTGTGCTTATCATTCTTTTGAATTTCATATAGAACTAAATTGAATGCCTGTCTATTATTCTATTTGCATGTATGTTACAATATTTTGAAGTTTTGAACCTCCCATGAGCCTCTAAATAATACTAACGATCTGTAATATGTTATATTAAAAAATAACTGACTGTAATATGTAACATATTTTAATTTTTTAATTAAATTTAAATTACTAATATTTTTTATTTTTTCGTCATTCTGCTTGGTCTACCGTTCAAAACAGTCGTGTTGCTCGTGTTACAAATTAAAAAGTGCAGTGTCAACGTAGCGGACGCCGCGCGCCGCCGCCACGATGATGCAATCGTCACTACAACTGCAAGGTAAAGTAAACAATTGTTAAGGCGAAGCTATCCACTATCAAAATGTCATCTAATACACCAATTAAGCTCAATACGGAGAATGAACATTTACTGTTCAAAGCATACGCTGACGAAAAAGAAGAAAATGGTAATCTTCGCCAAATTATTCAAAAAATGCAGGCTCAAATTGATGAACTGCAAAAAGAAATTATGAGTCTCACTCATGAAAGAGAAAGTAAAATCCAAGCCACTCCAAAAGAGAAAGAGAGTTCGACCCATTGCTCGGAATATTGTACAGACGAAGAAGATTTGGCAAAAGAAACCGAGTGGATACGGGTCAAAAGTAGAAAGAAAAGGAAAATGAGCTCGTCACCTACTCAAGCGGAAGAGCCCCAAAACACCGACTCAATACTTACCAAAAATGTTAGAACTAAGAAGGTTCCACCCCCTCCACCTATAATAGTAGATGGCATTGAAGACTATCAAACATTTTTTGATACCATAGCAGCTAATCCTTATGGTGACGCATTTACCACTAAAATCATGAACGGTAAATGTGTCAAAATCAATGCCCACAATGAGGACTCATACAAATCCTTAAGAGACATAATAACCCAGAGTGGCCATTTGTGGCACTCTTATGAAAACAAGCAAGAAAGGCCTATAAGAGTAATGATAAAAAATCTGCATTACACATGTAAGCCAGAAAGAATAATTGAAGACCTTCAAAACAAGTCTTTAAAAATATTAAACGCAGCTAACAAAATCAGCTGGAAGAAGAAAGAGCCCCTTAACATGTTCATGTTAACTTTTAGCAATGACGAGGATATCAGTAAAGTTTACGGCATAAAGTCCATATTAGGATGCAAAGTTGAAGTTCAGCCTATTAAAACATCTAAACTCGTACCTCAATGTAAAAGGTGTCAGGCGTATGGCCACACGCATAAATATTGTTCTAAGGAACCGCGATGCGTGAAATGCACCGGAAAACACCTCACTCGGGACTGCAATAAACCTGCAGAAGAGAAGCCAAAATGTGTGCACTGTGGTGAAGCACATCCAGCTAACTACAGAGGATGCATAGTTGCCAAAGAAATGCAAAACATGAAAAACAAAACAATAAAAAATGCATCTGCATCTACTCAGCAGCGAGTTGTCCCAAAGAAAGCAACAGCACGCCTTAGAAGTGAAGGAATAACTTACGCACAAGCCACTGCTAAACCAGATCACCCTATCAACAATGAGAATAACTCAAACCAATCACAAACTAACTTGTCAGAAAAATTGGACGAAATTATTAAAATAATGTCATCATTCGATGGCCGACTACAGAAATTAGAAAAGGGAGCCATGACTGGCCTAGCTAAAAAATCAAATAAAAAATGAATAACACACTCCGAATTATGGCATGGAATGCTAATGGACTACTTAACCATCAACAAGAACTCCAAGTAGTCCTAAATATCGAAAATATTGATATTTGTCTGGTGTCAGAAACTCACTTCACCAGGCAATGTCACATTACCTTTAAAGGTTATAAAGTATACCATGCATTACATCCTAGTAATAGTGCCAGTGGTGGCAGTGCAATAATAATAAAGGAAAATCTCTATCACCACGAAGAAATAAAGCATGAATATCCAGAAATTCAAGCTGTATCAGTACGAGTCAAGTGTAACCTCTACCCTCTCACGATAGCTGCTTTGTATTCTCCTCCAAGACACTCCATAAAAAAAGAAGAATATATAAACTTCTTAAGTCAACACGGGCAAAGATACATTGTGGGTGGTGATTTCAACGCCAAACATAAGCACTGGGGATCCAGACTTATTAACACCAAAGGCCGGGAATTATATAGAGCCATACAAGAGTTAAACTGTGAAGCTGTATCTACAGGCAAACCAACCTACTGGCCCACGGACCCTAACAGGATCCCAGACCTGATCGATTTTTTCATCTGTAAAAATATATCTAAAGGCGATTTTATTATAGAAGAAGGTCATGACATGAACTCGGACCATTCTACTATTCTACTAACATTAAGTAGACGTTTCCTGCATAATGAGAAACAACCCATATTAGTCAATAAGTATACTGACTGGGATAGTTTTAGACTAGACTTAGACAATAGAATAGAATTAAGAGTTCAGCTTAAAACCTCTGCACAACTAGACGCAGAAGTTAGTAAATTTATCATAAATATACAACAGGCAGCTTGGAATAACACTCCTGAGAAACCAAAATTGGTAAAACGATCGGTGTACCCAGCACACATAATGAATCTGATTAAGCTAAAACGAAGGCAACGGAGAAGATGGCATTTAACGAGAAGCCCTCAAGATAAAACTGAACTTAATAACTTAACTAAACGTCTCAAAAGGGAAATAATAACTTATAATAACTTGTTAACAAACAACTATCTACGCCAGTTAACAATTGACTGCAAGTCAGACCACTCGTTATGGAAAGTGACAAAGAACATAAAAAGACCCATCACACAAATTCCTCCTATAAGAGAAGAAAATGGGAAATGGGCTATTAGCAATCAACAAAAAGCTGACAGGTTCGCTCAGTACCTGGAGTTCATATTTCAACCCAACGTGGTAACATCGAACTCCACTGAAATTATGAATTTGTCACCAAAAACGCAAAGTGACATCTCAGAAATAAAGCTAGCTACTCCAAAAGAAGTATCAAATACGATTAAATGCCATATAAATCCGAGGAAATCACCTGGCTACGACCTAATAACAGGTGAAATCCTACAAAATTTAAATCGCAAAGCAATTGTAAAACTGACCACGCTTATCAATGCTGCATTTCGATTAAAGTATGTACCTGATCTGTGGAAAGTAGCTGAAATAATCATGATAGCAAAACCTGGGAAACCACCAGAGGAACCAACTTCATATAGACCAATATCTTTACTACCAACAATAGCAAAACTTTTTGAGAAACTACTATTAAAAAAACTCAAACCAGTTATAGAAAATAGCAATCTTATCCCAGATCACCAGTTCGGCTTCAGAGACCAACATTCAACTATTGACCAGGTTCACAGGATTACTAATTATATCGAAACAGCCCTAGAAGAAAAGAAAGTATGCTCCACTATATTCCTTGATGTAGCACAAGCTTTTGACAAAGTTTGGCACGAAGGTCTCATATATAAACTAAATGTTATGCTACCGAGACAGTATGCGGACATTCTTGAATCATACATATCAAACAGAGCATTTCGCATTCGTTACGGAGATGCTTACTCGGAAACAAAGCCCATCAATGCTGGCGTACCCCAAGGAAGTGTATTAGGTCCAATCTTGTACCTACTGTACACCAATGATATCCCAGTTACAGAAAATAATCCTATTGCCACTTTTGCCGATGACACGGCTATTATGGCGATAGGTAATACTCATGAAGAGGCAGTGGAAAAAGTCCAAATAGCGGTTAATCAAGTTCTAACCTGGACTAAAAAATGGCGAATTAGGCTAAACGAAAGCAAGTCGATTCACGTCGACTTCACCAATAAAAGATCACAACATTTTCCTGTATTTATTAATGGCCAACAAGTTCCATACTCTAATACAGCTAAATATCTTGGTATGACTCTTGACGCTAAGCTGCGCTGGAAAGAACACGTCAAGAAAAAGAGATCTGAATTGAAAATACGCTACCAGAAAATGTACTGGCTACTTGGAAGACACTCCCCGCTATCAGTACACAACAAAGTCCTATTATACAAACAGGTATTGATGCCAGTATGGACTTATGGTATCCAGCTCTGGGGCTGTACCAGTAAGAGCAATCGTCAGATCATACAACGATTCCAAAACAAAGTACTCAGGGACATAGTTAATGCACCCTGGTATATTCGGAACTGCGATCTACATCAAGACCTAAACATGGATGTTGTAGACCTAGTAATACAAAAATATGCAGAAGCCCACGAAAACAGACTTCATCATCATGTGAATGTCGAGGCTATCCAGCTTCTTGACATCACTAATATAGTAAGAAGACTGAAAAGGACGAAACCGTTCGAGTTAGTGTAGTGTTTTAATGACCAATAAACTTATGTAGTGATTAGTGCTGCTTACAAAGAACACATGAACAAAGTGTCTTCGCCTTAATAAAAACTAAGTAAGTGTTAATGGACGCATTCTTAGGTTATTGTTTACGTAGTAATTTAGGTGAAATTTGTTTACTAATTGGCCAAATAGGCTAGATCGTAATATAAATAAAGTATAAACTACTTTATTAGAAAAAAAAAAAAAAAAAAAAAAAAAATTTTTATTTTTTATGGCATTTACCATGCTAATTGTAAAAATTCGAATATTTTTCCCGATGTATTCGAATTTTAAAGTTAGCATAATAAATGCTATTAAAAATTCATTCAATTATTGGGGTCTAGTTATCAACAATCAATGTATAAAAATGGTTGAAAAATCATTCATTAGTTCCACACGTACTGCTTAAGAAAGTTGATAGATGGCTCCATCGTCGCCCTTAAAGACGGATATAAAGAGAAGGGAAATCGGTAAATGGAAAGTGTTTCAGGTGTAGCTCAATAGCTCAGACGGAAGAGCACTCCCCCTGTAAGGGAAAGGTCGTGGGTTCAAGTCCCACTTGAGCATTTCATTTTTCCCGATGTTTTCGAATAACTGACTAAATTCACAAAGTGTTCCGTCATACATGGATATTTGCATAGCTCAGAGATTATGGATCTGATTGATTTTACATGCATTTTCTCCCACGGACTAACTGAGCGCTACTTAAGTATGCAAACTGACTCATGGCTGAAAAATAAAATTAGAAAAAAAGTGTATCCAGTCTCAATTAGTACAGTATTTCCTCAAAGTCGGCAATCTAAATTAATAATTCACCCAAATAAATCGAAACTGCTTTCGTACTGATGCGTAAAAAACGAAGAAGTAAGTTTGAAAAAAGGGTACATAAATGAAATATTGAATTAAGGTGCGATCGTTCGTCAAACGTTAAGAATAATTTCCCAAGAGTGCTTGACTTCGGCTCGATACTACACACCCTTCACTGATTTGTACCGCTAGTAAATGATACAAGACTCGGAAGAACTAAAAGTTTACCAACAAACTTAAGGCCCGGTTGTAGTAATTTTAACATTTGCTATATAATTTAATGATAAATGTGTTTGATAATATCATCTATAATAATATTATAAGTGCGAAAGTAGCTCTGTCTGTCTGTCTTTCTATAAGTTACGCTTTCACGCATAAACCACTGAACCGATTTTGATGAAATTTGGTATAGGGGTACAATGAAATAGTTTTATATTAAGGCAAAGCTACTACTAAAGAAGAATGAAGTTCTTGAGTTTGGATAGTTTATTTTTTCATGAGAAATGATTGTTCAGCAGGTATGTAATAAAAAAGCATTTTCATTCATTCTAAATCATAATTGTCCATACAATTTGATACCTAATCCTTTGATACCTAATTTATAATTTAAATATATTGAGTGACATTATTAATCTATAGCACCATGCAATTTCGATCCAAAATGAAATTAACGGCTTAGTTAGGCACAGCTACACTATCAATAACAATATTATGATCTGTATTGTTAATAGATCTAGTTACTGATATCGTATCTACCTAAATCTTACTCGTTTTCAATCCATACTAATCCATACTAATATTATAAATGCGAAAGTAACTCTGTCTGTCTGTCCGTCTGTCTGTATGTTACGCTTTCACGCCTAAACCACCGAACCGATTTTGATGAAATTAGGAATAGGGGTAGATTAGACTGTGGAGGAACGAGGTGTGATGTTCCTCCAACACAAAGGGAGGATCCTCCGACCAGGCAAGGTGATCACGCCTGGCGGGCCGCGGCCCTACAATTGTCGTTGGGATGTTGTATATATATTGTACCTTTTTTTTTTTTTTTTTTTCGTGCTGAAATCCCCACGGATACCCCCCCTGCCGGAGCCGGAAGGGGAGGTTATGTCGGACTCGAACCGACTAAAACCGCACGCCGACTGTGGGTCTTGGTGCTAGGCCGGAGGTGAGGTTGTCAAAGACATATCCCTCGCACCCCGGCTGACCCAGGGCCATCCCTTACGGTCTGGCCCTCCTCAGGAGGGGGGACAACGGTGTCCCCAACTCGCCCCCGGAATGGGGAGGCGCGCTATTCAGCGCGCCGCCGCCGTGGCCTGCTTCTGCTGGGGTGACAGGCGGCTCCACCCGTCACCCCCAGGCCCGCGCTCATGGGGGACGGAGGTCAGTCAGTGCCCTCCGACGCCCGAGTTGCCTGCGCGCGCGGGCGGCGCGATCCGCGAGTCTTTCTCGCTCGTGCCGCCTCTCCCGCTCCGCCGTCTCCTTCACGACCATTACCTGCTCGCTGAAGGAGACGCCGGCCGCCCACGCGTCCGCGCAGCGGACCATTGCTGTGAGCAGGGTGGCGAGGGTGAGAACTCTCACTCCCAGGGCCGCCACTAGCTCCCGCCTCGGTTCGGCCCATGCCGGGCACTCGGTGAGCGTGTGCAGCCCCGTGTCCTCGCTCGCGTCGCAGTGATGGCACTCGGACGTTGGCTCCTTTTCGATCCGACACAGATATCTCCCGAAGCACCCGTGCCCGGTGATGATCTGCGTCAGTCGATACGAGAGGCTGCCATGTGGCCTCTCGAGCCATTCCCCCATGACCTTACCGCCTCTATGACGGCATGCCCTGCGCGTCGTTGCTCAAGTCGTCGCTCCCACTCCGCCACCATGATCCCGTGGAGCCGGGACCTCTCGGCCCGAATGTCTTCGGGCTCGGGATCGTATCCCCGTTCCCGCGCCTCCTTACGGAACCGATACAGTGCCGCAAGGGATCTCGCTTCCAGGATCTACGGTGGCGATCCGGCTAGGAGACTCGCCGCTTCAAAGGATATCGTGCGGTACCCCCTAATGGCCCTGCAGGCCATCGTCTGCTGCGGTGCATGTAGCAGTTGCACGAACCTGGCCTGCAGGGCGTCCGCCCACACGGGGCACCCGTACAGGGCCATGGACCGCACGACACCCGCGTAGAGTCTCCTGCAGGAGTCCTCTGGGCCCCTCAAGTTGGGCAGCAGCCGCATCAGCGCGTTAGCTGACACCAACAGTTTGGGGCGCAGACTTCGGAAGTGCTCTCCGAAGTCCCACCGACCGTCGAGTACGAGCCCCAGGTATTTCAACCGGGGCTTGATGTCGATGGGAGTACCTCCTACTGTCAAGCTGGATCCCGGGGATGGCCTGCGCCGAGGACCATGAAAGAACAAGGCCTCGGATTTGTGCAGAGCCACCTCGAGACCCAGCCGCCGGATCCGATCCACGACTTGAGCAACAGCGGTCGTGGCCCTCTGGGTCGCCTCGCGGTGTGTAGCGCCACTCACCGTCACTAGCACGTAGTCCGCGTAGCACGTGACGGTGGCCCCGAACGCGAGCTCACCGCGAAGCACCCAGTCGTATCCGATGTTCCACAGGAGCGGCCCCAGGACCGATCCCTGCGGGACACCGCACGACATCTCACGCCTACCGACGCCGGTCGCACTTGGGTAGATGACGGCCCTCTCCGTCAGGTACGCCCCGACTATGCGGCGGAGGTAGAGAGGCACATCGTGGTACACGAGCGCCTCCCTGATGCAACTCCAGGGCAAGGTGTTAAACGCGTTGGAGATGTCCAAAGACACCGCCAACATCACCTCGCCCCGGGCAACCGCATCCTCCGCCAGAGTCCTCACGCGCATGATGGCATCCACAGTGGAACGCCACCGGCGGAAGCCGTACTGCGTGTCCGCTAGGTCCGGCCCTACTCTAGAGAGGTGCTCGACGAGGCGCTTGGCAATCACTCTTTCGAAGAGCTTGCCCACCTCGTCGAGCAACACTATGGGCCGGTACCCGGACGGCTCGTCCGCCGGGCGTCCGTCCTTGCGGATGAGGACCAGTTTCCCCGTCTTCCACATCTTCGGAAACTGGCCCCGCTCCAAGCATGCGCTGAGGAACCCTCGCAGTCGGGGTTCGAGACCGTCTTCTCCTAGAGCTAGGACCCACGCACGGCCTGGAATGCCGTCGGGTCCCGGGGCGGTGTTCTTCTTGGCTCTAAGCCGTCGCACCGCCAGCTCTAGTTCTACCCAAGTGACCTCGGGCACGTCGTCGTCAATAACCACGCCGGGCGCATCAGGCGACCGAGGTGGCGGAGTCATCTGCGGCGGAACGTGTTCCGCCCGCGCCGGGAACAGGGATGCCACCACTTCTCCAAGCAGAGCCGGCTCGAGAACCTGGGTCAGGGGAGGGGCCCGGGGGCGCAGCTTTCCTCTTACCAAGCGGTAAGGCCGCCCCCATGGGTCCCGCTCCAGTGTCTCCAGCAGCTCCCTATAGGAAGCTGCCTTGGACCGCTTGATCTCCGCTCGGAGGGCATTCCTGGCTTCCCTGTATCCCTCTTGCAACTCCGCCACTAGGGGATCTGTGTCTGCGGGGCGGCTACGCCTCCTACGGAGCCTGGCCCACCGGCGGTGCGCGATCACGCAGGCTTGACGCAGCCTCGCGATCTCCGCAGTCCACCAGTAGACCCGGCGCCTCGGACTATAGGCTGGAGCCCTAGACATACCCGCATCGCAGACAACAGTCATGGCCTCCCGGAACCACGCCGCCTCGTCATCGACGTCATCAGGCCTGTCCGGCACCATGGCCCAGGCCTGCACAGAGGCGGCTTCCAGGAGAGCATCCCTATTCAGTCCCCTAAGCACCCAGCGCGGCTCGCGTGGGGCCGGTGTGACCGGCGCATCACTCTCGGGAGGGGAGACATCAAACCGAACGTAACGGTGATTCCGTATTCTGGGGGGGACACCCATTGCCTGAGCCCGGCGCCGAGCTCTAAATCCGGCCCCAACAAAAACAGTAGCGCGGAGGACGCACTACCCATGGACGATGTGGCGTCCGTATCACCGGCGGCAGTGACGTCAGAGGAATCTGGCGTCACCACTAAGGAAGACAGGCAGGCGCTGCCTGGGCTACAGACCAGGTCTGCAGCCAAAAAGCGAGGCAAGGGGGGGAAAAAGGTTCCCCTGCCGCGGGTGGCCGAGCTGGATGAGGCCAGCGGCACTAGCAGCAGCAGTGAGGAGGAAAGGGAGCACAAGGTCCAGGCCACCGGCCGCGAAAGGGCGAGGAGGAACGGTGGGGAGGCCGCTCCCCCTCCTCGGGACTCCTCCCCGTGGGTTGGATCCAATCCGGGGAGTGAGGTGCCATTGGTTTCGGCCCACTACCGGAGGACCATGACCCTCGGCCTTCGGCTCGGCAGGATGATGGCGGGGCAGGTAGAGTCTCCGACTCCCGAGCAGGCTGCAATGCTCGGGGTCGTGCAGCAGATCGTTGCCGCCAGCAAGGGCCTGGCCGAGCAGGTGGCCGAGCAGGCGAGGAGGGCGGACGAGGCCCAACAACAAGAGGTCGAGTCCCAGCGCCGGCTCGAGAGGGTCACAGCAGAGCTGGAGGCCCTCAAAAAGAGGGTCGAGCACCTGATCGAGTTGCCGGGAGTGGTGACTCGGTCAATGCGGAAGGCGCAGCTGGAGCGGTCAGCGCACTCAGCGCTCACCGGCCGACCGGTGCAGCCGGAGCGGCCAGTGCAAGCTGTGCAACCGCCGCGGCCAGCGCAAGCTGCGCAGCCGCCGCGGCAACCAGTGCAGCCGCCGACTCGACCGGCAGAGCCGGCATCGTTGGCCGAATTTATGGCGGCCATACGTGCCGAGATGGTCGCGCAGGAGGAGCGCACCAACCGGCGGCTCGAGGCGGTCCTTGACATCGCCCGCCGTCCTCCCCTCGCGACGCCGGCTGGGTACGCCGCCGCAGTGAGGGGGGGCCCTGCCCCCCCGGCGGCGGTGACGGCTCACCGCCCCCCTATAGGTCCTGCGGGTCCCACTCAGGGTGCCCAGGGCAAGGGCAAGGGCAAGGGGAAGAAGTCCCCAGCCCTGGCCTCAGCCCCGCCCCCGGCCCGGGCTCTGGCTCCAGCAAAATCCTCGAGCCCCCCGTTAGGGGCCTGGGAGGTAGCGGGAGCCAGTAAACAGGCAGCCAAAGTGGCCAGAAGGGCCAAGGCTGCCGCGATGGCAACAGCGCCGAGGAGGCTCCGCGTCCCTCGATCGACGGCCGTCGTCATCACACTGACGGCGGAGGCGTCGGAGAGGGGTGTGGAGTACGCCCAGGTGGTGAGGCAGGCAAGGGCCTGTATCGACCTGGGAGCCCTTGAGATCCCGGATCTGGTGTGCAAGCCCACGCGCACCGGATCTCGGATCTTCGAGGTCCCCGGCGCTACCGGCGGCCCTAAAGCCGACGCCCTGGCGGCTAGGCTTAGGGAGACGCTGGACGCGGCTGATGTCCGGGTGTCCAGGCCCAACAAGTGCGCAGAAGTGCGCATATCGGGTTTGGACGACTCCATCACGGCCGAGGAGCTTAGGCTCGCCGTGGTGGAGGCCGGAGGCTGTCCTCAGGACACAGTAAAGGTCGGAGCTATACGCTTCGGCCGGCGTGGACTGGGGGCAGCAGTTGTCGGCTGCCCCATCGCGGCAGCCCAAAAGGTTGCCGATGGGCGGAGCCTCCTCATCGGGGGCTTCCAGAAGGTGCAGGTGCGGCTCCTGCAGGCCCGACCGGCACGGTGCTTCCGGTGCCTGTCGGTAGGCCACGTAGGGGTGCAGTGCACGGCGGAGGTAACAGTCGGTGACCGTTGCTTCCGCTGTGGCCAACCCGGTCATAAGGCCGGTAGTTGCGAAGCTCCGTTGCACTGCTTCAGGTGTGCAGCGGAGGGCAAGCCGGCCGACCATAGGGTTGGTGCCAAAGCCTGCACCGCGGGGAGGCCGAAGCCGGGAGGCAGGTTCCGTCTCTGGTTCGCGGCAGGGCGCGGAGATGGTGGTTCCATAATGGATCCTCAGCTCCGCGTCCTGCAGGCAAATGCAAACCACTGTGTCGATGCTCAGGCACTTCTGCTCCAGAGCATCGCACAGTGGGGCATTAATGTCGCCGCTGTCGCCGAGCCGTACATTCACCGGTTTCTCGGGCCTGCCTGGGAAACCGACCTGGACGGATCGGTGGCACTGGTGCACAACGCCGCTGCCGGCAGTCCCCCCCTTGTTGTCGTGACAAGGGGGAATGGCTGCGTAGCGGCACTTGTGGGGGGAATAGCGGTCGTGGCAGTCTACTTCTCGCCGAGCCGAGTCATAGATGAGTACCGGCAGTGGCTGAATCATCTGACCGTCGTCGTCAATACCTGTTACCCTCACCCGGTTCTGGTGCTCGGGGACTTTAACGCCTGGTCTATGAACTGGGGTTCCCGGCGCACGAATCCGAGGGGCAGGGCAGTGGAGAGCTGGGCTGATATTCTCAGCCTAGTTCTCCTGAATCGCGGGGCCGTCGCCACGTGCGTGAAGAGCTGGGGCGACTCAATTGTGGACCTTTCGTTCGCGAGCGCCCCGCTCTCAGGCCGTGTGCAGGGCTGGCGTGTCCTTGAGGAGGTGGGGACAGCGTCGGATCACCGATACATTCGGTTCGACGTCTCCCCTCCTGCGGGCGCCGCGCCGTTTACACCGGCCCCACGCGAGCCACGTTGGGTGCTTAAGCGAATGGATCGGGAAGTCCTCCTGGAGGCCGCCATCGTACAGGCCTGGGCCTCTGCGCCGGACAGGCCTGTCGACATAGACGATGAGGCGGCGTGGTTCCGGGAGGCCATGACGCGTGTCTGCGACGCGGCTATGCCTAGGGCTCCGCCCTATAATCCGAGGCGTCAGGTCTACTGGTGGTCGGCGGACATCGCGAGGCTCCGACAGGCCTCCGTGATCGCTTTCCGCCGGTGGACCAGACTCCGAAGGAGGCGTAGCCGCCCCGCAGATACGGAGCCCCGAGAGGCGGAGCTTCATGCGGGGTACAGGGAGGCCAGAAAGGCCCTCCGAGTGGCGATAAGGCAGTCGAAGGCTGCAGCTCGTAAGGAGCTGCTGGAGACGCTGGAGCGGGACCCATGGGGGCGGCCTTACCTTATGGTAAGGGGCAAGCTGCGCCCCCGGGCCCCACCGTTAACCCGGTGTCTCCAGCCGGAGCTGCTCGGAGGAGTCGTTGGCTCCCTGTTCCCAGCGCGGGCGGTGGAACATATTCCACCGCAGATGACTCCGCCACCTAGGTCGCCTATGGCACCCAACGTGGATGACGACGACGTGCCCGAGGTCACTTGGGTAGAGCTAGAGCTGGCGGTGCTAAGGCTTAAGGCCAAGAACACCGCCCCGGGACCCGACGGCATTCCAGGCCGAGCGTGGGTCCTAGCTCTAGGCGAAGAAGACGCTCTCGAGCCCCGACTGAGAGGGTTTCTCAGCGCATGTTTGGAGCGAGGCCAGTTTCCGAAGTTGTGGAAGACGGGGAAACTGGTCCTCATCCGAAAGGCGGGACGCCCGGCGGACTCACCGTCCGCCTACAGGCCGATAGTGTTGCTCGACAAGGTGTGCAAGCTCTTTGAAAGAGTGATTGCAAAGCGCCTCGTCGAGCACCTATCCAGAGTGGGGCCTGACCTGGCGGATGGCCAGTATGGCTTCCGCCGGAGGCGCTCCACCGTGGATGCCATCATGCGCGTGGGGACTCTGGTGAAGGACGCCGTCGCTCGGGGCGAGGTGGTGCTGGCGGTGTCACTGGACATCGCCAACGCGTTTAACACCCTGCCCTGGAGCTGCATTAGGGAGGCGCTCGTGTATCACGAGGTGCCTCTCTACCTTCGCCGCATAGTCGGGGCGTATCTGTCGGAGAGAGCAGTCGTCTACCCAAGTGCGACCGGGCTCGGTCGGCGAGAGATGTCGTGCGGTGTTCCGCAGGGATCGGTCCTGGGACCGCTACTGTGGAACATCGGTTACGACTGGGTGCTTCGCGGTGAGCTCGTGGACGGTGCCGCCGTCACGTGTTATGCGGACGACACGCTGGTGACGGCGTGCGGGGCTACATACCGCGAAGCGACCCTGAAGGCCACGACCGCGGTTGCCCAAGTCGTGGAACGGATTCGGCGGCTGGGTCTCGAGGTGGCTCTGCATAAAACCGAGGCCATGTTCTTTCATGGGCCTCGGCGCGTGCCACCGGAGGATTCCAGCCTCATAGTGGGAGACATTTCCATCGGCATCAAGGCCCAGATGAAATATCTGGAGCTCGTACTCGATGGCCGGTGGAACTTCGGGGAGCATCTCCGAAGACTGGCCCCCAAATTGAAGGACACAGCTACCGCTTTGGGGCGGCTGCTGCCCAACATGAGGGGGCCGGATGACTCCTGCTGGAGACTCTACGCGGGAGTCGTGCGGTCCATGGCCCTATATGGGTGCCCAATATGGGCGGACACCCTGACGGTCCACAATGCGCGTCTGCTGCGTGGGCCGCAGCGTGCAATGGCCAGCAGGGCCATTAGGGGGTACCGCACGATATCCTTCGAGGCAGCGAGTCTCCTTGCCGGATCCCTACCGTGGAACCTGGATGCGAGAGCCCTTTCGATGCTATATCGGTATCGTAAGGAGGCGCGGGAGCAGGGACGGGAACCCGAGCCCGAAGAAATTCGGGCCGTGAGGTCTCAGCTCCACAGGGACATGGTAGCGGAATGGGAGCTACGACTTGGGCGACCAAGCGCAGGGCACGCCGTAATAGCGGCGGTAAGACCCATCATGGAGGAGTGGCTAGAGAGGCCACACGGCAGCCTCTCGTACCGGCTGACGCAGGTGATTATCGGACACGGGTGTTTCGGGAGTTACCTGTGTCGGATCCGGAAGGAGCCAACGTCCGAGTGCCATCACTGTGATGCGAGCGAGGACACAGAGCTGCACACGCTGACCGAGTGCCCGGCGTGGGACACGCCGAGGCGGGTCCTAGTGGCGGCTCTAGGGGTGGGAGTCCTCACACTCGTCACATTGCTCACAGCGATGGTACGATGCGCAAACGCTTGGGGTGCGGCCGCCTCCTTCTGCGAGCAAGTAATGCTTGAGAAGGAGGCGGCCGGTCGGGTCCGGACCAGACTCCGGGCCCGGGAAGCCCGTGCAGAGCGAAGGCGAACCGGACGTCGGAGGTCGCAGAACGACCTCCATCCTCCATGAGCGCTGGCCTGGGGGTGACCGGTGGAGCCGCCTGTCACCCTAGCAGAAGCAGGCCGCGGCGGCGGCGCAAAGTGCGCCTCCCCGTAACCGGGGCTAGATGGGGACATTTTGGTCCCCACAACCCGAAGGGGGCCATCTCGAAAGAGATGGTCCTGGGTCTGCCGGGGTGCGAGAGATATGCTTTTGGCAATCTCACCTCCAGCAGCCAAGGACCCAAGACGGCGTGCGTTTTAGTCGGTTCGAGTCCGACATAACCGCCTCCACCGGCTCCGTGGAGGTGGCATCCGTGGGGATTTTTCGCACGATAAAAAAAAAAAAAAAAAAGCGAAAAAAAAGGCGTGAAGTAGACGGCCACGACCGCAATCTCCCCCACACGCGCCGCTACGATGCCATGCTCCCTTGCGATCACCACAAAGGGAGGGGCACCCGCAGCGGCGTTACGCACCAGTGCCGCCGATCCATCCAGGTCGACCACCCAGGCAGGCCCGGGGGGCCGGTGGGTGTACGGATCAGCGACAGCGGCGACGTGTATGGACCACTGTGCCATGCTCTGGAGCAGAAGAGCCTGAGCATCGACACCGTGGCCCACGTTCGCCTGCAGGATGCGGAGTTGGGGATCCATTATGGAACCATCTCCGCATCCCGCTGCGAACTATCGGCGGAACGCCCGCCTCGTGGCTTCGGCTCCCCTCCGGTGCAGGCCTTGCTGCCAACCCGATGGTCGGCCGGTTTGCCCCCCGCTGCACACCTAAAACAGTGCAGCGAAGCCTCGCAACCACCGGCCCTGTGACCGGGCTGGCCACAGCGGAAGCAGCGGTCGCCGACCGTCACCTCCGCCGTGCACTGCACCCCCACGTGTCCGACCGACAGGCACCTAAAGCACCTAGCCGGCCGAGCCTGCAGGAGCTGTGCCCGCACCCCAACAGTATATATATTGTACCAGCGCGCGAACTTCGCTTTAGCGATGCAGGATTCGTAGTGACGTGGTAGTAGCGTAGTAGTTCGGCTTGCTGTCGCTAGATGGCGCTGGGTACATGTGGTATCGCCACAAGACCATGAGAAAGGACATAGGCTATGTTTGGTCGCATTAACCTACATCCACGCGGGCGGAGCCGCGGGCAAAAGCTAGTCAAGATATATAGCAAATTGCACCAAATAAAAACCATATTGATAAAGAAGGCTCAAACGCCTAGGGACGTGTTAAAACAGAAACACAAACAGAAATTAGCGTCAAACATGGTTCATAAATGCTCCAAATCACTATTTTACACTAAGACACCGTTATAAAAAATAAAATATCTAAAAATATATTTAGGGACTAGTAAAGTAACATTTCATCATGCTGATTTTTTTTTCAAAAACTTGGAAGAACTTAATATAAACTCTCAAAATCGCTATATTCAAGTTCTCGCCGCCATTTCTCTGTCTTTCTCTCTCTCTCTCTCTCCCTCTCTCTCTCTCTCTCACGGATTGTATTAGCAGTGCGAGTAGGGACGTCGCACTGCAACCCGGCCTTAATATGGATAACATAATATAGAAACATATAAGACAGTACAAAGTTCGTCGCCTTTAATTTGTTCCTGTCTATACAAATGTCCTGAAATTCCGTAAATCGGACAAAATTTCTCTTAACTGTAAGAATTCCATCAGTATTCATACATGAGTAGTTATTAGTAATGAACGTCTGTAAGATATTGGCATGTAGTAAATCAAATTAATCAACGCGCTTCGCGAACCAATAATACGGGAATTGCTTGATTAACATTCTCTTCTAATAAAATGTGTTCATATTACTTCCTAAATTAGTTGTCGCTTTGAATGTATTTCTATTTTGGTGTTCAATATAACGGTATGAGTATGAATAAAATCCTTGAATATTTTCACCACGGCAAGGATATGAATATTTCTAGCCTTATATAACTACGGATCATTTTTCTACATCAGTTTGTTAGCGCTGAGTAATCGCTACCGGATTGACAGTAAAAAGCTTTTATCTGTTATATATCTAGATCAATAAATAAAATCTTAGTGGATTTTCTTAGAGAGTATTAGTAATCTAGATGACTAATATTCCCCTTAATCCTTCCAACTCTAAGTTGCATGTGTTAAAAGTCCGCTCATATTGCTAGTGTTAAGTAAGTTAGTAGGGCTAACTCCTTTGAAAATTTAATGCCTATATTATGTATGTATGTCTAGTTAATTATATAAGTTTTTTTAGGGGAAAAATCACATTAAATCTAAAAACCACCACTTATACAAACAAGTAAATCAAAACCGAAGACAATGATACTAAATAAAGATAATAACTATACGTATATTTTGCTATTTAATATTATACGGTTTTATAACTGGAAGTGACTAAACCTCCGGATATTATACTACGCTCCTCACACAAATTCAATAGGCCAGGTTTAATGTATATAGTGTTCATTAACTGAACACCCTACATCTCGATTATATAGCTAGATGCCTTATCCAACGAACCTAACTAAATTTTATTCCTTACGAGATATATTTTTTTCACGGCGCTCCTCAATGTCTAACATGTTTAGTGAATGAAATTTTTCATTACATTTATTTGAAATTGGAAATCTATTTACAGTCAAATGGAGTTTGATTAAATTCCAAATATATTTTCAAATCTAACATACAGTCAATAAGACATCGACATTCTGTTATTGAATAGAACTTCATTTTTAATTTCGTATATTTATTACTAGGTGTATTGTACTGCAATATAGTAATACATTTTATTTGATTTAAAAGTTAATAGCGTCGTATAAAATCAATTTACTCTGTATCTATGGCCTAATAGTCAGCGTCAGAAATATCTCGACGATGAACTCTTAAAATGGTCTTGAAACTCTCGTATTTGGAGCAGATCAAACTGTTTGATTGATTTATATAGTATTATTGTGTGACCTGGAGGGCCAGACCGTAAGGGACGGCCCTGGGTCAGTTGGGGTGCGAGGGATATGTCGATGACAACCTCACCTCCGGCCTAGCACCACGACCCACAGTCGGCGTGCGGTTTTAGTCGTTTCGAGTCCAACATAACCTACCCTTCCGACACCGGCAGGTGACCTAAAGGTGTGTACCAAATCAGTGGAACTGGAAGAAGGTAAAAAATGAACTTAAGATAATTTCGAGAACTTTGTTTATGAAGATCGATCTGGTGCTGACTACATATACTTACATTGTAGAATTCACGCCTTCGATGACCAAAATGAAAATAAAAGTTTAAATTTGAAATCAAATAAAAATAGTAACTTGATTGATATACGTCACTCATCATAAGAGAGACTATTATTAGCGTCTCAATTCCATATTCACCAACAAAAAATTCAATAAACGATTACCTTTATAACAGTACATCAGGATAGGATTCTTTCCCAGATAATCTCAATAAGATTATCTTAAAAGGCGCCCTGAGTGCTGAGGAGAAGTCGTATTTCATGAGCAGACTTCACAATTTCAGAACGAAGATGACTAAATTATGTATAATGAAGTCTGATCCATCAACGAACCGGGTCCTAAAATAACGTTCAAATAATAAATCTATACCTCTTTTAGAACTTATGTTAACAGAAAACTAGTATGCTAAAACAAGTATTGTAATCATGATGAATGTTCAACTGTAGTGAGTTATTATGATGCTGGACTCATGGTCATACTATTATATATATATACATACAATCAGGAATTTATTCCTTGTTTGTCACTACGCCAATGACCTTTTATCATCACTTGCCAATAACAACACTGTTGTTTTACTGATAAGTATATAAATTACCATGAACTTAAAATGAATGTAGGTATAGTACATACTATACAGGTATACAGCAATTTTAATCTCAGAAATTGCCATACCTTTTTTTTTTTTTTTCGTGCGGAAATCCCCACGGATACCCCCCCTGCCGGAGCCGGAAGGGGAGGTTATGTCGGACTCGAACCGACTAAAACCGCACGCCGACTGTGGGTCTTGGTGCTAGGCCGGAGGTGAGGTTGTCAAAGACATATCCCTCGCACCCCGGCTGACCCAGGGCCATCCCTTACGGTCTGGCCCTCCTCAGGAGGGGGACAACGGTGTCCCCAACTCGCCCCCGGAATGGGGAGGCGCGCTGTTCAGCGCGCCGCCACAGTGGCCTGCTTCTGCTGGGGTGACAGGCGGCTCCACCCGTCACCCCCAGGCCCGCGCTCATGGGGGACGGAGGTCAGTCAGTGCCCTCCGACGCCCGAGTTGCCTGCGCGCGCGGGCAGCGCGATCCGCGAGTCTTTCTCGCTCGCGCCGCCTCTCCCGCTCCGCCGTCTCCTTCACGACCATTACCTGCTCGCTGAAGGAGACGCCGGCCGCCCACGCGTCCGCGCAGCGGACCATTGCTGTGAGCAGGGTGGCGAGGGTGAGAACTCTCACTCCCAGGGCCGCCACTAGCTCCCGCCTCGGTTCGGCCCATGCCGGGCACTCGGTGAGCGTGTGCAGCCCCGTGTCCTCGCTCGCGTCGCAGTGATGGCACTCGGACGTTGGCTCCTTTTCGATCCGACACAGATACCTCCCGAAGCACCCGTGCCCGGTGATAATCTGCGTCAGTCGATACGAGAGGCTGCCATGTGGCCTCTCGAGCCATTCCCCCATGATGGGCCTTACCGCCTCTATGACGGCATGCCCTGCGCGTCGTTGCTCAAGTCGTCGCTCCCACTCCGCCACAATGATCCCGTGGAGCCGGGACCTCTCGGCCCGAATGTCTTCGGGCTCGGGATCGTATCCCCGCTCCCGCGCCTCCTTACGGAACCGATACAGTGCCGCAAGGGATCTCGCTTCCAGGATCCACGGTGGCGATCCGGCTAGGAGACTCGCCGCTTCAAAGGATATCGTGCGGTACCCCCTAATGGCCCTGCAGGCCATCGTCTGCTGCGGTGCATGCAGCAGTTGCACGAACCTGGCCTGCAGGGCGTCCGCCCACACGGGGCACCCGTACAGGGCCATGGACCGCACGACACCCGCGTAGAGTCTCCTGCAGGAGTCCTCTGGGCCCCTCAAGTTGGGCAGCAGCCGCATCAGCGCGTTAGCTGACACCAACAGTTTGGGGCGCAGACTTCGGAAGTGCTCTCCGAAGTCCCACCGACCGTCGAGTACGAGCCCCAGGTATTTCAACCGGGGCTTGATGTCGATGGGAGTACCTCCTACCGTCAAGCTGGATCCCGGGGGTGGCCTGCGCCGAGGACCATGAAAGAACAAGGCCTCGGATTTGTGCAGAGCCACCTCGAGACCCAGCCGCCGGATCCGATCCACGACTTGAGCAACAGCGGTCGTGGCCCTCTGGGTCGCCTCGCGGTGTGTAGCGCCACTCACCGTCACTAGCGTGTCGTCCGCGTAGCACGTGACGGTGGCCCCGAACGCGAGCTCACCGCGAAGCACCCAGTCGTATCCGATGTTCCACAGGAGCGGCCCCAGGACCGATCCCTGTGGGACACCGCACGACATCTCACGCCTACCGACGCCGGTCGCACTTGGGTAGATGACGGCCCTCTCCGTCAGGTACGCCCCGACTATGCGGCGGAGGTAGAGAGGCACATCGTGGTACACGAGCGCCTCCCTGATGCAACTCCAGGGCAAGGTGTTAAACGCGTTGGAGATGTCCAAAGACACCGCCAACATCACCTCGCCCCGGGCAACCGCATCCTCCGCCAGAGTCCTCACGCGCATGATGGCATCCACAGTGGAACGCCACCGGCGGAAGCCGTATTGCGTGTCCGCTAGGTCCGGCCCTACTCTAGAGAGGTGCTCGACACATCTTCGGAAACTGGCCCCGCTCCAAGCATGCGCTGAGGAACCCTCGCAGTCGGGGTTCGAGACCGTCTTCTCCTAGAGCTAGGACCCACGCACGGCCTGGAATGCCGTCGGGTCCCGGGGCGGTGTTCTTCTTGGCTCTAAGCCGTCGCACCGCCAGCTCTAGTTCTACCCAAGTGACCTCGGGCACGTCGTCGTCAATAACCACGCCGGGCGCATCAGGCGACCGAGGTGGCGGAGTCATCTGCGGCGGAACGTGTTCCGCCCGCGCCGGGAACAGGGATGCCACCACTCCTCCAAGCAGAGCCGGCTCGAGAACCTGGGTCAGGGGAGGGGCCCGGGGGCGCAGCTTTCCTCTTACCAAGCAGTAAGGCCGCCCCCATGGGTCCCGCTCCAGTGTCTCCAGCAGCTCCCTATAGGAAGCTGCCTTGGACCGCTTGATCTCCGCTCGGAGGGCATTCCTGGCTTCCCTGTATCCCTCTTGCAACTCCGCCACTAGGGGATCTGTGTCTGCGGGGCGGCTACGCCTCCTACGGAGCCTGGCCCACCGGCGGTGCGCGATCACGCAGGCTTGACGCAGCCTCGCGATCTCCGCAGTCCACCAGTAGACCCGGCGCCTCGGACTATAGGCTGGAGCCCTAGACATACCCGCATCGCAGACAACAGTCATGGCCTCCCGGAACCACGCCGCCTCGTCATCGATGTCATCAGGCCTGTCCGGCACCATGGCCCAGGCCTGCACGGAGGCGGCTTCCAGGAGAGCATCCCTATTCAGTCCCCTAAGTACCCAGCGCGGCTCGCGTGGGGCCGGTGTGACCAGCGCATCACTCTCGGGAGGGGAGACATCAAACCGAACGTATCGGTGATCCGACAGTGTCTCCACCTCCACGACAACACGCCAGTCCCGCACACGTTGCGACAGCGAAGCGCTCGCGAATGAGAGATCGACGATCGAACTCGCCCCGCGCTCCGCCACCCAGAACGTGGCTTCGGCCCCGCGATTCTGGAGAACCAGACCGAGAGTAGCGGCCCAGCTCTCCAGAGCCCTACCTCGCGGGTTCGTGTGCCGGGACCCCCAAGCCTCAGACCAGGCATTGAAATCCCCAAGCACAAGAACCGGGCGAGGGTGACAGGCATTGACGACGTCGGTCAGCCGCTCCAGCGACTGCCGATACTGCCCTATGCGTCGGTGTGATGCCGGCGTGAAGTAGACGGCCACGACCGCAATCTCCCCCACACGCGCCGCTACGATGCCATGCTCCCTTGCGATCACCACAAAGGGAGGGGCACCCGCAGCGGCGTTACGCACCAGTGCCGCCGATCCATCCAGGTCGACCACCCAGGCAGGCCCGGGGGGGCGGTGGGTGTACGGATCGGCGACAGCGGCGACGTGTATGGACCACTGTGCCATGCTCTGGAGCAGAAGTGCCTGAGCATCGACACCGTGGCCCACGTTCGCCTGTAGGATGCGGAGCTGGGGATCCATTATGGAACCATCTCCGCATCCCGCTGCGAACAGTTTGCGGAACGCCCGCCTCGTGGCTTCGGCTCCCCTCCGGTGCAGGCCTTACTACCAACCCGATGGTCGGCCGGTTTGCCCCCCGCTGCACACCTGAAACAGTGCAGCGGAGCCTCGCAACCACCGGCCCTATGACCGGGTTGGCCACAGCGGAAGCACCGGTCACCGACCGTCACCTCCGCCGTGCACTGCACCCCCACGTGTCCGACCGCCAGGCACCTAAAGCACCTGGCCGGTCGAGCCTGCAGGAGCTGAGCCCGCACCCCAACAACGCCGTCCACCACGAGGACCCGCCGATCGGCAGCCTTTTGAGCTGCTGCGATGGGGCAGCCGACAACTGCCGCCCCCTGTCCGCGACGGCCGTAGCGAATCGCTCCGACCTTAACCGCCTCCAGGGGGCAGCCCCCGGCCTCCGCCACGGTGGCCCGAATCTCTTCGGCCGTGATGGAGTCGTCCAGGCACGAAATACGCAGTTCTGCGCACTTTGTGGGCCTGGACACCCGGACGTCGGCTGCGTCCAGCGTCTCCCTTAGCTGAGCCGCTATGGCATCAGCCTGGGGAGCGCTGGAAGCGCCAGGGACCTGTATGAGGCGGGCACCCGTCCGGGTCTCGGTGACTCGGAGGGGCTTCGCCAGTTTAAGAGACCTCATATCTATGAGGCCTCTGGCCCGCCTCACCAGATCCGGGTATTGCACACCCCTCTCCGCAGCCTCCGGCGTCAACGTCAGGACGACGGCCGTTGTGCGGGGGATGCGCAACCTTCCCGGCGCTCCCTTCGCAGCAGCCTCAGCCTTTCTGGCCTTTTTGGCTGCCTTTCTTTTGGCGTTCCGCTTTCTCCTCGACTCACCGACTACCTCCCAGCCCCCTGCCGGTGCGGAGCTTGTGGAGGCGATCGGGCCCGGAGCCGAGGTCGAGGCTGGAGCCAGGGCTGGGGATGGGGCTGGGGCAGAGGACGTCTTCCCCTTGCCCTTCCCCTTTCCCTTGCCCTTGGGCTGAGCGCCCTGCGCAGCAGCGGTAGCGGCAGCGGCCGGAGCGGATGGCACAGCGGATGGGCTGCTGGCCGACTCCTGTGGGGTCCGCGTCGCTGTTGGGCGACCCCTTTTTAGCGCTTGGGCATACCCTGAAGGTGACGCCAGGGGCGGACGGCGGATGGAGTCCATGATGGACTCCAATCCGCGCTTTGTCCGCTCCTCGTGCGCCGCCTGCCGCGCCTCCTGCGCTGTCTGCGCTGCCTCCAGCCGCCTTTCCATGGCGGCCAGAGCCGCCACGACGGCCGCCAGCGGGTCCGCGGGCTGGGCCGGCATCAGCACCGGCGGCTGCGGTCGGACAGGCGATGACGGTGGCGACTCCAGCCGCAGCGGTGACCTCGACCGCACCGGCGACACCGACCGCAGCGGGGATGCTCCAAGCATGCGCTGAGGAACCCTCGCAGTCGGGGTTCGAGACCGTCTTCTCCTAGAGCTAGGACCCACGCACGGCCTGGAATGCCGTCGGGTCCCGGGGCGGTGTTCTTCTTGGCTCTAAGCCGTCGCACCGCCAGCTCTAGTTCTACCCAAGTGACCTCGGGCACGTCGTCGTCAATAACCACGCCGGGCGCATCAGGCGACCGAGGTGGCGGAGTCATCTGCGGCGGAACGTGTTCCGCCCGCGCCGGGAACAGGGATGCCACCACTCCTCCAAGCAGAGCCGGCTCGAGAACCTGGGTCAGGGGAGGGGCCCGGGGGCGCAGCTTTCCTCTTACCAAGCAGTAAGGCCGCCCCCATGGGTCCCGCTCCAGTGTCTCCAGCAGCTCCCTATAGGAAGCTGCCTTGGACCGCTTGATCTCCGCTCGGAGGGCATTCCTGGCTTCCCTGTATCCCTCTTGCAACTCCGCCACTAGGGGATCTGTGTCTGCGGGGCGGCTACGCCTCCTACGGAGCCTGGCCCACCGGCGGTGCGCGATCACGCAGGCTTGACGCAGCCTCGCGATCTCCGCAGTCCACCAGTAGACCCGGCGCCTCGGACTATAGGCTGGAGCCCTAGACATACCCGCATCGCAGACAACAGTCATGGCCTCCCGGAACCACGCCGCCTCGTCATCGATGTCATCAGGCCTGTCCGGCACCATGGCCCAGGCCTGCACGGAGGCGGCTTCCAGGAGAGCATCCCTATTCAGTCCCCTAAGTACCCAGCGCGGCTCGCGTGGGGCCGGTGTGACCAGCGCATCACTCTCGGGAGGGGAGACATCAAACCGAACGTATCGGTGATCCGACAGTGTCTCCACCTCCACGACAACACGCCAGTCCCGCACACGTTGCGACAGCGAAGCGCTCGCGAATGAGAGATCGACGATCGAACTCGCCCCGCGCTCCGCCACCCAGAACGTGGCTTCGGCCCCGCGATTCTGGAGAACCAGACCGAGAGTAGCGGCCCAGCTCTCCAGAGCCCTACCTCGCGGGTTCGTGTGCCGGGACCCCCAAGCCTCAGACCAGGCATTGAAATCCCCAAGCACAAGAACCGGGCGAGGGTGACAGGCATTGACGACGTTTTTTTTTTTTTTTTTTTTTTTTTTTTTATCGTGCGAAAAATCCCCACGGATGCCACCTCCACGGAGCCGGTGGAGGCGGTTATGTCGGACTCGAACCGACTAAAACGCACGCCGTCTTGGGTCCTTGGCTGCCGGAGGTGAGATTGCCAAAAGCATATCTCTCGCACCCCGGCAGACCCAGGACCATCTCTTTCGAGATGGCCCCCTTCGGGTTGTGGGGACCAAAATGTCCCCATCTAGCCCCGGTTACGGGGAGGCGCACTTTGCGCCGCCGCCGCGGCCTGCTTCTGCTAGGGTGACAGGCGGCTCCACCGGTCACCCCCAGGCCAGCGCTCATGGAGGACGGAGGTCGTTCTGCGACCTCCGACGTCCGGTTCGCCTTCGCTCTGCACGGGCTTCCCGGGCCCGGAGTCTGGTCCGGACCCGACCGGCCGCCTCCTTCTCAAGCATTACTTGCTCGCAGAAGGAGGCGGCCGCACCCCAAGCGTTTGCGCATCGTACCATCGCTGTGAGCAATGTGACGAGTGTGAGGACTCCCACCCCTAGAGCCGCCACTAGGACCCGCCTCGGCGTGTCCCACGCCGGGCACTCGGTCAGCGTGTGCAGCTCTGTGTCCTCGCTCGCATCACAGTGATGGCACTCGGACGTTGGCTCCTTCCGGATCCGACACAGGTAACTCCCGAAACACCCGTGTCCGGTAATCACCTGCGTCAGCCGGTACGAGAGGCTGCCGTGTGGCCTCTCTAGCCACTCCTCCATGATGGGTCTTACCGCCGCTATTACGGCGTGCCCTGCGCTTGGTTGCCCAAGTCGTAGCTCCCATTCCGCTACCATGTCCCTGTGGAGCTGAGACCTCACGGCCCGAATTTCTTCGGGCTCGGGTTCCCGTCCCTGCTCCCGCGCCTCCTTACGATACCGATATAGCATCGAAAGGGCTCTCGCATCGGCATTGACGACGTCGGTCAGCCGCTCCAGCGACTGCCGATACTGCCCTATGCGTCGGTGTGATGCCGGCGTGAAGTAGACGGCCACGACCGCAATCTCCCCCACACGCGCCGCTACGATGCCATGCTCCCTTGCGATCACCACAAAGGGAGGGGCACCCGCAGCGGCGTTACGCACCAGTGCCGCCGATCCATCCAGGTCGACCACCCAGGCAGGCCCGGGGGGGCGGTGGGTGTACGGATCGGCGACAGCGGCGACGTGTATGGACCACTGTGCCATGCTCTGGAGCAGAAGTGCCTGAGCATCGACACCGTGGCCCACGTTCGCCTGTAGGATGCGGAGCTGGGGATCCATTATGGAACCATCTCCGCATCCCGCTGCGAACAGTTTGCGGAACGCCCGCCTCGTGGCTTCGGCTCCCCTCCGGTGCAGGCCTTACTACCAACCCGATGGTCGGCCGGTTTGCCCCCCGCTGCACACCTGAAACAGTGCAGCGGAGCCTCGCAACCACCGGCCCTATGACCGGGTTGGCCACAGCGGAAGCACCGGTCACCGACCGTCACCTCCGCCGTGCACTGCACCCCCACGTGTCCGACCGCCAGGCACCTAAAGCACCTGGCCGGTCGAGCCTGCAGGAGCTGAGCCCGCACCCCAACAACGCCGTCCACCACGAGGACCCGCCGATCGGCAGCCTTTTGAGCTGCTGCGATGGGGCAGCCGACAACTGCCGCCCCCTGTCCGCGACGGCCGTAGCGAATCGCTCCGACCTTAACCGCCTCCAGGGGGCAGCCCCCGGCCTCCGCCACGGTGGCCCGAATCTCTTCGGCCGTGATGGAGTCGTCCAGGCACGAAATACGCAGTTCTGCGCACTTTGTGGGCCTGGACACCCGGACGTCGGCTGCGTCCAGCGTCTCCCTTAGCTGAGCCGCTATGGCATCAGCCTGGGGAGCGCTGGAAGCGCCAGGGACCTGTATGAGGCGGGCACCCGTCCGGGTCTCGGTGACTCGGAGGGGCTTCGCCAGTTTAAGAGACCTCATATCTATGAGGCCTCTGGCCCGCCTCACCAGATCCGGGTATTGCACACCCCTCTCCGCAGCCTCCGGCGTCAACGTCAGGACGACGGCCGTTGTGCGGGGGATGCGCAACCTTCCCGGCGCTCCCTTCGCAGCAGCCTCAGCCTTTCTGGCCTTTTTGGCTGCCTTTCTTTTGGCGTTCCGCTTTCTCCTCGACTCACCGACTACCTCCCAGCCCCCTGCCGGTGCGGAGCTTGTGGAGGCGATCGGGCCCGGAGCCGAGGTCGAGGCTGGAGCCAGGGCTGGGGATGGGGCTGGGGCAGAGGACGTCTTCCCCTTGCCCTTCCCCTTTCCCTTGCCCTTGGGCTGAGCGCCCTGCGCAGCAGCGGTAGCGGCAGCGGCCGGAGCGGATGGCACAGCGGATGGGCTGCTGGCCGACTCCTGTGGGGTCCGCGTCGCTGTTGGGCGACCCCTTTTTAGCGCTTGGGCATACCCTGAAGGTGACGCCAGGGGCGGACGGCGGATGGAGTCCATGATGGACTCCAATCCGCGCTTTGTCCGCTCCTCGTGCGCCGCCTGCCGCGCCTCCTGCGCTGTCTGCGCTGCCTCCAGCCGCCTTTCCATGGCGGCCAGAGCCGCCACGACGGCCGCCAGCGGGTCCGCGGGCTGGGCCGGCATCAGCACCGGCGGCTGCGGTCGGACAGGCGATGACGGTGGCGACTCCAGCCGCAGCGGTGACCTCGACCGCACCGGCGACACCGACCGCAGCGGGGATGCCGGCCGAGCCGGCGGCTTCGGCCCCGCCGGCTGCGTGACTGGCTTCCGCCCCGCCGACCGCGTGACGCGCACCTCCGGCAGCCCGGCGACGATCTTCTGCAGGTCCGCAAATTCGGCCGCCATCTTGGCCATCTCCTTGCGGTACTCTGCCGCCTGCCGCTCAGAGCTCTCGATGAGCTCGACCTGCCGCCTGCCCAGTTGAGCCCGGTCGCTGCGCGACTCAGCCAGCTCCGCTCTCAGCAGGCCAAACTCATCGACGAGGCGCGTCGTTGCCTGTCGCAGCCGGATCTCTTCCGGCCCCAGGGACCCGGTACGGGCCCCTAACACAGTCTCCAGGGCCTCCAGTACCTCCCTAGAAGTAGGGTCGGTACGAGGCATGGGCGCCGCCGAGGTGGAGAGACTCGGCGGCACTTCAGCGTCCCTCAGGGCCGGGACCCGTGAGGAGGGCGTTTGAGGGGTAGCTCTCTTGCCACCCCGCGTTTTTCCCCTGCCGATCATTGCAGCCTTGGGCGGGGGGGAATTTTCGCTCCCGCTGCCGTCGGTGGAGGACGAGTCAGTCACTGTGACTGCCGTGTCCGTCTCAGCCCTCCGTGGAGGAGGAACTTTCCTATCGCCGTTCCTCCTCCGTGCAGATTTCCGGGTCTGCAGACCCACCGGGCTGTTGGCCCTGCTCCTCTCTGTGGCGGTGTCGAATTTATCCGTCGCCGCCGCGACGTTCTTGGACGCGACCTCCGCGTCATGGCGCTGCGCGACCTCCGCGCAGACTGTTTCGCTAGGTAAGGGGGGGGTTTTATGTTTGGTTAAAGATTGCATAAAGGTTCCCACGAGCATGAGACGAAAGGGTACACTTCCCGGGTGACGCTCATTCCGAGAAGCGGGGTACATACTGTGGAGGTCTCCTGGTGTCCACAGGTTTTAATCGACTTCGCTGTCGGGTTTTTAAGACTTTTCCTTGTCGCGGGCCGGCCAATTAAGGCAAGCCCCGCGGCCTCCAGGTTACCGGCATACTGAGTGTGGCTAGCACTCAGATCGTTGCCGATATCTAGGAGGTTACGCGACGCGGGGGAGCAGCCAACTCTCCCAACACCGACGGTGGCACGAGTGCCTGTCAGCCCCTGCGCGAGCAGTGGGCCGACCCGTCCCTGGATCTCGCGGAACCCTTGCCTCTCCCCTGTCCCCTCTGAAAGCAGAGGGATACTGGGAGCGACTAGCGGGAACCGGATCTCTCTCCGCGGGCCTTGAAGCCCCGCCACACCACGACCCCCTCTGGGTCGACTAGCCCTCAAAAGGGCTGTTTGAATGGAAGGAATCCTACGGATCCCTTCCCGTGGGCCTTGCAGGCCCACCATACCACGACCCCCTCTGGGTCAGCTAGCCCTGAAAAGGGCTGTTTGAATGGAAGGAATCCTACGGATCCCTTCCCGCGGGCCTTGCAGGCCCGCCATACCACGACCCCCTCTGGGTCAGCTAGCCCTCAAAAGGGCTGTTTGAATAGAAGGGATCCTACGGATCCCTTCCCGCGGGCCTTGCAGGCCCGCCATCCCACGACCTCCTCGTGCAATGAGGTCGGCCGTTGGGTTATTCGTCAACGGCCAACAGAGCTCCTAAGGTGGGAGTCTGTTAGCCGTTGTCCAGGATGCACCAGCCCCTCCGCTTCCGCTCCCCAGGACCGCAGTCCAAAGGGGGAAGAAACGGAAAGGCCAACGTGGAGGTTACCCAACCCGCACCCCCAGAAATTGCCATACCAAATTAACGAGGAAAAATAAGCGCAAAATAAATAAATATTCCACAACATACCCCGAACCCGCGCCTCCTGCGTAGGAGCCGCGTTCAGTACCGCCACGCCACAGAGGCAGGTTGTCTATGTAACTCATATGGGTATAAAATATATGTAAATGGTTTCTGATTACTTTTGAAATATAAAACAAGTCTACTTTTTTACAGATATTGGAAATTCGCCTTTACTTTTCCATGTTTTTAATTCAAGACACTGACCGGTTTCTTCTTACGGCACTCTCAAATCTATTATCTATTCTATGCTCAAATGTTCATATTATAGAGGTTTTGAATGTTCTAATTTTTAACCCCCGACGCAAAAACGACGGGGTGTTATAAGTTTGACGTGTCTGTGTGTGTGTGTGTGTGTGTGTGTGTGTGTGTGTGTGTGTGTGTGTGTGTGTGTGTGTCTGTCTGTGGCATCGTAGCACCCAAACGGATGAACCGATTTGGATGTAGTTTTTTTTGTTTGAAAGGTATATTAGTCGGGAGTGTTCTTAGCTATGTTTGAAAAAAATCGGTCCAAGATGGCCGCCGCCACAACATGTTGGAATACATATTTCTTTATAATTCCCTCAATATGGGTATCAAATGAAAGAGCTTGACTAGTAGATCAATTTAAAAAGCATAAAATAAAAATTAAATTGAAAATTTAAAAAACCCCCGTCACAAAAAATACCAAAAAGGTGAAAATAAATGAATAAATTTTAATTCAACGGTTGCCATGTCGGGGGACCTTACGATATAAAGGAGTACTTAACCAGTTACGGTCCCCCGACATGGCAACCGTTGAATTAAAATTTATTCATTTATTTTCACCTTTTTGGTATTTTTTGTGACGGGGGTTTTTTAAATTTTCATTAACTTAAACACTACAATATTTATCATTTTTCATAGATGGGTAGTTATAAAATTTATAAAGTAATATGTGTTAAATATAATAGGTTTGCGAATATGCAAATATGGTTTGATTTTAATAAATTTCCTGGGACATAAAAGGTGGATTTTCTGTAAAAAGTAGTACTAAACGAATTGTTTTATTTTTGTATCGCTTGTGTGAATATTTTAAAATGCATTAACAGTTTTGAAAACAAACTTCCAGGCAATGCCGCGTTCAAAGTTCTACCTAGCTACAACACCGGCTCGAGTTTCACTCTGTACTTTTTCGCAAATTAAAAAGTTGCGTTCGTCTACCGCCCCTGAATGATAGATTACATTCCAAATATATTCAATTTTCGACAATGTTTATACTTTTTCTCATTCTGGCTGTGAGAAATATTTTCAAAGAAAATTAGGAGCTGTAAGACCGAGATGGAATCATTCAAGCCACTTTTAATAGGAGTCCTTGTTATCTCATCAATCAGAGAATCGTCTGAATGATCGCCTGTACTCTAATAACCGCCTTCCACTTTCGGCATTCAATCTACCCTGGCTGCCTTTTTCTGGTTACCAAATTCTCTGGCGAGGTTTCATCATTGGCTTACCAAATTCGTCGTGATCTCCACTTTAGGGCTCATTTGCGGCCATCAGTTCATCAGCAGATTTAGCCAGCCTATCTGCAAAAGATTTCCAATAGCTACACTAAGTATTGCCATGAAATTTTAAATGTTTTTTTTTTAATTTTGATCGATTCAAATACAATTAAGTATATCTATCAATCCAGTTATGTACTAATAACTCGCCTTTACTAGTTTTATTATCTCAATAAGATATAAAGAATCCGTGTCGATGAAGTCATTATCATAGTTTTATATTCACTGCATATGCACCGTTATTGCTACTTGCTATAATATTCATCGCTCGCTCACTACCAGCACACAACTCAATAAAACGTGTTTACGAGGCGATGTATAGCGAAGCAGTGTCCCATGAATTGCTAATGTATGATCAACTTGGATGTTAGCGTTCAATTTCAGTATACTCTTCACTACGGTTTCTCAAAATAATAATAAAAGTGAAGAACTGTTTCCACCTATGTATTTCTGTGTGTTTTTTCTTGTGTGTACGAAATAATGAAATAAAAAAATAAAAAAAAATAAGAAAAGTTATTACTTTTCTTCATTTTTTTCTATCTGACGCCACGCGGGCGGAAAAAAATTAGCATACATGCATGTAATCACGTCTTTATCTTCGAATGGTTAGGCTGAGGTGAATTTAACACCCACATTTCACCAATAATAGTATTCGGTCCCATGTAATAGGGGGTGAGCCTATATCTATACATCGAATATATAAAATTCTCGTGTCACAGTTTTTGTTGCCATACTCCTCCGAAACGGCTTGACCGATTTTGATGAAATTTTGTGAGCATATTGAGTAGGTCTGAGAATCGGCCAACATCCCCCTAAATGTTAGGGGTAGTCCACCCCTTAATTTTATTTTTTATTTTTTAGACAACATTTTTAATTTCTATTTTTTTATGATACAACATACAAAAATACATACAATCCTCAATTTTCACCCTTCTACGATCAACCCTTATTTTTTAATAGCCATTTTAGTAATTCAATCATTTTTTCTTTCCGGTAGGAAAATGATCAATCGTCATTTAATTATTATCTATTTTTCATCCCCCTAAATGGTGCAGCGGGAACGGGATCTGAGGGTACGAGGACGGGATACAAGGGTAGGAAAAAATTGGCGGTACGAAGTTCGCCGGAACAGCTAGTATATTATAATAAATTTAAAACATATAACTTAAAACTCGCGCCTGTAGGGGTGCCGGCAGAGGTGCTAGCACCCACATTTCGCCTGTTTATGTTTAGGTAATAAATTTATAATATCGAAAAACATCGGAAATAATGAAATGCTCAAGTGAGACTTGAACTCATGACCAATACCTTACAAGGGGAATGCTCTTCCCCACAGAAGGAAAAATTTGAAATGATTCAGGTGTGGCTCAATAGCTCTCACTTGAGCACTTCATTTTTTCCGATGTTTATCGAACTTAAAAGTTAGCATAATAAATGCTATAAAAATTCATTAAAATATAATAATATGCTGTGTATTTATAATACCTACCTACCCCAGAAATTATTTTTGTAATAATAGATAGATCTAAAACAAAGTACAAACCAACGCAATATTTTATTCTTATTACACCTACAAGCTAGACAGGATAAGGGTTTATCTAACTCAGAACGATGTGTTTGGATAAAACTCTTAAGAAAACGGAAAAGTCATATTTTTTCATTACTACAGTTTACAGAAATCCAACGACCCAAAAAGCCTTTGTATAAAATTCGATTGCCTATCGTTGTCGCCTCGGTAACGTTTTTGTTCAGCTTCTGAACGAGGAAGATAGCTCGGTAATATAAAAATTGATGTGGATATAGAGAATGATAAGAATATGTTCTATGGTAGAATACATGACTTACGATATGTATTGATAACCTTGAATGAAATAAAACGAATACATCATGGATATAGCCAGGTAGAAATTTAGGTTTACGATTAACAAGAGCTTTGGGAGCCCAAGAAAACATGGATGGATTACGTGAAAGACGATATAGCAAAGAAGGGAGTACGATGTATAATGAATATACATCTAACAGGAATGTTAGGAGGACATGTTGCGCCGATGCTAAATAATTGAGTCAAGGGCAGCTAGATGATAATCTCTTAGTCATACTAGTTGTGGTTTGTGGTCAGCGCTCCACAAGCGTAAGAACAAATCTAAACTCGTTCCCGCGAAGAAATGGCCTGTATGAATTTCATCTAGATGCATTTAGCCGTTTTTGTATGAAAGAGTAAAAACACAGCCACGTACCTACAGACAACTTCTATATAAACAATCATAAAAACAAACAATGAAACATTATAGCTACTGTGCATATAATATACTTACTTTTTTTCATTTTATATTATGGTGCATGTACGAGGAAACTGAAATTCCTTTGCACCCACTAGTTATGTTTTTAAATAACGGTAGCTATGGCTGGATGTTATTCTGGTCTATATCGCATCTATATTCCACAAACAGCTCCAGCATATTTTTATACGATAAAATATTTATGAATATTGGTGAAGTTTTCGCATGTTATCAAACAATATCTCAGGATGGATTCTCCACATACGAGTACATGACCCCATTTCGCAAAGAAACATAGCTGTCTTATCATCAGTTAGTAGTACACGTAGCACTTTGTTACGTATGCAAATCTGTATGCCTATTATGAAACATACCCACGAAGTAGCAGACCAAAGTTTCGGGCAATCGGGTCTGATGGCAGCACGTAACAAGTCATTTAGCTTACACCGAACCGAAAGAAATCCAAATATTTCGTGCCATTCCGAAGTTTCGGACGTAGGTCCCTTTCATGGCGATCTCCTTGTTTTTTGTACTTACTAATACACACAGCAATGCAGCAATGTGATGTGTGAGTCTTGTAAACAGACAGTGTGCTAAATGCGTACTATTTTTATTTTGTGTCTGAACTTATAGATATCGTTATTATTCTGCGTTGTAGCTCATATTACTAGAGATCTAGTAGGCGTCACGAAACTTGAATACCAAATATCATTTTATTTCTTCTTTTTCTTCCAGTATTTGAGCTTGGGTTATAACGTTTCATTGTCAATATCTTCGGGACAATAATAAGTATTCTATATATTATAAACGCGAAAGTTTCTAAGTATGGATGTATGTTTGTTACTCTTTCACCTAAAAACTATTGAATGGATGCGTTTGGTCGCGATGCAAAAGCTATATTAGTACCTATATAAATAATATATAACAAATAAACTTTTTATTTTTTTAAAGAATATTAGAACCGAAGTTACTAATATTCCCTCTAACCCCTCCAACTAAGCTGAAATGCTTGTGCTAGGAGTGGGTTCACGCCGGTAGTGTAATGGCCAGGATCGAACCCGGGACCTCTCGATCATAAGGCCGACTCCTTAACCACTAAGCTACCGAGGCTGACAGTTTAGTTTTCACGTCTTGGTGTTTCATCATCTATTGAAACTCTTATTAGAAGGCCAACAAGTAGTCAGTTTAGAAAATACAATATAGGTATGGATGAATTTTTTTATAGCATTTATTATGCTAATTTTTAAATTGGAAAACATCAGGAAGAATAAAATGGTCAAGTGGGACTTGAACCCACGACCTTTCCCTTACAGGGGCATTGCTCTTCTAACTGAGCTATTGATCCACACCTGAATCTCTTCAAATTTATATTCGAAAGAGAAGGGAAATTTGAAGTGATTTTACTCTTTCATACTAAAACGGCTAAATGCATCTAGATAAAATTCATATAGGCCACTTTTTTCTTCTTTATATTATAGACGGATATAAAGAGAAGGGAAATTTGAAGTGATTCAGGTGTGGCTCAACAGCTCAGTTAGAAGAGCACTACCTCTATAAGGTTCAAGTCCCACTTGAGCATTTCATTTTTCCCGATGTTTTCGAATGTAGGTATTAAATTAAAATACTATTCATTGAAGTCTAAATAGTTTGAGCTATGTTAGTGAACTTAACATTCTTATTGGTTTAGTTATAAACCTTCCGGTGAAGTCTCAGGTACAGTTAAAACATTTCCATACATTTTCTCCGATTCAGTACGATTCGATTTCACATCGGCGCCTGTCACCATCAATTGTGGTCGCGACATGCAATTAAGGCGAAATACAAGTAAATTCGTCTGCAATGGAACTAGTAAATCTTATGTAATTGTAATGTGTTGATCTAGTTAATGACTGATAAGTGTTGTTTAAGACTTGTTTGTGCTTTATTGCTATGTTTGTATTTGTCTAGACGAGTTTTTAAACTAAACATTACTGATAAAGTAAGTAAATCATTTGATGATAGTCTTGTTTTTCTTGCGAAATTCCTCAGAGATACCACTCAACAGGGGTTAACAGTTAAAGCGAAAGTAAACCGAGAGACTATAATAGTGTTCCGTCATAGGAGACTATTTCCAGAGCCTCCGGGTACGAAATCCCTAGCAACCAGGCAAATAATGGTTACCTGTTCTGCAAGAGAATGAAGGAGGTCTTATTTCTTTTCATCGAGATAAATGCGCTGTAACCTTGGAGGGTCACAGGGAACAGGTTATTAATTAAAAGAAAGTTTGAAAATAATTAATCATTATTTATTCCCCGGCTCTCAATTAAAGTCTCATGTTGAGTCGGAAATATCAGTGATTGGTACTACAGCCACAGTGCCTACGCACTTATCTGAAGACAGAAGGCATTGCCAGGCGTTTCGTTAAAAATCACGAATTGCATTCTCGGGCCTTGCTTGGGTGAAATAAAATACGCACCTAGACTCACACCGTGCGCGAATGTGGGTGTGTTCATGTATTATTATTTAATACTAACTCAAATATAATATTATATTCAGCAAACTAAAATTGCTAGACACACAAAGACTCTTCGAAACGTAAGTAATCTTGTGAAATCTCGTAAATGGGTTAAAACGACCGAGCGGGTGCCACAAAGTGAATTATGAAAGTGCTTTGCAGCGCAGAGATGCCTTGAGTTATTTAATTGAGCAGCTTCGATTACCAAACCCGGCAGAACCCGGGAGGACAGAGAATACGCAGGTCTTACATGTGCTAGGGGATAAATTATGAGTGTGGTTTTAGGGATGATGAGATTTATTTAATTTTACTTGTAGGACTGGAAAATTTCAGTTATCTGGTTTTCCCAAGCGTTGGAGTTCTTCCAGAAGGGCTTTCTTCAGGCATACATCCACAGGCCACAGTAAGCACTTTCCACGAGGTGTGTCGTGTGATTGTCTGCCACCTAAGTGGTTTCGCAATTTTATCGTAATACGTACTTACAAAACTTCAAAACAAAAACTGAATTAATGTTTTGATGTTTTATTTAGGAATATTATTAATTGCACATCAAATAAATAATCACATATCAATATATTTTCATCATTTATATGCTTTTGAAATCAAATAAATGGGTCCGGCCGTTATGCTCCCATTCCGGGTTGCCCCCGGCCGTGTTGCTCCCATTTTCTTTGTAACAAAACTCTTGAGGAAATACTGTTGAGAACAAAAGTGTTTTTGAATTCAACTTATATTTATTTTATACTATGTATCATCGTTTTAGACATTAATAGGGATAGTTTTTGAGTATATTCTATAAGGATTTAAAAACGCGAACTAAATTAAATTAAAATAATGCTGATTTCGAAAATTAACACTCTTAGGTTGCTCGTTCATAGTTTAGACTACCTACCAGAGCTCCCCCCTAAAAGCCTAAAAGCGGTGAGTCATGGGCTCAGATACAATGGCAAAAAGAGTGAGATTATGATCTTTAAGGCAAACACAGTGACATACTCAGATGTGCCCACAGTCTCACTATATGGCAAACCCCTTAATAGAGTTGACAGGACAATGTATCTGGGCCACTGGATCACCGAGGACTTGCGAGATGATTGTAACATTGAGAGGGAGCGCAGATCGCTGGCTGTCCGATGCAACAGGCTGGCCCGTAGGTTTGCACGCTGTACTAAGTCAGTGAAGGTTATGCTTTTTAAAGCATACTGTCAATCCTTTACACGTGCAGCCTTTGGGTTAGCTATACGCAGCGGGCATACAGCGCTCTGCGTGTCCAATATAATAACGCGTTTAGGGTTCTGGTGGTGCTGCCGTGGCACTGTAGTGCATCAGGTATGTTTGCAGAAGCGCGTACGGATGGCTTCGAAGCAATTATGAGGAAGCGGTGTGCGTCTATGCAAACCCGTGTACGCGGCAGCACCAATAGTATTCTTGGCTGATCGGCAGGATTCACCTATGTGGCGAAGATGGGTACAAATTCACATGTAGGTCGTTTCCAAATAAAAATAATATAAATTTATACTAACCCTAGTTTATAAGGATCACTGTTACTAATACTATGGATAATTTTCCAAAATAAATGGATATAGTAATATTAATTGTCCGCTTCTACCTGAAAAACGAATATCCGAAATAATTGCATCCTTTTCACTCATGCTTGAATAGTGCAAATATGCAAGTGATAACATAGGTTAAGCGCTCAGTGTGTCGTTTCACAATGTCGAGTGAAGGTCCTTCTTCCTCTTTTTTTTTTATATACCACTTAGGTGGCAGACAAGCACACGGCCCACCTGATGGAAAGTGGTTACCGTGGCCTATGAACGTATGCAACACCAGGGGCGTTACACTCGCGCTGCCTACCCTGAAGAAACCTTCTAATGCCCCTCTTGAAGAACGCCATATTGTAGTCGCTTGGGAAAACCGTGGCAGGGAGTTCATTCCACAGCTTGAGCGTACGTGGTATGAAGTTCCTTTCATACCGCACGGTGCGCACCGTATTCGGATGCAATGTGTGGGGATGAATTCCCTGTCTATGGCGAGCGGTGCGATGATAGAATGTAGCTGTAGGCATCATGTCAAATAATTCATCTGAGCACAAACCATTATATAGGCGGCAGAAAACACACAGTGAGGCAAAATCCCTCCTGAAACTGAGAGGTTCCACATCGCCTGCGAGTATGGGACTGTCGACGAGCCTCAACGCACGTCTTTGCACCGAGTAGAAAGGGTAAAGCTGGCGTGCGGGTGCTCCGGCAAAAAGATGACAGCAGTACTCCATGTGGGGCCGAACCTGTGCCTTATAAAAAAGGAGTCGCTGCCCCGCAGTGAAGTACTGCTTCGCCCTGTTAAGAACTCCAAGCTTCTTTGATGCCAGCTTGACCTTGTCCTCCAAATGACTGCGGTACTGGACGTAACTTGAAATGTCGACGCCTAGGATCCCGATACTCGGGGCAATGGTAAGCCGTGTGCCCAGGAATTGCGGCGCTACAATAAACGGGGTTTTCTTAGCGGTGAATACACATACTTGTGTCTTGGTGGGGTTGAACTGGACCAGGTTTAGTCGACCCCAATCGGATACTCCCGAGAGAGTAGGCTCGATTTCTGACACAAGTTGTTCGCGACTCCCTCCACCTCGGACTGGGGGATGTTTGCACGCCCCGTGTAACATGCGTCTCCAATACTGTCGTCCGCATAGCAATGAAAGGACTCATCCGACAGCATGTCATTAATATGCAGCAGAAACAGGGTCGGAACCTTGTGGGACACCAGCGTTTATGTCCATGCGGCCCACTCGACTTTCGAACATCTAGGGATTTTAGTTCTCGCCGAACCCTCCGCTGGGTGATTTTTACTTCACCTAGGGTATACTAGGTGGTTCGGCATTTCCATCGTTCATAGTCGAGTTTGACGCAAAGAGGTTACCTAAAAGATCGGCTTTCTCCTTGGCGCCATGGGCCAGACTACCGTCGGGTTTTGATAGCGGCGGAAAACAGGAATGGACGAAGTTTCCCTCGGCAGCTTTGGCGAGCGACCAAAATGCGCGACTACCAGATGGGAACCTTGCAAGCCGGTCACCAATTCTGCCGATGAACTCAAACTTAGCCCTGGCCGTTGCCTTCTTACTGGACCTCGAGGCAGCATTCACTTTCCGCTTCACTTCACCGATGTTCGGATCCTTATTGGCGAGGGCCGTGGTCCAATCCTTGTAAGCAGATTGCTAGTTCTCGCTTCTCTGCAGGACCTATTAAACCACGGACGCTTGCTCGCTCCTGTGGCGATCCAGCGGTTGGGGATATAGCACTCCATGCCCGCTAGGATCGCGTCAGCGACTGCTGTTGCACAGGAGTTTGGATCATCTGAAGTGAAGCAGAGCTGCCTCCAAGGGTACGACGCGAAGAATTCCCGCAGTCCGTCCCAGTCTGCTGACCTGTAGTGCCAGACATGCCGCCACTGAGGTGGCCGCGATGGCTCAGGTCGCATAAGAGTCACTTTCACCCGGACGAGGCTGTGGTCCGAAGTACCAAGAGGTGCTTCCACAGTTACGGAGTACTCGTCCGGACGCGAAGTCAGCAGAAGGTCCAGTATAGAGGATCTGTGGGTCTCGATATCTGGTGTTCTAGTGACAGAACGCACCAGTTGAGAGAACCCGTAGGTCAGGGCGAAGTCGTGAGCAGCCCTTCCCGCAAAATCAGTCGTGTGAGACCCCAGCCACTCCACGTGGTGAGCGTTGAAGTCCCCCAAGAAAACTAAGTCTGGGGTGGGATATTGCTTAATTACCCTGTCCGCCGAGCGCTGCAGGTGCTCAAACAGCTGAGTTGTGCCCAAGTCACCGCTATGAGACCTGTAAAGGCACGCATAGATACGGGTGTGGCCACCGTGATCTATACGTACCCATAGAATTGACAGGTCCCTGTCTTCGTGAATATGAAGACGGCGGCAGCAAATATCATCCCGGACGTACAGGCATACCCCGGCGTGACTCATAAAATTATGTTCGAGTTTATACCCAGGGTACATTAGATAGCCTGTATCGGCCGGGCATGTTATTTGCGTCTCCGTCAGAAATAACAAGGTTGGCTGCTGGGTTTCGAGATGGTGGTGGACCTTATTAAGGTTTGAGTGAAGGCCCCTAATGTTGCAGAAGTCCACTTGCATCGTGGAAGATGGTGCCGCTGTGGATACGTTTCTCTTTTTCTTTCTTTTCATAATAGATTGGGGTGGGGGGGGGGGGGGGAGAAGGCAGAGTGAGTTGCTGTGCCGTCAGCGCAGAAGACAAAGTAAGGCTCTGTACCACCACATACGGACTGGGGTTGTGTGACTGGCTGGCGCGGCGGGCAGAAGGGCCCCCGGTCCCCTCCCAGATACTGTAGCCGGGTCCACTCCGGTCTCCTCCTCCGGCACGACTACAGCACCGGAAACTTTACACAGGCTGGTGGTTCAGCCTCCTGGGGCGGAGATTAAGTGATCCCCAGGTTTGGGAACCGTACAGCCTGCGGGCGGCCAGCGTATAACCGTTTCACCGGGTCTCCCTGACCGCAGCGCCTACATTTCACGCCCCAACCAGCAAGCGGCGTCTACTTGAGCCTTTGGTCTTCCTACTGACAGCACAGGACCTCTCCAGTGAACTCTGGCTACCCTACTCACCGCCGGGAACACAACACTAGGTTAATATGGCCGCGGTATTCTGTAGGGCGGAGGTACTTCCCCAGTCGGACTGCTCAATTTGGGCGGGAGATACCGTCTTGTCCTACCTCCTCTCAAGGACTACAGCGTAATTATAAGCTTATTTCGAATACATAGGGAAACAGAAAGAATCATCTCGGGCGGGACTCGAACCCGCAGTCTTTCCCTTACAGGGGGAATGCCTTGACCAATTCGGCTACCGAGACACCGCCCGATGTGATTAAAATTTCCCATCTTATACGTCTTTAAGGCGACGGTGGAGTCATCTACCAATTTTCTTACGAACTATCGGAATCAATGAATGATGTTACAATCATTTTTAAACATTGATTTTTGATAACTAATCTTCGTTATGATATGCTTGTGTTGTGTTATACATTTTGTAAAGTTGAAAGCATAACGAATTAAGTAAGTAGGTAAGTATATTAAATAAAAACACTGTAGGGGAATCTACATTTTTAGACATTTTTTTCTAAAAATGGAAATACCTATATGATGAAATGTTATCCCATTAAAATTTTTCGATTGTTTATCTTTACAATTGGTACATCCTTGCATACTAAGAGGGAAAAAGTCCTATTCATTATTTTTATAATATTGATGGATTAGTTTAGTTTTTACTACGGTGATGATTACCGCCGTTGTAATAAGATTCTATATTGATAATGAGATTTATTGAAATCGTGGATTTATGTTTGTTAGGTACTTAATTAAACCACACAACGGTAGAACGAATCCGGATGAAAATTAGCAGAGATAGAGAATTTAAAAAAAGGAATCCTTCATGATCCAATCATTTCAATTCAGAAAATCCAAGAAATCCATACTAATATTATAAATGCAGAATACAGTAAATCTGTATGTTATAAAGTATTATGACAAAATCTCAAGACAATAAATCAATATAAATGTTCCAAACGTAACAATAACAAAACTCAAGTAAATCTGATAATAAAAACTACGAAATTAAAATGTACAACAGTCACTGTGACGCGGACGCTACTGCAGGACGAGAGCGGGGCATCGCGCGGAAAAGCGGGAGGAGGGTTGTTTGTAAGGCCAGGTGCCATGTTAATTTGCACGAGCTATAGCTACACACATCAGTCATGATTATACTCTTAATTTCCATTTATTATTTTAACACTTGTCTGCTCAACCGTACTGAATCGAATATCATGACAAAAGGAGAAACTATGGGGGCAACACGGCCGGGGGCAAAACGGAATAACAAATTTTTCAATGTGGTGGCATACCGGCCGGGGGCAACCCGGAATGGGAGCATAACGGCCGGACCCAAATAAATTACTTTACTACAAATAAACTGAATGTTTAACAAAACTAGTACTGCAGAAAAAAATAAAAAATAAAATACACATGAGCATGACATTACTTTTCCTCCATCCTCATAATGCGATACACATAAATTTATTTAGGTACAAAAATTATAAATGTTTATCAAAAATACTAACTGCACAGCAAATTAACTAGTGCGCATGTAGAAGATACTCATTGTCAAAGTAAAATATCTATCCGAGTAGCATGTATACTAAGTAATTAAGATCAGAATGATCACTACCCACCCTGAAATGGATAGGTTAGGTTAGAAGTATGTAGTATGTCTTCGTGGCTTTTTTTTTATAAGCAAGTAAGTAGTTTGTTGGTGATATTTTCTGAAGTTTACGCGAATGTCACTCATTGAAATAAAACCACTTTTTACGGATTCTATCGCGATATATTTATACATTTATACATTTTCGCGGTGTGTTTCACACCGCGAAAATGTCTGCTGCAAAGCAGCCGAAACGTCGGGTTAAAAAGTAATAATAACAAATATATCGCGATAGAATCCGTAAAAAGTGGTTTTATTTCAATAGTTTGTTGGTGCTCAATTGGTGCTCAATCAGTATTTTTGATGTGAATTTGGATTATTGTGTAGTGCATTAGCAGCATTAGCAGTGCATTAATAAAACTGCTTTGCATTAAGATAAACAGCCGTACGTTACGAAAATAAATTGTAGTGGGTTTTCTAATACTTACTAATCTAGTTTTACAGTTTAGTGCTGTGCAATCAGTGATTTTGATGGAATTTTGGATTATTATTTCATAAAAAAAGTATTTTATTTTATTTGCGTTTAAATACCACCCTTTTATTTATGGTGGGACGATATAACTTCCGCTCACCTGGTGGTAATTGAAGTATAAAATGCCAAGAATGTCAAAGTTTGACGACCAATAGAAATGTTATTTTTATATGTCCCGCTTAAAAACCCGGGTTTGCAGGAAGGAAAGACGTGTGTTGGTATAATAAAAAGAATTCTAAGTCTTTACGACGCGGAAATGAAATGAGGTGTTGAACTGTTTGGTTTGAGTTAAAAGTGTTCGCATTTTATGGGGTGCACAGTTGTACACCTCAGTTCAATTCATCTTGTTCTTATAGCTAAAAACCTGCCAAGTACGCATCGGAATTACTGTCACGTATTTCTTATTTAACTATCTTATTTATGAGGTTCTTTGCTATTAAGTTTGCACTTCATAGTACCGTACAAATGAGACAACCACCATCAAAACTCTACCCGTGACAAAGTGAACCGAAAAGCAACCGAAATAATCGGGATGAGGGTAAATAATATAATAGTACTAAACAGGTATTTAAACTATCATGGTCACTGTCACTATATTAGTTATATCGGGATATTTACCATGTTGTATTGTTTCGAGTTCTTGATATTTCGGCGCTGTTGCAAGCGTTAGAGTTCCTCCGTGATTATGACGCTTGCAACAGCACCGAAATATCGAAAACTCTAAACAATACATTTTTTTTAATAATAGTAACAAATAAATCTGGACATCATCCATTAAAAAAGCTTTTATTTCAATGTGGATCGTTTACGTAAACTGGCGAAAATATAATGTAAAATGTATCTTTTCTGGCATTTTAGTGGTAGACGGTTTTATATTCTGGGATTGACGAAGTTATGGCTCTGTTACCTAATCTCACAATAGCATAACTGTAATACAATAATATATTGTCATCCATATTTTTAATAAATCGGCCATAAACAGCCACAACATGGAGTCCGATAATCACACGATTAGTTGCGGTGGAACCATAAAGCTTTGATTAACGAGCGGTTATACCTGTGTGCGTCTGGCGCGGCTTTAGAATAAAAACAGATTAGTAATAATCTTCAATTATTGAGGTTTTGTCTCTTCGGATTTTGAAACGAATGAAAGTGGATATTGATAGATGTTTAAAAAAAACGATCAAATGTGAAGTCTAATTGACATGGTGATGAATTGAAGGATACGAACAACGTTGCTATCGAAAAACTAAGTTATCAATTGATATAGCTCGCAGAGTTAGCAAACTAACAAAGTGGCAGTGTGTTGGCAACATCAGCAGGAGATAGTTCAAATCGTGATAAAATCATCACAATAATATACCACATTGGGAGAGGCCATGTCCAGCAGTGGATTGCTAATGGGCTAATTGATGATTGATAATCATGAATAATCCTTACCTTTCCTTCCTTCACAGGACGACAAGTGCAGGGCTAAGATGCCATCCATATACGGTGGAGAGTATACCTGCTAAAACCAAGCGTTTCAGTGACTCATTCCTATGCCGCACCACTAAGACCTGGAACTCTCTGCCAGCTCACGTGTTTCCTTCTTCCTACAGTCCCGGGTCCTTTAAGCGGGTCGTGAAAAGGCATCTAATGAGGCCGTCAAGCTGAGTGCCACCACTGTTAACATGGTACATGATTACGATGGTGACCCTCTTTCCGAGACTTTGCCTTTAGCTTAACATCAGGCGAGGTGAAGTCAAATTGACGTGTCCTGTATAAAAAAAAGCTATCGTAATCAGCTGGAATCAAACCCTACAGTAGCAGCCGAACGTTTCACACACGAAATTGTAATTCACATAACAAATAAATAGTTTTCTTATTCTCTGAAACTTCCATTTACTTAAGTTTACGGCTGAAATTTCAAATCCTTTAGGTCACAAAGTAACACTTATGAATGCTGAAATTTATTGCCACTACATTAAGGTTTATTGCAAGATTTGCAAGGCGACTGCCTCACATAGTTGATTTTTCTCTTAGTTTATTTAGAGACAAAGCGTCTGAGCAAAAGTCTCCACTGTGGTCGGTGAGGTGTAGGCTTTTTATTTGATGTTAATATTGATGACAGACAGATTTCTTAAGATCTATAATTGTAACCGCTTACGTAGTTCACTTGAGTCACTGATTTGTCATCAATGCTGGATCTGTAGGCATATTTCGGTGTATTTATTGAATATTTCGGTGGATATTTGAACTAATCATAGGTAGTCCAATCATTCACTGGAACATTCAATGACAGTCGTTCAATAAAAATAAATGTAATGGTATTTTAATTTTTCAAATTAGACATTAACTAGTTATTAGAGAACATGCAGTTGCACACAGGTTCAATACATGACCCTCTTTTTTGATTTTGTCTCAGGTGCATAAATTAAATCTCTTACAGTAACTTTTCTGTTATTCTGTATCAGAAATCAAGTGCGATTTAAATTTTGAAATACAAGATTTTTCAAGCACTGCAGTAAGTCTAAGACGCTTGGCCCTCTGCCAGTAGCCAGCTGTAAGTATTAACTTTATTACAAGCAGTAGGTCGCGTTCAAGATGTTACCCATTATTCTCAGGTTAGGTTTTATGTATCGCTATTTTTGATGCATGCCTACTGGTGTTACGCGTAATATTTGATCCAATTTCTACGTTCTATAGGTCTAAAATCGACGTACCAAATTCTGACTGCTGTGTACGAAGCAAGTCGCAAGTTAATTTACATATTTAAAACGTTACGAGGCTCTGCGAATGCGACCGTCTTAAAAACTGTGTACTTTAGCCTTGCACAGTCAATACTAACATATTGTATACTGGCGTGGGGAGGAGTACACAAAACGATCCTGCTACCACTGGAAAGAGCACAAAGAGCTGTAATTAAGGTTATAAATAGGAAGCCTCTTAGATACACAACCGAACAACTTTTTCGCGATTACAAAGTTCTGACAGTTCGTCAACTTTTTATGCTTAAAGCGATTCACCATACTCATACAATTCTTGAGTATGATCCTATTTCCTACGCCTTGGCCCGTAGAAAGCATGCGATATGCGAGCCGGTTGTGCACAGAACCTCGTTCGCGGCTCGCCAGTGTTACGTCCTGGGCCCAAGACTTTACAATAGAGCTAGTAGAAGCATAAGCTTGTACACAAAATCTAGATACGAATGCAAAAAAAATGCTTACAAATTGGTTGCAACATCTAAATTATGATGAAACGGAGTATTTACTTGAGGTTCTATGTTAAATGTAATGTATAAAATAGCTAGGTATAGTAAATCCTTAATGTAGTTTGCTTTTGTTTAAATAATTAGTCGTAATAAAATGTAATAAATTAATTAATTGTACTTATTTTACTTAAGTTTACTGGTTGCGTGGGTTTCCTGGTGACCTATAAATACAGATACAAATTGTTGTATCTAGTTTAGGCACCAGTCTCACAATTACAGTGTTTTTGTATAGCCATTATGATACACTAAGAAAATAATAATATTATTGTTTTATTTAATAAGAATTTGTATTTAATTGTTTGAGAGAATAAAAATATTTTTATTATTATTCTCTTTATTCATTTAAAAATCTTATAAATTATATTTTTAAATACATATTTAAAAAAAAATCCATTTAAAAATATAAAAAATAGTATCCCACCGGCATCGGGTACAGGGACCAAGCTACCGGTGGTTAGGGCTCTAGAGAAAGGAACTTCCTCACGATGCGCGCCGTATCAAGGAGTACTGCCTTCTGAATCTGGCCCTTGACCCAACCATCCAACCCGAGCCTCTTCAGATGTTGGTCGAGGCTCTTTGCTATCAGTCCGTTGACTGATACGACTATCGGCACAATGATTGCTGAGTCAACATTCCACATGTCGACAACCTCGTGGGCCAAGTCCAAGTATTTAACTTGTTTATCTTTCTCAGCTTTCACGAGATTCTCGTCATGAGGAATGGTGACATCAACAATCAATGCTCGGCGTTCGGATCGGTCTATCACCACAATGTCAGGCTTGTTAGCTACAACAGTCCTATCAGTGATGATAGATCGATCCCAGTACAATGTGATATGGCTATTTTGTAGAACTGGCTCAGGAACATACTTATAGTACGGCACCTCAACTTCCACAAGGTTGTATTTCAGAGCAAGTCGCTGATGGATTATCCTGGCTACTTGATTATGTCTGTGCAAGTACTCGCCGTTAGCAAGACGAGAACAACCGGAAGTAATATGCCTGAGGGATTCACCAGGTTGGTGACACGCTCGACAAATGTCAATTGTGCCATCCCTCATGATATACTTCCGGTAGTTATTCGTCTTAATAACTTCGTCTGCAATTGCACAGACAAAACCTTCAGTTTCCCCAAAAAGGTCACTGAAACGTAGCCAGGACACAGACGCCAGTAGATCTACTTCGGGCCTGTGTAGGGCCCGATAGAACCTGCCATGTAGCTCCTTACTCTGCCATACCTCCCTGCGGCTGTCAGTGCTAACTATTGTAGGCCTGCGCCAGTTCTCTTTAGCCAAACCGAGCGGGGTGAGTCCGGTATCTACGTTGACTACATCACGATGCATGTCCACGTTCGACTTAAGAAAGTAGTCTCTGAGATTGCACACCTCGCGATTATGAAGGGTCTTAGCATTTAAAAAACCTCGACCTCCACATTTCCGCGGGATGTACAATCTCATGACTGACGACCGTGGGTGGTGCATTCGGAATGCAGTCAACTGAGTCCGGACTTTCCTATCGATGGTATCGAGTTCAGTCTGAGTCCACCTGAGTATGCCAAAAGAGTACATCAAGAGTGGCATGACCCAACTGTTACAGGCACGCACCTTGTTACCACCTGACAAAAGACTGTTGAGTACCTTTTTCAGGCGGCCAAAGAAACGTTCCTGTAACATTTGTTTCATGTCGACCTCATTGATGCATAACGCCTGTGACATACCCAAGTATTTATAGGTCTCAGTTACGAGGAGTGATCTTAGGTTAGTGGAATCAGAGAGTTGTATACCCTCCGACTCCACCACCCGCCCTCGCTTTACATGAATTACTGCACATTTGTCCACACCAAACGCCATTTTAATAGAGTTACTGAATGTTTCAGTTACCTTCAGTAAAGCTATTAATTGAGGATTGGTGTGGGCAAATAGCTTTAAGTCATCCATGTAAAAGAGGTGGGATACCATCTGACCCTCTCTTCGTAGCCTATAACCTAACCCTGAATTCACCAGTAAAGTACTAAGTGGATTCAGGGCTAAGCAGAACCAAAGGGGACTCAGACTATCCCCCTGAAAAATACCCCGCTCTATTGTTATCGGCACGCCGCCACCCAAAGCCTGACGACACCCTGGATAGAAAAGAACCGTCCTCCATTGCCCCATACACGACCTTAAGAAGGTACATAGAGTTGTATTCACTTTATACAACTCCAGCACCCTCAAAAGCCATGTATGTGGCACGGAGTCAAACGCTTTCTTGTAATCTATCCAGCATGCTGTCAGATCCTTACGATTGCGGCGAGCTTGTTGGCTAATAGCCATATCAATCAGGAGGAGCTCCTTAGTACCCCGGGCCCCATTCCTACATCCATTCTGAGAGGCACACATAATAGAATTATTGTTTATATGATTGTTTATCTTAGCTCTCAGGATGGATGTAAGAAGTTTATAGACCGTTGGTAGACATGTAATCGGTCTATAATTATTTGGCTCCAGAGTACTACCAGTTTTATGGAGCAGGTGAGTAACTCCTGTCGTCATAAAAGCTGGTAGCGTCCCAGATTCTATAGCGGATTGAAATTGTGAGGCCAAAACAACATGCGAACTCCGTAGCCACTTAAGCTCGATATTTTTGTTCCTAAGCTAACTTTATTTATTGGAACGGTAAAACAACTTTTAAACTTCCAAACCAACCGTAATTAGGAACTCCATCATGTTTTATATGTCAAAAATGTAAAATTAAAAATTGTAAAAAATTGTAAACTAGCTTAATATGTATGTATGTAGAAACTCCTTCATCTTAATTCATTTGTACACGCGTTCTTGTGGAATGCAACCTGGACTCTAATCCTATTGCATCGTAGTATTATTATATTTATTATTGGTTGTAATCTGTTACGTGTGATAAATAAATAAAATAAAAATAAAAATAAAAAAATTGTGCAATCCATCCGGTCCCGGAGATTTCCAGTTAGACAACGAACGGACTGCACAATCTACATCAGTGGCATCAATGTAGATTTCTTCCATTTCTGGAATGGTTTCGCATGCTCTTTCGACCTCACGCATCCAATCACCTTCAGTGTGACTAACGGGCACCGACCAAATGCTGCGCCAAAACGCATTTGTGGCTTCAGCATCCGGTCGCCGCACGTCGTCCACACTTTCATCTGTTCGCTCCCAGCTTCTATATACCCACCTTTGGTCTCTTTGGAACATATGGTTGACGGTATATCGATCAACTCGTCTTTTATATCTCTGAATACGGTTTGCCCATGCATAGACTTTCTGCTTCAGGAAGTCAATACGCTCTGTGACCCGAGACGTATAATCTTGGGGACTAATATCAGTTCCCGCAAACGCTCGGGTCACATAGCGCATCATTCTTGGGCGAGTGTTGCCCGACCTGAAGCAGATTAGTTTACCGATGAGCACCCTTGCCTCGGCCACACGTCGTTCAATTCTGCATTGCCATGCTGGTATGGCAGACTTAGGTCGTATGGCAGGATCTTTAATGGGAAATTTAGCACCTGCCATACGACATGCCGCCACAGCAGTACAATACAGAACTGAGTGGGTGTCACCGAGGTTTTCACTATTTTCTAGATATCTAGGTAATAATGAATCAAGGGCACTCACCAACGCTATATTACGCCTATGTATGGGCAACCGCGGGAGACGTGGCCTGACATGTACGGGCACTGATCGATATTCCCGCAACGCACATTCCAAAGCCTCCTTGATCTCTTCATTGTACTGAATACTTACAGGAACAGGTGTGTCATCCGGCGCAACACAAGTATCATTATTTATTTCTGCTGTAGAAGCAGGAGCAGGAGCCGGGGCGGGGGTGACACAGATATTTCGCAAGCATTCTTGCCGTAGAGTCTCAAGTACGGTTTCATTCAACATGCGATTGCGTTGAATGACCCGTACTTGGTCCGATAATCGTTGTGCTGATGTGTTGATGGAAGGTTCAAGCGCCTGAAACAAAGGAAGCATTCGAGTACGGTACGCACTGAGGTTAGTTCCCCCCTCTGTAGCCGCAAAATATGCCCGCATGACGTTTTCGTTGATAGAATTAGTCCATATTATTATTATTCTCTTTATTTCATTATTAAACTTATTAATTACATTTTTAAATACATATATAAAAAAATAAAACATATATTTAAAAATATAAAAAATAGTGCTCCACCGGTATCGGATACAGGGACCAAGCTACCAGTGGTTAGGGCTCCAGAGAAAGGAACTTCCTCACGATGCGCGCCGTATCAAGGAGTACTGCCTTCTGCATCTGGCCCTTGACCCAACCATCCAACCCGAGCCTCTTTAGATGTTGGTCGAGGCTCTTTGCTATCAGTCCGTTGACTGATACGACTATCGGTACAATGATTGCCGAGTCAACATTCCACATGTCGACAACCTCGTGAGCCAAGTCCAAGTACTTAACTTGTTTATCTTTCTCAGCTTTCACGAGATTCTCGTCATGAGGAATGGTGACATCAACAATCAATGCTCGGCGTTCGGATCGGTCTATCACCACAATGTCAGGCTTGTTAGCTACAACAGTCCTATCAGTGATGATAGATCGATCCCAGTACAATGTGATATGGCTATTTTGTAGAACTGGCTCAGGAACATACTTATAGTACGGCACCTCAACTTCCACAAGGTTGTATTTCAGAGCAAGTCGCTGATGGATTATCCTGGCTACTTGATTATGTCTGTGCAAGTACTCGCCGTTAGCAAGACGAGAACAACCGGAAGTAATATGCCTGAGGGATTCACCAGGTTGGTGACACGCTCGACAAATATCAATTGTGCCATCCCTCATGATATACTTCCGGTAGTTATTCGTCTTGATAACTTCGTCTGCAATTGCACAGACAAAACCTTCAGTTTCCCCAAAAAGGTCACTGAAACGTAGCCAGGACACGGATGCCAGTAGGTCTACTTCGGGCCTGTGGAGGGCCCGATAGAACCTGCCATGTAGCTCCTTACTCTGCCATACCTCCCTGCGGCTGTCAGTGCCAACTATTGTAGGCCTGCGCCAGTTCTCTTTAGCCAAACCGAGCGGGGTTAGCCCGGTATCTACGTTGACTACATCACGATGCATTTCCACGTTCGACTTTAGAAAGTAGTCTCTGAGATTGCACACCTCGCGATTATGAAGGGTCTTAGCATTTAAAAAACCTCGACCCCCACATTTCCGCGGGATGTACAATCTCATGACTGACGACCTTGGGTGGTGCATTCGGAATGCAGTCAACTGAGTCCGGACTTTCCTATCGATGGTATCGAGTTCAGTCTGAGTCCACTTGAGTATGCCAAAAGAGTACATCAAGAGTGGCATGACCCAACTGTTACAGGCACGCACTTTGTTACCACCTGACAAAAGACTGTTAAGTACTTTTTTCAGGCGGCCAAAGAAACGTTCCTGTAACATTTGTTTCATGTCGACCTCTTTGATGCATAACGCCTGTGACATACCCAAGTATTTATAGGTCTCAGTTACGAGGAGTGATCTTAGGTTAGTGGAATCAGAGAGTTGTATACCCTCTGACTCCACCACCCGCCCTCGCTTTACATGAATGACTGCACATTTGTCCACACCAAACGCCATTTTAATAGAATTACTGAATGTTTCAGTTACCTTCAGTAAAGCTATTAATTGAGGGTTGGTGTGGGCGAATAGCTTTAAATCGTCCATGTAAAAGAGGTGGGAAACCATCTGACCCTCTCTTCGTAACCTATAACCTAACCCTGAATTCACTAGTAAAGTACTAAGTGGGTTCAGGGCTAAGCAGAACCAAAGGGGACTCAGACTGTCCCCTTGAAAAATACCCCGCTCTATTGTTATCGGCTCGCCACTACCCAAAGCCTGGCGACACCCTGGATAGAAAAGAACCGTCCTCCATTGCCCCATACATGACCTTAGGAAGGTACATAGAGTTGTATTCACTTTATACAACTCCAGCACCCTCAAAAGCCATGTATGTGGCACGGAGTCAAACGCTTTCTTGTAATCTATCCAGCATGCCGCCAGATCCTTACGATTGCGGCGAGCTTGTTGGCTAATAGTCATATCAATCAGGAGGAGCTCCTTAGTACCCCGGGCCCCATTCCTACATCCATTCTGAGAGGCACACATAATAGAATTATTGTTTATATGATTGTTAATCTTAGCTCTCAGGATGGATGTAAGAAGTTTATAGACCGTTGGGAGACATGTAATCGGTCTATAATTATTGGGCTCCAGGGTACTACCAGTTTTATGGAGCAGGTGAGTAACTCCTGTCGTCATAAAAACTGGTAGCGTCCCAGATTCTACAGCGGATTGAAATTGTGAGGCCAAAACAACATGCGAACTCCGTAGCCATTTTAGCCAGAAATTGTGCAGTCCATCCGGTCCTGGAGATTTCCAGTTAGACAGCGAACGGACTGCACAATCTACATCGGTGGCATCAATGTAAATTTCTTCCATTTCAGGAATAGGTTCGCATGCTCTTTCTACCTCACGCATCCAATCGCCTTCAGTGTGGCTGACGGGCACCGACCAGATACTGCGCCAGAACGCATTTGTGGCTTCAGCATCCGGCCGTCGCACGTCATCCACACTTTCATCTGTTCGCTCCCAGTTTCTATATACCCATTTATTATTATTATTATTATCTTCATAAGGATCGGGACCGATCAAATGCGATCCAATACGTGGTCAATGTAACCTGTGTAATCCTGTAGGTAGTTCATACCTGTGCCATCACTACATTCTGCCTGTCATAGTCCTTATTATTTAGCCGCTAGCGCAAAATATAACAACATTTTTTCCAAACGGTTGTGTGTCTTATTAAATACCATGACCATATTAGTCCAAAATGAATGTAATTGTATATTACTAGAAGCAAAGGCCTAAATTTATTGTGCATTTAGGTAATACTACAAATCACACGTACGTAGATTACATTTTCCCACAGCAACGCAACATTCTATACAACGCTATGTAGACCCATGGTAAGCCTAACTAGTTTCTGTTATGGAATCTAGAATGCGGGTAAACATACTAAGATATTTTTTTTTGTTAATACATACTAAATAATTAATAATTAAGCCCGTTTATTTCCAATCCACAAAAAGTTATTACATGCGTTTTAAAATATGTACTTATTACTAACTAACTATTCTTTTATTCACTAACATAATTTTCTTCGTTACCGTTGATCGGAACCCCTTCTCGGGTAAAGGCCTCCTCCAGCTTTTTCCAAACCTCTCTGTCCATAGCTTTCTTCTTCCATTCACATCCTGCTAAAGCTTTTATATCTTCTATCCATCTTTTTATAGGGTGCCCTCTTTTTCTTTTTCCTCTTGGTCCTTCCCATATAGTTGTTTCTAATATCCATCTTTTGTCTGTACATCTTGCTACGTGTCCTGCCCACCGCCACTTCTGTTTTAGGGCGTAGTGTAAGGCATCTGTAACTCTCGTCTTTTATCTTATTTTTTCACTATTCACTTTTTGTATTCTTCTAATTTTTAGTATACTTCTTTCCATTGCTTTTTGACATGATACTAACTTATTTTTGATCTTTGTAGTGTAAGCCCACGTTTGGCATCCATACGTAAGAGTAGGTAAGACACAGGTGTCCAAGACCATTCTCTTTAGGTGAAGGGGGAATTGACCTTTTAAGATTTCCTTTAAGGACCAAAACTTTTTCCAGCTCAAGTTGATACGACGTTCAACCTCTATTTCTTCGTTTTTATCATCGAATGATATTTGTTTTCCCAGGTATATGTAATTGCTCACATATTCAAGTGGCTTCCCATTCAAGTATATGGGGTGAGCGTAGCTGTTAGTAGTTATTTTAGTTTTGTTCTCGTTCATTTTAAGGCCAACCTTTTCACTTTCTACATTCAAATCCCCTATCATTTTTTCTAATTCTTTGCTTGTTTCAGCAAATACGACAATATCGTCCGCGAATCTGAGGTGTGTAAGTCGATCTTTGTTTACTTTAATGCCTTCCGACTGCCACTTGAGATTGTCAAAAACGTGTTGTAGTACCAGTATAAACAACTTGGGTGAGAGGGGATCTCCCTGTCTTACTCCTCTGCGGATTGGTACATCAGGACCTCTTTTCTCCAGTTTCACTTGACTTACGCTACCCTCGTAAATATTTTTTATTACGCTTACGTAGTTTTCGTTTATGTGGCATTTGTTCAGCGCCTCCCAAATAGCATCATGTGAGATCGTGTCAAACGCTTTGGCATAATCAATGAAAGCAATGTAAAGTGGTCTATTGAACTCCTTGTATTTCTCCATTACTTGTTGTAGTACATGTATGTGGTCTGATGTAGAAAATCCCGAGCGAAACCCTGCTTGTTCCACTGGCTGATATTTATCGATCATTGGGCTCAGTCGGCTTTTCAGAATTGACGTGAACAATTTGTAAACACTTGAAAGGAGGCTAATCGGGCGGTAGTTAGAGATGTCTTGAGGGTCACCTTTCTTGTATAAAAGTATTATATCAGATCGTTTCCATTGCATCGGTACCTGACCAGTCCTCAGTACCATGTTGAACAAGTACGTTAGTGTGCGAGTTAATAGGGCAGCGCCAGCTTTCAATGCTTCGTTTTGTATGCCGTCGGGGCCAGGGCTTTTGTCTGCTTTGAGTTTCTTGATGTGTTTGATGACTTCCTCCTCTTCCACTGGTGGCAAATCGTCCATGTTTTGAGCATTTTCTGTTGCTACATTGTTTGTGGTGGTGCAAGAGATTGATTTCGCGTACAATTCCTTGTAAAAGTGTGTGGCGCAGTTTATGATATCATTTCTGGTTTTTGCTTCTTCTGAATCTGATTTTAAGTTCTGAATCCAATTTTTATGAGTAATTAGTTTCTTATAGGCTTTTTTCGTGCTTCGGTACCTGTTTAGGTTATCTTCAATGATTTTCTGCCTATATGCTTTGTAGTCTTTATCTATTGCCTTACTTGTAGTTTTAAACAGTGTGCTTAGTTCTTCCTTCATTTCTTTGGTTTTGTGCTTCTTCTTCAGGAGTTCAGTTCGTCTTGTGAGAAGAGTTATTGTAGACTCCCTAAGTATTTTATTTATAGTTTTTGGTCTGTTGTCTTTTGATCTACTTGCAAGACTAGCGTTGATGATATCAGCTAGTTTATTGTACAAACTGTGAATATCTTCCTCTTGATGTGTTTCTAGCGCACGTAAATTGTTCTCAAGGTTTCTTAAGTAGGACAGTGTATCTTCCTTTGTCCTTAGTAGCTTCTGTTGTGCGTGGAATGATGTTCTACACTTCTTAGTTTGGTCTAGTACGTAAGTAGCTCTAACTAAGCGATGATCAGATCTGAATCCGAAGCCATGCAATACTTCTACGTTTTGAATCCTCGTGGGGTGGTTTGACAGTATAAAATCAATTTCATTTTTTATTATTCCATCGGGTGAAAGCCAGGTCCATTTGCGGTTCTTCCGAACTTTAAAAAAGGAGTTCATAATCATCAGTTTATTTTCCAGTGCATATTCAATTAGTTTTTCTCCTCTTTCATTTCTGTTTCCATATCCAAATTTTCCTAGAGTTAAGTTTTCTCGGCTTTCTGTTTTCAGCTGGCCAACTTTTGCATTAAAGTCACCGATGACGAGTACGTTATCTCCTGCCTGACTTTGAGCTATCTGCAGAGTTTTATAGAATGAGTTGATTTCTGCGTCGCTAGCTTTTTCAGTAGGTGCGTATACTTGTATTATTGAGATTAGCTGATTGTTGTAATTCATTTTCAAAAGAGCGACCCTTTCTGAAAAAGCTGAAAAGCCAATAATGTTATTTTTGTGTTTTTTGTTAATTAAGAATCCGACTCCATACAGGCCGGGTGTTTCACCTTTATAACAGAATATATAATTTTCATGTTCTTCAATTGCATAACCCATTCGTCTAACTTCTGCCAAGCCGAGTATATCGATTTTTATTTTTTGTAACATATATGTTAATTCTATTAATCTTTTTGTCGATGCTAGTGTTCTTACGTTAAATGTCCCAATTTTTAGGGTTTCTTGTGTTTTTGTTATTATTGCAGTTGTATTTTTAATGTTTGCTGGAGGGTTTTGGTCTTTTTCCCCCACGGGGACCAGCCGGCTTGGGGGAGAGAGTTTCTTTTGTGTTCTGTGTTTAAATTTTTCATTTTGTTGTAGATTCCGATCGCCGGTATCGAATCGCTATTGCTTTGTTATTGTTGAGATTGTTGAAAGTGAGTTAGAACGCCCCCTCATCATATCGAATGCATTTATTCTATTGTTTTTAGAAGAACCTATTATTTGTTGTTTTTTTGGCTGTAGCTCGTCTTGCGGCGAGGTTGATTTTTCTCTCTTCCTTTTATCTATGGCCCTTGAACATTCCTTTACTATAAGTTTATCATATTTTATATACGCCAAATTTCCTTTTTGCCTTTCCTCCATTAATTTCGGTTCCAATAACTTCCTTAACTCTAAAGTTTCTTTTGAGTAGTCTTCTGTTAGATATATCTCTTTTAATTGCTTTTTGTTTCTCATAATTTCGGTCTTTTTCCATCCGCTAACTAATGCAAGGAGCGTAGGTCTCGGCTTCTCATTTTGATTTTTTGTACCAATACGGTATATCTTGTTTATTTCAAAATTTTCTAAGGTGATGCCTAGTTCCTCCAAGAAGCACTTTTTTATGCACTTAATTAAATCTAGTGGCGACTGTTCTTTTTCGGCTAAACCATGAATTATTATATTATTACTTTTCTTATCTCTCTCAAGAAGTTCCACCTTCTTTTCCAGCTTTTCTACTTTATGTTTCAATATTTGGTTCTCTTCTAGAACGGGTTTTAGTTTTTCTTCCATTTTATCTAGTATTGTACTAGTTAGTTCTATTGTTTGGTTCTGCATTTCGATCTTCATTTTGTCGAATAATAGTTGAAATTGTTCGTCCATATTTTACAAGTAATGGAATGTATTTGATAAAACACTCGTATACAAAATATTGAACGATCACAAAAAGTATATCCGAGAACTTCGGTTCGAACTCGATGCGTTTCGTCACTTACGGTAGCGCGTTTACGCTCGGGACCACAATGACAGTTATAATATAAGTCAAAGTAAGCGATTGGTTTTTACTTTTATTAGATTTCTCCTTGAAGTATTTTTTTTATTGTTCGCACTAATGAGGTCCGAAGTTCAACTTTTATAAAATATGTTTGAATTGGACGACCGTTTCAATGTTTATTATCGTTAAAACTCGCAATTATGGATATATTTCACTTGTATTTTTTCACTGTTTTATCACTCAAACACTTAAGTTTAGTTATACATGAATAAATTCGTTGACTAATTGCTTTTTACACGGATTTTGAATAAAAAGTTTAGAAAAGATTATAGCACGTCCGCTCACTTTCAATGCCGGTGGGTAGTAATACATACAACGGAACACTAATACCATTCAGCTCCTCAGTAAAAGACCTGGGACTCCACCTTGACTCCAACCTTGACTGGCGTGCGCAGGTAACGAACATGAGTAAGAAAATTACGGGTAGGATGAGAGTTCTGTACCGCCTAAAGAACTTCTTACCAACAATGACAAAAGTCACATTGGCCCAAAGTTTAATTTTTCCTCTAATAGACTATGGTGATGTGTACTATTTTGACCTGAATGCAGACCTCCTCGATAAATTAGATCGTCTTCTCAATAACTGCATTCGATTCATCTTTAACCTTCGTAAATATGACCACGTGTCTTCTTTCCGCTCGCAACTTAGTTGGTTAACTATCCGTCCTCGCCGTAAGTTGCGCGCACTTACTACTCTTTACAATATCCTCAACTCTCCCACTAATCCCAACTTACTTAACTTCCTATTTTAAACTTCTAAGTTCCAATAATGTTAGGAATCTTCGTTCTAATGACAACCGGCTCCTCGCATTTCCTTCTCATAGAACGAACTTTTTAGGCTCCTCTTTCTTTGTTGAGGCTGTTCGTCTGTGGAATGCACTTCCTCTGGAGATCAGGAAGAGCACGAGCTGTATTGTGTTCAAGTCCAGGGTACGGCTACTGATCACCACGGAATTGGCAGAATCATCGTCTCAATGATAATGATATTTCTACTCTAATTTATGTATGTATATATATATATATATATATATATATATATATTTATGTTATATTCCATTTGTGTTTATTTATGGGTTATATATTATATGTTTATCAGTCAGATGTATTTTATATGTAGGTCTATGTACTGTTTATGTAAGTATAAGTAAGTCATCAATATCTAAAATTGGTCGAAATGTCATCACTTTAAATTTCTGACATTAATATGCGCCTACTCGTAATAGCTCTGCACCACCCTGAGGTAGACTGGCAGAGAATGCCTATGGCATTAAGTCCGCCTATGTACAACGTGCATAAAGTGTAAATAAATAAATAAATACATATTATATATAGAAACACCCAGCCCAATGCAAATATGTATTCAAATATTTGCACTGAGCGGGGACCGAACCCAGCACTTCCTGGGTGACAGTCGCGTTCACTACCGCCACGCCACAGAGGCTAGGTAGACACTATAGATGTCTGTATCTATAGTGTCAATGTAAAGTGTCAGTATAAAGTCTAGAGTAAGAACTAGAGTCGCCAATTTTATTTCTTCGCAAGTCCATTTTATGATTTCTATCGCCATGAAAGAGCGCAAAGCGCCATTTTTAATTCCGTCTGGCACCATTCCTTCTTTATTACTCATGAAAAGTATTTACAGCAACAATTAAGCGTTTGTGTACATTATTACGAGTACAGATCACGTGCACGCCGTACAATATGCGCTGCTCTAGAGACTATTGCCGCGGGGCTCTTGTTTACGTGCAAGTTGTAAGTTGTTACCTTTCACAACAAAATGATTTTTCATTCAATTATCAATTTTTTATAAGTGGGAGAATATCTGATGGGCAGGTAGATTAAAATTACATAATTGGGCAATCAATAAAAAAGAAGTCCAAAAAGTACAAAAAATATTTTCACACTTTTGAAATTACATGCAAGCATGAGTCCATTCACTTTGATCTAGTAGATTCACTTTTTATTAATATCGTCTAAAAACTATTAACATGTTTAACATGCGACATACAGCTGCTGCTGACAAAGCTCAAACGCCCGAGAACATACACAAATGAAACTTATAACTCTCCGTGTTTTTCGTTGAGAGTTAATAATTCACCTTTTCCCGTCAGTTGCCGTAGTTTTTTCAGGCGGCTACAATATGGCGTTCCATTAGAAGGTTATTATAGGGGCGGCAGCAGTGGCGTAGGTACCAAATATTCAAAAGGCAAGCCGGTGGAAATGTTGGAGTATAAATATAAATATCTCAACCACGGTTTCCATTTGCAAAACAAGCCAGTAGGAATCATGTTTTAGGGACCCTCGCACGGGTGTGTACTCTAGTGTTGCACACGTCTATAGGCCATGGTACCCACTTTTCATCAAGTGGGCCGTGCGCTACGTGAGTGATATTAAAATCCTCGATCCCGCTCAGTTCCCAGGTCTTGTCCCACAACACTGAACTGTAAACTGTACTGTCCATGTTTGTTCCCGAACAACTTGTATCATTGGTACCTCCCAATGCAACCCTAGCCAATATAACCTGTAAGTGCTTTTTTGTACAATATATTTGTTGATGAAGATTTATCGTGTCGTATCATGATATCTATACAGACTGGATATAGTGGATATAATAATTTCATACTTGTACAATGTTTTAAAAACGAAATAAAAAAAGTGATACACAAGTATTACAATTTATTAAAAGTATCAATAAGCCTTTGCAGTCCACTGCTAGTCTTATGCGTGTCTCTATATGCGCCATGGCCCCCAATTCTACGATTTCCGCATCCCGTCTGTCAGTCCATCTGGCTAGGTGGCGTCCCACCTTCCGTTTACTTCTTCGCGATATTAGTACCTATAGTATCGAATAAATAATAAATGTAATTTATTATTCTAAAATATTTGTATTGAAATATTTGTTTGCATGAATAGATATTTCTATTTATATTGGCCTAGGTAATGTGCAATAGATAGAAAAGTTTACAAGAAAATTATCCGCTGTCTAGACACTATAGATATGCCTAAATTAAGTCTAGCTGGTACTTTGTATTTATGTATTTGTTGCTAAAAGTTATTAATTGAAACTTTAAAACAATTAGTATTTTGAACATAAACTCAAAATAAACGACGATCAAGGCTTCTTTTATTATTGTTGTGTATTGCGTCTCAAATAATATTAATTATACGGAGCTCGGAGTAAAAACACGCGGCCATTTGTTTAGTAAATTATGTACATAAATTTGACATAATCATGGCCCACACCGACACCAGAGCACCGGCACAGAGCTGAATGCTCACTTCTAACCAAATGTTTCACTTTTCCAAATGCCCTCATTAAGGTCTACCTACATTAAAATAACTGAAGCAAAATTGAGATAGTACATTTTATATTATTATGAACATATTTATTTATATTTATGTTTTGGGACACAGCGCTATCTAGACCATAAAAAGATAGATATACTCTTTATTGCACACCAAAGATAAGATACGAACAAATGAATGTAGGTACATGATACTGTTGATCATACATACATACATAAAGTCACGCCTATTTCCCATAGGGGTAGCCAGAGATCACGGAGCTCCATTTGCTACGATCCTGACATACCACTCTCGCTTCATTCACTCTCATTACATTCTTCATGCATGCTCGTCGGTTTAGGGTACTCCTAACCTATCCCTTTTCTAAAACTTCCCCAATTTGGTCCATGTATGTGCGCCTAGTGTTGATCAATGGGCAGATAAAGGTACTAGCAGCTAAATGTCAACATATTACAAGTCAACATATTAAGTGATACTGGTCAGGTAGTTTTAGGATGGGTGAGCATTCTAACCATATTGAGACACCTGAGCACGTTAAACCCTCAGTCACAAACCATACGACATCTGTGACATTAATTACAGAAAGACTTGGAGCCCTAAAAAACTATCTACATAATTTCGATAAAGTGATTTGTGGAGGTCATATGGCAGTCACGGAAAATATCGAAGTTCAGTCGTTTTAGAATTGGACTGAAAGCCGAATAATATTCTTTCAATTGTGTTTTTATTTACTTGCGACATGACCTTCATCCTGTCTCGAGGATACATTAGTAGAAATTGAATTGAATTTTCGATAAATGTGATAGAAATGATGTATTGGTTTCAGATATTGAACTAAGCATCTAATATAAGTATGCAAAATTTCTTCTATTCTATATTTCATTTTATATCAAATTTTGGTGGAATGTAGTACACTTATAAATAGCTATTATATCCACATATAATATCCACATTTTCACTTCATTATCACTTCAGGCCCATCAAGCAAACAGCAAAAATACATCCATCCATTCATACACCCTCGGAAACTTCCATATTCACAACATTAAGTAGGTTTTTTGAACTCTGACCACGGAATTTTATTACCGATACTTCATTTGAAATGTACTTAGCGTAACCGTGCGGAAAATATTAGAAAAGTTGTGCTGCATAAGTTGCTGGGTGACTTTTGGGGAAAACCGGTCACACCAATACGAAATATTCCATTTGAAATCGGAGTCAACGAACTGAGTACATAGTTATAGTGAGGGGTGGCAGCTGCTAAACATAAAGAAAATTACAGATCTTTACTTTAAAGTACGTTTCTAAACAAGTTCAGATATAACTGATAGACAGTTAACGACTAAAGTTGATTAACGGAAAAATATTCATAATAAATCCTTTTTAGACTGTTTATACGAGAGATTGATGGCACTTGGTGGAACGGCACTTGTAATTTTCCACATTATTCATTTTTATTTTTGAATCCAACCGATTTGAAATGACATTCTCAAAGTTTTGACAATGAAGAAACCTTTGAGAATGCCGTGAGGCGTAGTTTATAACATACTAAAATGGTTGATAATATTTGGTGTATATTCAAGTTTCCTAATACAATTCTGACATGTGGCATAAGGCACTCAATGATTGCATTGTTCAATTATAGACATGATGATATGCAACAAATTTGGTAAAACATTAAAACGTTTTGAGTTGTTGATATTATGTCCGTTGCATTGGAATTCAATTAAATATCAAAACCAGGTAACACTAATAATGTTGAGCGGGCTAGTGGCTGAATTTCAGTAATTTACAATACTCGTATTAGAGAATTATTGTTTAGAATTTATAGTCTTTTCTGTTACGCTTTTCAACTAAGTCTTTGTAATGAAAGCAGACAATTCTAAGAGAAACTAAAACCCTAATATTGAATTCGAAGAATTTTGGTTCTTTAACCTTTAATTTACCTGTTAGGTCCATTGGACTCCGCACAAAGTTTCAATCATGCTTAAAAACTTAATTATCGCGAATTAAACTTCGCGCGCCCGTGTACCTTCATTCAGTAGCGCATCGGCTTCAGGGTGAGGAGGACCTTCGCCTGCGCGGCATGTAGAGGTAAGTAGCCGCTTGTCATGCGTCCATTGGACTCAAACAGGGTATTTGTGTAACAAAATTTGTAAAATCATTGTTTTGTTATTGGTCGTGTTTTCATTATTTAATTTTAGATTAACAATATGGCGTCAAATAGGAGATCAGTTAATATAATGCAACAGGGTGGTGATCAATAGTAACCGACTGGCTCCAGGACGATAAAGAGGATTCCGATGATGCTAGTACGAGAACTACGCACTATCAGTAATAACTAAGATGCCCTTAGCTAACATGTAACTGGAAACTGAAAAGAAATTGCCCTGAGACTAAAGATAATATTGCCTAGCCGTCTAAGGGAAGACTGTGCATCTGTGTCATAGTTGTTTGAGGCCAGTATGTTTAGGTTGCACTAAAAAGCTTTGCGTGAAATGTATAGATAAAGCCAAAGATAAGGCGTTGCAGGTTTCTTATTTTATTATGAACATGAACCATTTTTATTTTTGTTAACAATTGTTTAAGATATTATTGTGTTAATTTAGTAGAAAAAAACTATGTTTATGTTCGGATTTTGTTTCAGTTCGAAGCCAGAAGTTGGCATTTATTTTTTTATAGATATTTTCTAGTGATTAAGTATGTACAAGAAAAATATAAGATACATACATGATTGATTAAAATTTGATACGTAAAATAGTAAGAAATATGTTGTTAAACACATTAAATTACTTTGTAATACAAGATTTTCTTTTATTTTGAGTAAAATCGATGATTTGTATGGAGGAGTCCAATGGACTCAATGAGGTTAATTGCAGTATATAATTTCACCGGGTAAACTGAGGGTTAAATAAATGGTAATGGTCTGAGTCTGAAATGAAATCAATTCAAATTACATCTACTCAACGTTTGATAAGAAAGTAGCTGAAATTTGTAAATGATGATGTGGCACTCAGCACCCATAGTTACGCGAAGGATGTTCAAAGTGATCGCCGAATAAGTAACTGCGTAGTAGTGACTCAACAAAATGCGATTTGAATCTACCTCGGACTAAATTGCGAGGCTATGATAAGAGTGATTTAGTTTTCTCTTTCAAGACTTTTTCTGATAGTACTGAAGAAGCAAAAGCAAACGGCTTGTTTCATGATAAGCAGTGACCGTCGTCTGTGAACTATTTAAAAACTAAACATGAAAACAGAGTGTATAAAGTGATTAAAGTATGGTTTATTAGATTACATTCAATAAAGATAAACATTTGAAGCTGAAAATATCCACAATTGAGAATTATTAATATAATTTAAACAATTTACGTAGTCGTACATATCATTGAGACTATAGGAAATACAAAATTTTGTTTGATTACCTTAAAGACAAAAATGTCTGGCTTGAGCATGGTGCAGGCCCCTCCTAAATGTTTAAATAGGAACGCGAACTTCTTTATTCTTTATTTTTGTTAACTTAGGTTAATTATTTTATTATTAGTTTTTTTTATATACTATAATTATCTTGACACGAGACATATGTACATTCGTCCATATTTAGTCTTAAGAACTTACTTTTTTGTAAATTGACGTCCATAAAATGCTACAGTGGAGTTTGTTGCGCCGTTTCTTCTCCACTGGTGCCTAGGAAGTGGTGGTAAACTTAGTTTTAAGCAGAATTTGACGTCAAAAAGCTGTAGTACTGCGACACAATTTTGAATAAATACCTTGAGTTTGTTATACTCGTAACTACCTACATCATATTTTTGAACAACACATCATGTTTTCAAGCTGCCAGTAATGTATGAAATCAATATCTAACAAAAAATATCCAACTAAAAACCAGCCCTAAGTGAATTTAAAATATCAAAATACTAGAATGACTTCGTAATCCATTAACAATAGTTGTGTACCCCTCCTAATTGCAATAAATTCTGAATGTTAACATTCCTCAAAAACTTTGGAGCTTAGCAAATAACAACTGTGATCTTACATTAAAAGGTTGATTTTAAATCTCTGGCTTGCAAGATAAATCAGTTTACGTATTCATGAGTTTCAAACAGTGTGAGAAGTGGCACTTAGTGGAGGTGATCAGATACGTGGGGCTTGGCATAATGCCTGCAGGTCGCAGCTGGCATAAACACCGCCAGATCAGATGTTGATTGTATTCAGTTAAAGTTGCAGCTGCATAAAGTTTTATTTTATTTTTTTTATTTATTTATTAACATAATGAAATCATACATTAAGAAACAACAACAATTCAAGACGGTTGGACAGACAGTGAACACAATTATTATTTAGATAACATTTAGAAGCAAGTTGCATTAGATATTTAACCCTGTCTCTTATACTAGGGGATCCTGTATCATAAGAGACAAAAAGCTGCATAAAGTCCTGCTGTGATATGCTTGATACATTCAAGAGCAATGAATCCGGGTCACTCAAAGAATCCTTCAGTTGGAAGAGCAGTCCCCCTGTAAGGGAAATGTCGTGAGTTCGAGTCTCACTTGAGCATTTCATTTTTTCCAATGTTTTTCGAATCCTTTAAACCTCGAGTGTATTATTATCGTAATTACCTGTATTCTTTTTAAGATCATGTACTTAAAAACAAAACCCTTCTGAGAAAAAGGTATTAACAGCCAGATAGACAATGTGAAGAAATATAGATAGACAATAAGTAGAAACTAATAGCCTATTATAGCCGTCTCTAATATGCGCCATTGCTCTCGACCTTCAATTAACAAAAAACCTATTCCACACAATGCTAAAGGTACTATCTTAAACTAGTAACTTCACTTCTGTAGAACTTAACCCTCCGTAAAGGGTCTTACGTTTTAATCTAGCACACTAGTTTGTAGTTGCAGTTAGTTATAAGAGATTTAACAATCTACATACGAGTACATGTCATGATAATATCGTTAACACAACTTCGAGAGGATCACTTGATACTGATTATAATGTGAAAGACATTTGCATCGCAGGCGGTACTTCGTTAACGCGTTAAGTTCAATGCGGCTTCGCGGGCTCAATTGTGTTATAAATTAGAAAGTAGCTGTAAGACGTATGCATATTTTATTGTGTTTAGATGAAATTCAAATTATTTAGTAGGTATTCTACGCGGCTGAGAGACGTTCGAAATGCCAAAGGTTTTCGATCTAAAGGTCAAATGTTGCCTAATACAATTAGTAATTTCGTTAAGGTTAAGGAGTTCAACTGTCAGTCAGTTAAAAATACGAAAATTGAAAGGCTACATTTTTAAAAGTATAATGTAGTGAATTACATGAAACAAATATGATCTCAACATAAACCCTGTTCTTTAATCAAGCAGAATAGGTGGATTGGGTAGATATCTACTATTTTATTTACAAGAAATCAACGGCACTGGGCTATTGCCTAGGGAATTCAATGTATGTTGCTAAAACAACGAATAAGCTAACTCATCGATGCCCTAAATGCAAATCCCCGTCGGCTATGTGTATTCGTACACTAAAAGTTTTATTTGCTTGTTGATTTAACTATCTACTTATTCCACACCAATTCTTTTAAAACACGAAAATCGTTATTTCTTAAAGCATTTTAATAATATACCTGTATCTATTATTATTATCTAAAGATGTCCTGTATCGGATTACGGGACTTTATGGCGCACTCGGTGTGCCTGCAGATGCTACCATACTCTAATCCTCTCATCGGAATGAGCTTCATGAAGTGTTTCACTGCCCAGTCTATGCATTGGTGTTTCAAGTGTAGTTCATACTTGAAATATTGGAAATAATTTTGTATTTAATTTTTGTTCATAAATTGACAATTTTTTTACATTTTTTAACAACTATACCAAAGAAAACAATTTAAATACGTAAATATAAGTACCAGTTTGGGTATTCAGTCATTCAAGTAATTCATTTATATGAGAAAATCCAATTTAAAACTTAGAACCCACTCAAATGAAGTTACACTCAAACCTGAAACCACCTCGATTTCACCTACAATTTCACCATTGTTTCAAAATTGTTCATTATCGATCATCATCCACATAAAGACATTAGTCCTGATTGCATCCGAGGCCACGGTGCCCTCGGAGCTCAGGGTCCGCCTTCCGGCTCTTCCTCCTCCACTTCGCACGATCTTGGGCGTCCAAGGTAGTGAGACCGTTTTCACGCATGTCACCCTCCACGACGCCAAGCAAGCACTTCTCGGGCCTACCCCTTCTACCTGGACCGGGTGGGGGCCCCATTGCCAGGCATTTGTTACCCACGTAGCTCTACATAAAATAAACCAACGATGTCTTCGGTAGTAATATAATGAAAGCTTTATTCCATACGACAAGAAGCATTCTACGAGTACTAATGGGACATTCGACCAAACACGAGTAAAGTTTTTTCCTAGAGTAAACAGGCAATATCACCCACATATTGACTGTTTATTCTAGGAATAAACTTTACACGCATTTGGTCGAACCGGCCCTAAAGCAGCTAAAATAAAAGCATATATTTTAGACATTGGCCAGTGTACTAACCGAGCTTCATCGTGTAGTGAAGTACGCCGTAGACGTTATTTTCATGTTTCCACTGAATATCCATTGTTGAGCTGGGCAAAGTGGCTTAAATACCACTTGGAGTTAGTTCATGTTATAGCTCCAAAAACGTGCATACACGGTCATCGAGCATAATGGCGTCACTATCATCTGATAGTGAGACCATTATGCCCAAGGACCACACACGAAAATGACCGTATCTGCATCCATGGAAAGTTGCCAATAAGTTGAGTTATGGAACGATATAGCTGGCAGTTTGATATTGATTATTACTTACTAGCTTTGATGTCACGCCATCAAACATAGCCTATGTCTTAATCCTGGGTGTCAGCTAAAACCATACCAAATTTAATTAAAATCGCTTCAGCCGTGAAAGAGTAACAAACATCCATCCAACCATACTTACAAACTTTCGAGTTTACAACATTAGTAAGATTTTTATACCATGTGTTCTATATGTATTATGATTATAGTATAATGTGATTCTTAGTGAAAGAACAAATTCGTACCTAAATCACTTTTGCGATCATAGGGAACATTACACAATTTAATTTGTGAAAATTACTATTTGAATTTCAAAAAGGTAATTCAAGTGTCGTTTTCCTTCCTTCTCATTAACTAGTAAGATCCCCGGCAGTTCCTACGCCTTTCTTATAAATGTTGGAATGAGATAAGGTAATAAAAAAATATTGCCTCATCTATTGGAATGCCTAAAGTCAAGACAATGTCTTTCTTAAACAGGTATTTAGGGCTTAAAGGAATGAGTTTAAAATTGCTCTTAATGGTTTAGCTGGGATATGTTTGCAGAATGAAGTTGTTTTTGCGAAGAAATAACAAGTCCGTTTTAATTCAACATTCCTTTTGTAGGTTCCGTAAAAAGTAATGTTCTGTTTGCGTTACTGTTTCATGTTTCATAGCAAGCCGTTTAAGAAAACCATCGAGAAGATTCTCAAATTGTGGGATTTATTCTATAACTACCGTGTTTAGACTCTTTTTTAGAGTCAAGTTAGTAAAATTTAAATAAACTGATTATTTTTTGTTTGTACACCAAGCTCCAACAAACGTAGGTAAAGTCAATTACAATTCATCAACGCAGAGCCTATACCACAAACATACCTGGTGATGAAATACGAAATTTCCCCAAGCGAAACCAGGATCGAGCTCTCTCTCTCACTCTTATAAAAATTAAATAATGCCTTTCATAATGTTGCTCATAACGAATGGAACTATAATGAAGATTTTTCAATTGGCATTGTTAAATATTCTTGGTCTTAACAATATCAGAATTCTTATCTATATATATAAATCTTATCCTATCTTACATGCAACTGATCTAAATACCATTTATCTTTATCATTATAATAACCAGTATGGTGTATATACCTATGAATCTTAAGTATAAGCACAACGCAATATGTGAGGAATAATATTCCATGATAATACTCGGGAAAAGAGTATTCCCATATCGATAAAGATAACAAACACAGTAGTCAAGTGATTTCACCTTGCCTCGCAACCAGTTCTGACACCTGCTGGTATAGAATAGAAAACTTCTGAACAAAATTTCGTACCTCTGCAATGACTCTCGATTTTGTAAATTGAGATCGCTATACTGTGGTTGAGTGGTAAACTGTCTTCAGCTATACATGTTCATTCCATATCGTACTTTCTCGTCGATTAGGCAAACAAATGAGGTGAGCGGAAGGTATTGTGTGTGAAAGGGATGAAACTGGTGCGAGGTAAACTGAATAATTTACTATTGAATTGTATTAATTTCGTCGTTGCTTGTGATATAGACTGGATATTTTGTATAGAATGTTTTAAGTTTGGATGTGGTATATAGAAATAAGTGAAATAACATAACATACAAACATACAATAGATACAGTCACGCCTTTCTCCAAGTGGGGTAGCTAGAGAACACAGATTTCCACTTTGTTTTTTTTTTTTAAAGAATATTAGAACCGTAGTTACTAATATTCCCTCTAACCCCTCCAGCTAAGCTAAATTGCTTGTGTTAGGAGTGGGTTCACGTCGGTAGTGTAATAGCCAGGATCGAACCCGGGACCTCTCGATCGTAAGGTCGACTCCTTAACCACTAAGCTACCGACGCTTCGTTACTTCACTTACTTAGTTTACGCTGAGAGGCGACCTTTATTATGCACAGTTGTGTTTTTTGTTATTGTCAGCCATTTTTTGTGTGCTTAATTTTCTTTCTTCTTCTTTCACTTGCTGCGATCCTGACATACATCTTTCGTTTATTGTTTCCATATATGCTCGCTGGTTTCGGGTACTCTTGTAATGACCTCTCTTTGAAATTCCTTCGATCTGAATGCCATACGTATCTCTAGGTCGACTCCCACCGAGTTGTCCATTCACCCCACAGAAAAACATAAGCTGCAAACAACACGAAAACTTAGTCTGCTACAAGAAACTAAAAGATTAGATAAAATATTTGTTCAATAGAAGTATTACATATAATATTTGTATTATCTACGATGACTGTATGAATAATATTCCACCGTGATTTCCCTTAATGAATTCAGTGGGGCATAGTGGATTATATACATTACTCTTTGACCCACATGATGACATGATGGAGCACTGACTTCTTTTCAGGATCAGGTAACACGAGATATTGGGCGTAACCCTGTTTTTTACAGCTATTGCTTTTTTACTGAAAATTGAACATAAAAGCAATATCCCCTTTTATCATATTTCGCACTTTTTATCTTTTAATTTCATAAAGCTCGGTAAATTGCAATTTACTCACGTCCTATTACGTGGTACTAAAATATAAATGGAGATAGCAAAACTGTGTATCGTTTCGGGGAAATAAAAACTGTAGTTAGTGTGTTATGAATGAACATGATATGAACATTGGTTTTTGTTTATAAAATTATGTAGGAGCTGATATTACTAGTATTTATCTAAACCCCTTGAACTAAGCTAACATGCTTGTCTTAGAAGAGGGTTCACGTTGATAGTTTATCGACCAGAGTTTGAACCTGAGACCTTTCATTCAGGCAGTTTTTCGGGTAAAGAAGGCTTTCCATATCAATATAGCACTGAAATTCTACCTACATCTTGGCCACCATGGCAAGGTCACTAAAAATACTTATTTTAGTCAACTTAGTTTGATTTTGAAGCTCAGTTTTTGTAATAAATATATTCATTTAACTACATTTTGTATAAATATTTCTTATATAAATCATTTATTGATAAACCATTATTTAAATTAATTTTATACTGAAAATAAAATTGGGTGATGCTTGAGAATTAATTAAGAGTAGTGGGGGATTACTAAACTTGTTAACGAATTTCCCTGTTCCGGCTAAAATAACGATGGATGTAAAATTATGGCTTACTCACAAATTAGTTTCACCGTTTCTTTCGATGTTATTAAATTTTAATCCATGGAAATTCTTGGAAAAAATATGTTTTTTCTACTTTCAATTTTCTTGGGTAAAATATTTTCTTCTTTTTCGGCTTATTACGTCACTTTACAAAGTAAATTGTTAACATTCTCTTATAGCTCTTATAATAATGTTTTGTCAATAAAGCTGTAAGATAAAATAAATATTGTTTGAGTTAGCGACATGATTATTACTATTGCAAGTCTTGCAGTTTGGGAAAACTAAAAAAACACAGTGCTGGATTGGTTTACCTTTAAATATAAATTTTCACAATTTTAGGAGCACTACAAAGAAAACAGTGGAATATGGTATTTATTGAGATTGTATAAAGGAGGTAGTGAACAAGACTGCTACACAGTAGGCGCGGGTTCGATCCCCGCATCGAAATATTTGTATGCATGAATATGGCTACTTGCATCGGTCTGGGTGTTTCGATGTATAACATGTATGTATTTTAAAAAAATGGATTTAAGCATGTTTTTCCGCATTCTAGATTTTATAACACAAGCTAGTTAAGCTTATCATGAGTCTAGATAGCGTTGTGTAGAATGTTGTGAAAAGAAAAAAAAATAAGTGATGCCAGGAAAAGTTAAAATACAATTAACTGTCATTTGCATGCCAACAGAATATCTGCTCCATGAATAAACGATACCTTTATGTATCGACGATAAATAAACCAAAAACAATATCAAACGCTCGATTTGGTTGAAATTTTTGAACATTTTATTCAGCGAATAATTCAACACATCGCAAATAGAGCAGTGAATTGTAAACCTGAATGATTTACTTGCATGTTCCGGTGTGCGATGTTTGTAACTACATACATATATATTGTACTAGTTGATGCCTGTGGCTCCGCCCGCTTGAATGTCAGTCATCGCCATATATTATATCTCGTTCTGCTCAAACAGTCGCTGTGAAAACTGTGGGTAGATTTGAAGTCCTTTTCTTTTTAGCTTCAGGTCTTCGTCAGGCTTACAATAGACACATTCACAGCTGAGATTAAGTCTACACACATACAATTATTCATTTATTCTTCCTGTAGCTAGACTAAAAAAACACAATAGCCGATCAATTGATTATGTCGGTACTGATAGCACGTGTTGTACTTGTGGGCTAGTTCAACAAAGTCCAAATACGATTTTTATTGCAAACACTTTAACCTGAAATATACATACATACATACATAAAATCACGCCTGTTTCCCATAGGGGTCAAAGTCAAAGTCTTTATTCGTTGAATATGGTACAAAATGGTGTTTAGGTACATAATGTTCAGATCTCATATTCTGCCGGTTCTGGCGTACAAAATTTTACATTGATACATCTCATTATTTATCATTAAATATCACAGGCAATAGATACAATTTAAAATTAAGATGTCAGTGTTTAATTAGATTGTATCATTTAAAAAATCGATCACATATCTCCATTTGCTACGATCCTGACATACTACTCTCGCTTCGTTCACTCTCATGACATTCTTCATGCATGCTCGTCGGTTTAGGGTACTCCTGACCTGCCCCTTTTCTAACACTTCCCCGATTTAGTCCAGGTATGTGCGCCTAGGTCTTCCCCTTCCGACCTGAAATATTGCACAAAAATATTTATATTTTTTTTATAATGATTCAATTCAATTTATTTTTTGTTGAGCACGTCGTACTACAAAATATTAATCCAAATCGTTTTCATCATCAATCTCAAAATCTAATTACAGCATATCATTCAACTATCAATAATAGTTGCGCCGGTACAGATTTTCATTAATTCCATATTTCCGTAGTTATCGCACAGGAACCGTTAACATAGTGATGTGAAACCATCGGAGATCGATCGATTGTTTTTTTCAACAAAACAAACTTCTATCAGATTGGGTCAAAAAATCAATTTTGTTTGTACAGTTTAGGCACATAAAGAGCACATATGAATGTCAAAACTTTAAATAAATGTCAGGATTGTCAAGAATAATAAATAAAATAAAATAAAACAAACAGCATGGAGCATCTGACTCGATTGGGTAACAGGTTGTGTTACCGATACCTGCTAAATTAAGTGCTGGGTATTTCCATAAACGACCTTATCCTTTATTCAATTTTTCTCATTTCCACTTCCCTTAGTTGCCCGCGGTGGTACACAATATTATATTCAAAAGAGAAACGGATATGGAAGGTTGACGAAATCATTTTTTACCTGAAAAACTATTTGATTAGTTTATAGATAAGGCTTTTTAAGTATTAATATAGGATATAAGTCGTTTGTTAAAATGAACAAAACTGTTAACTACTTGCAATTAAATTTGTTGTTAACAACTTTGCAGTTTACAGTTCTGATTTTTTTTTTCAATAATTATAGCAACCGAAATTACTGCATTACGACAATGGAAACTGCTTCCAATAAAACTCATACTGAACAATGTTTGTTTCACATACGTTATTTTCTATCGTAGGCGCGTATGGCAGGTGTCCCCACACTAACATTCAATAACGTAAAGCGGTTGCCGTTTTGACGGGGCGATCTATTCAATCGCACAATCCACACGCCAGTTAGCCTCGATCAATTGGTACGCGACGTTTGATTATACTGTAACAAATTACTATTGTTTGAAATATTCACAGATCTTTACTCTGTATATAAATACATTACATTGATGAGAAATGTACATTTTAGTATTTTTTTGATCGACGAACTCTTAGCCTATCGTAGTCCATTGTAAGACATGCCTCTTTCAACGTCAATTAAATTATTACGAGCTAGCCAATACTAGCTAATATTTTCCCCATTTTACAGATGTGCCAAAACGAATAAGTATGTAATTAGTACAGCAAAAAAAAAAAACAAAGTAAAAGGAAGAACGAAGAAGGCTATCTTAAATAAATCATAGCAATATTTCGCAACTGTCGTGAGTTAAAATTAATTTGCAATTTAGTTGAAATTTTATGTCAAATGGTGCTAAAATAATCTTTAGATAAAAGGAATCTCTCGAGCAATAATTCAAACATAAAAACCCGAGGCAATCTTTTATCAGATTAAAAGAATTTCATAAATCATTTTTGATGTAAAGTGAAAGAGAATTTATGATCATATTCTTTGTGGGAAATTGGTTCTGGTAACGTGATATTTAACGTATTAGTTTAACAAAGTATCAACGGAACTGGTTATCTTCGTAATAGTTCACTGTAATTTTTACAATTGAAACCATAGATATCTGCGGTAGCCTAGTGGTATGGGTAATGGACTGCTGAGACGAGGTCTCGGGCTCGATCCCAGGTTTACTATGGCACACACCAATGACTTTCCGATGCTTTTCGAAGTTATTAAAACTAACTTAGTAAACTAAAATATTTACAAGAATATAAAAGAAGTCGAAAAAGGGGGGAGGGGAGAGTTCAGGCGTCGAAAAATTCCTCTCCATCGATATCCAATGGTAACGTGCCCAAAAGGCTGGTGGCATTGCCCCGTTGGATGCCAATGCTAATCCATTGTGCAAAAAATAAGCCAGCCCTTTGGCCACGCGAAGCGTCGACCAGTCGTTTTACTATTTCTTTGTAGAGCGACCGTGCGCTCGGACCCCATGACCCCAAACGGCTCAAATATATAATTATTGAATAAATTATCATATTTTCGCTGTTTGAGGATCTCCACAGATGCCGCATGCCAATTTTCTATCATGAATTAAATTCGAAACATAAATAATGTGGTTTAATTATTTAAATACAATACGTTCTAGTTACAGATGTATCGTGAAAGGAACTTTTGATAACTGCTTTACACATGACACGATACATAACTTCTTTATTAATTTACAGTTTACACACATTTACACATACAAGCGTTTGATATGGTTACGTAAATGTTAAAATCTTGCAAGAAGTAGGGAAAAAATGAATAAATGAGAAAGTAATTATTTTTGACTGTCACACTAAACCGCTTATGATAAAATTTTGTACAGAGATAGTTAGTTATAGTTATAGATAAACTAGCTTTTGCCCGCGGCTCTGCCCGCGTGGATGTCGGTTCCCGGCAATTATTCGAATTTTTCTCGCTGTAAAAACCTTCCCTGGACTTCCACGAATAATTCAAGACCAAAATTAGCCAAATCGGTAAAGGCGTTCTGGAGTTATATCGTCAGGAAGGAAAACCCGACTTATTTTTATATAGTAGATAGATTCTTGAGAAATGACAAAGGCTTTGTTCGTCGCTATAGCCAACTTCCACGTGATTACACGCGAGTACAAAAGCTAGTATTGGATACACACTCACTGGAAGATTTCAGGAAGATCATTTTGACCCGCTTCTCTAATAATAAGAAATTAAAAACTCAAATCATAAGGCTTCCTCATCTTAAACCTAACCTCATTAAACAAGCCATTAGCCGCAAACACAATATGCCTTTGGCCACTGTAATGGCCAAGGGAAGGCAAGTAGGTCGCTCTGAGTAGTTGGGATACAATGCAATTGTTCCTAGATTAATCCTTGTAGCACGTTGATGCCGCACTTAAGAAATCTATGCCAAGTTAGCTTGAAGCAAGATTATAGAGAAATTTCAGGAAATGGGAACAATTTTATTAAAATTTATATGCACTTTGAATTTACACCTTAATCTAATCTAATCTGCGGTAGCCTAGTGATATGGGTAATGGACTGCTGAGACGAGGTCTCGGGTTCGATCCTGGGTTTACCATGGCACACACCAATGACTTTTCGATGCTTTTCGAAGTTATGTGTGTATTTATCGCAGGTTTATAAGTGCCCGGTTAATGGCAATAGGCTCGCCACCTATTACATTGGGACCTAAACATAAACTGGCGAAATGTGGGTGCTAGCACCTCTGCCTACCCCTTCGGGGAATACAGGCGTGAGTTTATGTATGTTATGTGTCTATTTTAGAACTAGATTTTTGGTATACTAACTTTTATCTGAACTCCACATGTTTAAATTTATACGTAGGTCATCATTTTGATTGCGACGACTTGGGTTATTTTTCTCTCCTCCATATCTATAGGTATCCTTCCTTTGGCATGTCATTAATTACTATATCAAGTAGTCAACCTTTCCTACCAGGGCCTGGCAATGCGGCGTGGTCGAATATTTAAGCATCCTCAGTATTTTTCTTCATGGAAGAAAACCGGTTAATTCAGAGGTTATGAACACATATAATATTTTTCTCCACTGAAATCAAATTTCTTCTTTTATGGGTTAAATGCCAAACCACAAAATTCAAAAATGTTCAACTGTCATCAAAGATAAAGTAGGTCTTAGTAACAATAAAATTACTAACAAATTTTAACTGATACCCCAAACAAACCCACACCAAGTCATAATATATGAATGAGTAATATTACCAACCACTGTAAATCAATATATTTACGGACATCGTGCAGTTTGTCTCTGGATAAAATATAGCGTTTCCATCTAATATATCGCGTGCTTTGCTTTGACACTGGAAGTCATGGAAATATAAATAACATACACAAATAAATACGATTGTTTTGGGCTTCTGACATGTAATAGCTTTGTTTTATTTTCTTCAGCATGGATAAAAATGTTCTTTTATGGTAAAGTCTAACGCAAAAGATCTAAAGAAGAGAGACGGATTCAATAACCAGTCGTTTTGATACCCAGTAAATGTGAGGTTTAGGTTTTTTTAAATAAAATACATAGTAATAGACGTAGTATATATTGTGACGAGGTCCTTTTGTAAACCTTGGTCCTTATGATGCGAACCCCTTTGAATACGACAGCCTCTGTTGTGTGGCGGTAGTGCACGCGACTGCCACGCAAGAGGCGCGGGTTCGATCCCCGCTCAGTGCAAATATTTGTATGCAAGTTTATATTTAAGTTTATCCGCATTCTAGATTCCATAACACAAGTTATAAAAGCTTACCATGGGTCTAGATAGCGTTGTGTAGAATGTTGTGGGATATTTATTTATTTTGAATGACAAAAGTCCCTAGACATTATTTCTTATTCATTTATGTGTTTTCTTCTTTCGTAACTGTGTAAACAAATAGTCTATCCTCTCCATCATATCCAGCGACAACCCCGACTAACTTTAAAGACATAAGTAAAACAAAATGGTCGAAGCTTCACCCCTCTGTTTATGGGCAGCGAGTCGTTCTAATTTACTATTCAGTTGCGGCGGATTTACGGCAATTGCCAACAAAAACTTATGATTTACGCAAACCGCTAACGGCCCGGGCCATTATTCTGCTTGACATTTCATCACTACACGGTCAATTTAAATTGACTAACATAATAGAGAGAACTGGAGTAAAACTAGACTAACTTAAATATGTCGGTTAATGCTTACGCGCGTAGTTAAGGTATGGTTAGTCAAACTGAATAAGGGTTCAGTCTCGAAACGGCCGGGTCTAATTTGTGATCTCGTTCCTGTCAAAAGAAGGTAACTTTGTATTTTTGTTATCGTTTGTTAAATTAAATGTGTTTCCTGTTAAAGTTAAATCAAATTTTAGGGAACAAAGGGTTGTTTTGGTTCAATTAATTTTGCTAGGAGATTCTAACGTGTTTTAAGGTTTATACTTGAAAATGAAAAATATGGATTTTGCCTGTCCCCCTTTCCTCCTGATCTGGACATTATTTAGCTGTCCGTGTGTCTGTCAATCCAGAATATTTTTTAAACTAATAATATGACTTAAAAGTAAATTTATCGCGATGTCTTCGCTGTGCTACATCTCTGGGATCAATTAAATGTAATGGGGTATTTGAGTAATTTTTTTTCACTTTCGAAAAATGACCACTGTCTTATAATATAATGAACAGTAAAAGTAAAATTTTCGTACGACAAATAGTTTTCAAGATATTTGATTTTGAAAAATTCAATTTGTCGCGCCGCCCGAAAACGCTCCATACAAAATTCGCTTCGGTAGCGCATAGTGCAAATGTATGGAGTGCAAGATAATATCGCATTTATCTCGGTCTACGTTGCGTTTACACTTATACTGCTCATAATAAAAGTTATTTACAATTTAATGAGGAATCTAAAAAGTTATATATTTTAATTGAATTTGATTGTTTATATTTTGACTTTTTTTGGGAATTTCAACTAATGAAAAGTCATAGTTTCAGTTTAGATATGCAATATTTTATTTTGCAAGGCTTATTTTTTCAGAACAAGCTATCATATTAAGCAGTATTGGGAAGAATCGACGACTTAGTCAAATACCCTATTCCGGCCCACTAGAAATATCGGTAGAAAGTTTCTGTATACCTAATATAAACCGATATCTACCATCTATCTAACTACAAAAAACTCTCACTAAACTACAAAAGTGCGAAAATATGAGGAAAAAAACCAAAGAGAAATCAGGTTGTTTTACCTTGTTGTAGCATATTTTCACGTGAAAATTGTCGATAAACAAACCACAATGGTTGGAAGTGGCGTCCTGCATATCAATCTGGGACGGAGCTGCTCCACTTCACAAGACCATTACCATACTATCTGTGTGATTTTGAGTTCCAAAGCAAAACTTATAAGAAAATTGATATATATTTCAGTGGGTCCCTTTTTTATCTTTAAAGATTATACAAAAACTGACTTTCGCATTGATAATATTAAAAACTTAGTTTTTTTATTTATTAACACATGGAAAACTTACAGCTAACGCAATAGGATAGTAGGAAGATTAGACATCTGAAAGCCAAATAAAACTTAAAATTTTTCGCTCATAGCCTCGGTATAGTATCAATTAAATGTAAGCAACACAATACAGAAGAACCGAAAAAACACAGTAATCACTTATTAACAAATGCTAAATTACTTATGAACTTTAAAAAAAGTTAAGACTTAAGAGTCTTCTTGCGGAAGGTACGCTGATAAAATGGGGATCAATGTCATGCTGCTTATATTAGTTGCTATGCTAATATTAGCATAACAAGGAAAATAATTAATTAATTAATAATTAAAGGAGAAACCAAACTAATTGATCTCTGAATTCGTTCAAAATACAACAGGCATGAAATTCTCTTTGGTCCTCACTTAAGAGAATACACGACATACATATTAAATAGGAAATCCATACTTAATATCATAAATGCGAAAGTAACTCTGTCTGTCTATATGTTACGCTTTCACGACTAAACCATTGAACCGATTTTAATGAAATTTGGTATAGGGGTAGATTAGACCATGAGAAAGGACATAGACTATCACAATAACTGACATCCACGCAGGCGGAGCCGCGGACAAAAGTTAGTACAGTATAAATCAAACAAGACCAAGCTTTTACTCGAGCTGTTATATCTAGCACGAGTCAGCTGTTTCACGTAGCCTCCGTCGACTTAAAGGAGAGGCTTCAGTTATTTAGTACCCGTCATACCAGCTTAATATTTACTTCGAACATTAGGTGCACCTTACGCGTCCGATCTATGAAAACTTTTTACAGTGAGATGTCACACCTTGTGAATTACCTTTTGACTTCATTTTAACTCCTATTAGTACTCAATAGCATCGGCAGATTAGTGGTTACGGAGTCGACCTTACGATCGAGAGGTCCCGGGTTCGAAACCTGGCCATTACACTACCAACGTGAACCCACTCCTAGTACAATAAATTTAGCTTAGTTGGAGGGGTTAGAGGGAATATTAGTAACTTCGGAAAAAGACGTTAAGTAGTATAAATACAAAGTTTTGATATTATGGTAATTATATAAACGATAAGCTGAAATATAACTGAAACCATGTAAACATCATATTTTGTTCTTCTCTATAAATATTTTTATCGACAGTAAAAACAAAATTAACCTATTAATACTTAATTGAGATAAAATTTACCGTAATTTACGTTCTTTGCTGTTAGGAAACAAACAGTTCCACATAAACACCGTAATAGCGAAACTGATATTTTATTTATGATGTTTCATGTCACGGGGAAGGAAACTTATTTCATAATTTCTTCTTGCATAATTTATGTTATAATTTGGACTACGACTTCCTGGTTCAAACGTTTTTACTTTTGTTGGGTAATTACTTTTGAGATAAACTGTTTAAAAATGTAATTAATTTTTTATAATATTAATAAATTATATTTTTAAACTATTAGTACCTACCTTCCTAAAAGTAAATATTATTTAAATGATTTTTATTCTTGTTTTTCATATTTCCTTTGTATTCAGAAAGCCTTAAGCTTCCTATGTCTATTTCGATAAATAAATATTATGTCTATTTTACCTACATTTATGTAAAATCTATAATATAAAAATGAATCGCTAATTGTGTTAGTAAGCGCTTAACTCAACAACGCCTGGACCAATTTGGCCAATTCTTTTTTAACTCTTCGTTGAAGTTTAAGAATGGTTTTTACGGCGAGAAAAAATCGAATAATTGCCGAATAAAAGCTAGTTTATTATATATTTATCACTTATCGTTCCCACTCTCAGACGTAAAGAAATACTAATGGCTCTTAATGTAAAGAAGTTGTATAATTGCTGGTTTCAGCAATCTGTTACAGACTGTTTACTCGTTTAACACTCATTACATTCTCCGAGACTATTAATTACATCCTACGTGTTCCTTTTACAAGTTACCAGAATTGACTAAGAATTCCCCGAAAACTTGTGTCTACATTTTTCTTAAATTTGTGCTGTGCTTGGTAAGTGGTAAAGATAGTTGCTGCTTGTAACACCCAGGGTGTACCTGTAAAGTAGAAAAGTGATGACACTGAAAAATAATGGTAAAGGTATTATAAAAAAAGGAATTTAGGCCTCCAATGCTTTGTTGCTTCCATCGCGGACAGACAAACAGACAAGAATTTCAAAGAATCCTGTATATCTAAGTACAGACACGACAGCTGTACAATTACATAATAGTATAAAATGTCTCTAGTGCCATCCATCTTGGAATATCAGTGTTCGCTGTGATAAAATAAATTACAATGTTGAAAAATGTCGGGTTTTTATTTGATGAGTACTCAAATTTAATTGAATTGTGGTCTAGAGTGTTTATACAGCGGTTCTTACTTTTTATTTTCTAATCAATTTTCGTAATTACTTAGTAAACATTTAAATTGGAGCTCATTTTATTTTTAAATTACTAAATTGTAATTGTGTAAAACAGCATGTGAAACTAGGAATACCTATTAATTACATAGGAACTATATTGAGTGAGAAATTTTGTACAATTCCACTATATTTTATTTTTCACCTGACCGTTTCGCCTCACGGCATTCTCAAAAGGTATGATATAACATTTTCAAAATCGGTCAGGTGAAAAATAAAATACATATAATGGAAAAGTACACAGCCTTACTTAATATGTGCAGCAGATTCATCAACAGTATAAACATAGGAACTATTTCACCCTGGGTGAAGAATGAAGAATGTTTCATCTTACATAGCCATAATTGGCCATAATTCACAAAAAGTATAACAAATTTTAGGTAACGTTGTATAAAGTAGTTAACTGAATAAATATTATTAAAAGACGAACCAACAGTAACGAAATACTAAAATTAATTTTGAATACATTGAGCTCTTCATATAATATTTATTAAAAGAAAATATTAAGTTTGTAAGCTTCCTTTTCATTTCCTCCTACAACGGTGGCAGATGCGAAGGAGTTCTATATAATTGGGTTCTATTGAACCCTGCTCGGAACCCATCGAGTAGAGCAATCAGGTATTAATTTGTTTGACTGTCCGAGTGAACAATTGATGTGGGTACTCGCCGAGAGATTCAATTTAATCCTCTCTGCACGACGTTTCTCTGTGGTGACGGCTACTCTGCCAGTGACCAGAATACCGTACTTAAAAGTCAAACTGGACGAATTTATTTTTGGATTTTCCAGTTGCATTATGTGTTCTAAGACTATTGCTGTAAATATACGATCTTCTCATTCAGGTGAACCATGGGGAGAAATTACCCGACGGTCTTCATAGTTGGACCACGACCAAAAAAGATACCTAGCAGTAGAATGAAATGTCTATCGAAGAGGATAGAAAGAGGTAGATATGAAAGAAATGTAGGCATTTCTTACGTATCTACCTCTTCCTATCCTCCTCTTCTATCTCTTTATTTCTCTCTGCAGGGAGCAATGTATCTTCCTCGTATTGCTACCTTTCTGTAAGAAGAGGTTCTAGGCCATAGTCATCATTATCTTTGCACTCTTTCAAGTCTCACCCAAGACTTTCAAGTTGAATCCCAGAGTTAGCGTTTATTCATTCTTCTATTTTTGATTTGACTTATTTATCTTTTATATGAACGACTTCCATCTGACCGTGCCACCACAAAAGCTTGTGTCAACGGGAGTATTGGAATAATAGAAGGAATATAAGGTTTTTATTCCATTCACACATTTCATGTACATTTATGGATACAGGATTTGTGCTGTTGCTAGACCCAGCTGTCAAATCAATGGACTTCAATATTACATAACAGAAATGCATGCCTTTGACAAGGGAATATCCAATATTGGAGTGCAAATACAGAATCTTGACTAACTACATATATTATCTCAGAACTTTGGTTCGTCCAAAGTGATAGTTCAATAACTAATATAATTACATATTTCAGATATTCAGGATCTTCTTAATTTTTTAGGTAACACTTATTTGTAATTTAATGTTTATTTGGTAATATTACAAATACTTATTATTCATCCAGTTGCGATCTAAATTTGTCAATTTGCCTATTTAGAATTTACACTGCACAATTTTGAAAAAAAATTCTAACTCTTCAACATTTATTTATTTATTTATTTATTCTTTATGCACAAATATAAAACTAAGTGTACAAAGGCGGACTTAATGCCGTGGGCATTTTCTGCCAGTCAACCTTAGGGTGATGCAGAGATTAGTCCAGGTAGGTGCTCGAAATATTGAACTAGTACGGGGTAAATAAGAAACAAAATTATATAATTATATATATATATACATACACAAATACTTCATACTATATACAATTACATAAAATAAACATACTAACATATATATAAATATACTAATATATATATAAACCTACAATATATCAAATATATAGGTACCTACATACGGAAAAATCGTAGTCCTGGTCACTTGAAATAAATGAATATTATTATTATTAAATATTATTCTGCCTAAGGTTCACTATAAATGAGTCGTACTCTGTTTTTGAATGTGGAGCGATTTGGGGACATTCTGACCTCTAAAGGAAGCGCATTCCAAAGTAGAATGGATTGCACAGAGAAAGAAGAGTGGACAAGGCTTGAGGTGTGAGTGGGACAGTGTAGAAGAAGATTGTTAGAAGATCGCAAATTTTTATCGTGGTTGGAACCGAGCAGGTGCAGATTTGATTTTAAGTAGGCTGGGGCGTTAGGCGAATTTAATAATGTGTAGACCAGAGTGACAGCACGTAGACTACGTCGCCGTCGTATCGGTAGCCAACCCAGCTCTGCGCGATGAGCCGAAATGTGGTCATACTTCCTAAGATTGTAGACGAATCGAATGCAATTGTTGAGAAGTCGGTCAAGTTTATTGAGCAGATCTGCATTCAGGTCGAAATAGCATACATCACCATAGTCGAAGAGAGGAAAGATTAAAGTCTGCATAAGCATTGTCTTGGTTTTAGGTGGAAGAAAGTTTTTGAGACGGTAGAGAGCTCTTAGTGTCCCAGTCACCCTCTGGCAAACATTGGTGACTTGAACCCGCCAACTCAGGGTTGAATCAAGGTGTAAACCCAGGTTTTTAACACTAAGTGTGACAGGAATGGTTTTCCCATTGAATATAATCACTGGCATGCTCACGTCCTTCAGTTTTCCTAGCATATGACTGCTGCCTATTATAATGCTCTGGCATTTGTCAGGGTTGACGGCCAGTCCAAACCTGTCACACCAGCCACGTATGAAACTCAAGTCTGCGTTTACTCTGTCAATTGCCGCTGAGATATCATCAACAGGGGCCTGACTATACAACTGCAGGTCATCGGCATACAGGTGATACGAACACTGAAGATCGGAGGTTATGAAATTAATAAAAATAGAGAAAAGAAGAGGAGAAAGTATACCGCCTTGAGGGACCCCAGAGTCAAGATTGCACCAGCTCGATGACATCTCGTCGGCACAAACCGCCTGCTGGCGCCCCTGAAGATACGAAGAGAACCAATCCAGATCATCGGATGAGATTTTGATATGGGCAAGAATTGACAAAAGTATGTCATGGTTCACACAGTTAAAAGCATTGGAAAAGTCTACTAGGACCATCACAGTAGCCATAGTTTTCTCCATACCCTCCTTGATGTCACCGGTTACTTTAAGAAGTGCAGAGGTAGTGCTGTGTCCTGGCCGGAATCCCGATTGCAGAGGACTCAGTATCTCATTGTGATGTACAAAATTAGATAGCTGTTTATGCACGCATACCTCCAACACTTTGGATAGGAAGGGTAGGATAGAGATCGGACGGAAGTGGTTTGGAAGAGAGGGATTTGAAATTTTGGGAAGAGGGCGGACGTATGCTTTCCGCCACGACTGAGGAAATTGTCCAGAATCTAATGAAAAGTTAATGATGTGGGAGATAGCCGGAAGTAGGTGGTCCAGGATACACGTGATCATACGACGACTAATATTGTCACAGCCCACTGCCGTAGATTTAATGGACAGGATAATTTTTTTGATCTCATCCGACGTGACTGGAGAAAACTGAAAGGGTGTATAACTGGGACTGGTCAATCCGGCTATGAAGTCTACCGTTTGACGCTTGGCTAGACCATCAATTGCTGGAGTGGTGGAGAAATGACGATTAATGGCGTCTAGCTCAATTGTCTTGGGTAGCTCCAGCTGCCTTGATTTACCGATTCCCAATGTCCCTAGAAATTTCCAAACATCAGCTGGTGATGAATGCGTTATGTTATCGAGGATATGTCGGCGTTTAGCGTTCCGTATCACCTGGTTACACCGATTCCTGGCAGTTTTGTAAGAGTCCCAATTAGCGTCTAAACGATTTTTTTTAAATTTAAGAAATGCCCTGTCTTTGCGTTTCATAGCCATTCGGACCTCGTTAGAAAGCCATGTGGCCGGGGGACGCTTCAACTTCACCCTCCTAACAGGGGCATGTATGTCAAATAGGTTATTTACCGATTTGGTAAAGAACATTACTTTATCGTCTACCGTGGTAGCCTCTGTTAAAGGCGCCCAGTTGATCTCAGCGGCATCTGCACTCAATTTGTTGACATCCATGCGCCCAAAACAACGCCTATGCAGCACTTTAGGTTTAAGTTTAGGAGGTTTAAGATTAAAAGATACATATATTAGATCGTGATGGGAAAAAGCTGGCGCCAAATACTGACCGTGGAAATGAACAAGACTAGGAGAAGAAGTAAGAATCAGGTCGAGCCAGGTGTCTTCCACATCCTTATTGTGGTGTGTAGCCGTAAGCGGTAAAACATGAAGACTGGCTGACTCGACTATGTGAAGGAGTTTGTGAGTCCTTGAAGCGTCCACTGCAAGGAGATTAGTGTTAAAGTCACCCATGATGATGTAATGCTCATAATCGGACCCCAAAGATTCTAATACTAATTCGAAATCAGTGAAATAATCAACAGTGGGGGGACTGTAGACAACGCCAAGGAGCGTTTTGATACCCCTGACCCAGACTTCCAGGAAAAGGAACTCTGCACTGGCTGAGTATTGTGATGGAGATGAGGCAACCATTTTAAAAGGTAGATCACTACGGAGATATATGGCTACAGTGAGTGAGTGAGTGGTTATTGAACCCACTATTTATTTGTATTTATATTACCTGAAGTAGCCTACTGGAGGGCCAAGTAACTGGGAGTGAAGGATTGTATGATAATTATTTTAACCAACCATTTATTAGAAACCTAAAATTGATTAAACTCTTTTTGTAATTCCCTACTCATCCGACAAATATTACTTTTCTCACGAAAAAAGTAGAAAATCTAGAGTTGGCAAGTTTTTGCAGCTCATAAACGTCACATCAAACTGATTTATGAGCCGCCAGATACCTTACTTTCGAAATTAAAGAATTTTTTGGATCAGTTTCATGTGTCTTAAGTATCTACTAGAACGATTACTTTGCAATTGAGAAAATGGTATGTACATAATTTTTATCCTTCAATGAGATATATGGTATAATTATACTTAGAACACTTTTATATTCCCTAAAATATGAAGAGATTTGAAAAGAAGCAGTGTAGACTACCAGACTGGCAAAGTTACAGTACGTAGTTGCATTGCCCAGTTAGCAGTTGACTGTTGCTGTTGACGCCACTTCGTGAACTCGCGACGTGTAGTCTCTTGATGTCATATCAACCCAACACTAAGGGTTCACGCGATTCAGATAGAGTATGGCACATGACAAGTAGTTTAGAGAGTAAGCACTATTTTGCGTGAGCGTGAGGATTTTATAATTTTAAGGTTCTACTGCTACTACTAAGTTACTATAGCTACAATCTTTATTACTGTTATGCATATAGTACTAATAAATAGCAATTATTATTAAAATTTAAGTTTTAGCAAAATTTCAAAACCTATAAATTCAATTAAAGCGCCGGTAGCTTAGTGGTTAAGGAGTCGGCCTTACGATCTTGAGGTCCCGGGTTCGAATCCTGGCCATTACACTACCGACGTGAACCCACTCCTAGCACAAGCACTTAAGCTTAGTTGGATGGGTTAGAGGGAATATTAGTAACTTCGGTTCTAATATTCTTTAAAAAAAATACCGTAGATATAAAACCATTTGAGCAACTTATTAACTTTGCCCAGGTACGACTTTGCCCACAAACTTTATATTATATCGATTGGTAGGTACCATCTACTCACTGATCCTAAAACTATTTCAGGTAACCTAGCACTTAATGGCTAAAGTACGTGTCTAAGGTTCCATCACTTCCATCCCCAAAATAAACTTATGAATTTAATTAGTAGTGACATCACGCGCTGGGCTTTTACCTAACTTGCCCGCATTGAGGCGGCTTTGATTGATCGATAATAATTTGCCAGCCAGTTTGCTTCCTTTACATTATTAGGTGCTATAAGATAAGAATAAGAATAATTTATTACTAATAATTAGTTTAAAGTTTTCACACAAAGTACAAAGAATTCGTATAGACGGCCTATCGTAATCGGAGTCCCACACCACCGTCTAAGGGACTCCGACCACTATCCGTTTCCATCGATTTGACAAAATGCCTTATTTCTTTGACATAAAATTAGAATAGGTTACAATAATCGTTATAATACATGCAATCAAATAATCATTAGACTACCAGATCGGGTGACAGCCTCCGTGGCATGGTGGTAGTGCACGCGAATGCCACGCAGGAGGTGCGGGTTCGATCCCTGCCCAGTGACAAATATTTGTATGCATCAATATTGGTATTTGCATTGGTCTGGGTGTTTCTATGTATAATATGTATGTATTTACAAAAAAAAGTATTTAAGTATGTTTATCCGCATTCTAGATTCCATAACACAAGCTAATTAAGTTTACCATGGGTCTAGATAGCGTTGTGTAGAATGTTGTGGAATAAAAAAACCAGGAAAAATATAAGTAACTGCCGTAGATAACTAAGGTCTGAATTTGTTAGGGTATCTTTCAGCTCACCTGACGGTACTAAAAGATTTAATTAAGTCAAAACCAGGTAAACAAAACAAGATGTACGGTAAAGCATACTTATTAAACATCTTTGTCTTGGATACCTTTTTTATGAGGATAATACACGGTCCTTTGGGCAGCTTTCATAGCAAAATGTGCGGGTTCGTATAGCCTATTATTGTTTCATTAGAATTGAAGACTGAGAAAAACAGAAGAAGAAAAATAAATTAAAAGTAGGTAGTTATTAACACAGTACCAAGTAATTTTACATCACAATGCTAGTAGAAAATATAGCCACCAGAGTTACAAAGTTTGTTGTGACAATAATTTTCATTAATTACTGTTTTGAAAGTAAGTTTACAACAAAGGCTTTAACATCGTCACTATTACCATATTTGTCATTGGATATCCACTACCGAAAATTACTATTTTCCTAAATCTACCAAACAGTCACCTGCTGTAAACAAATGTGGAGAAGAATATGCTACTCATGTGCTTGTAATAGGCCCATTACTGTTGGGGTGTTCGATCCCTTTGTTGAAATCGTATTTATCAGTGTCATAGTTCAAGTGCGCGAAACAGAATAAGTATTGTCTAAGGTTTTTTTTTCATATAGGATACTTTTTTTACACTTACATGATGGCGCTAAGAAAAGAGTTATCACCAACCTATCGTAACTGTAATAATTACGATTCATTAAGTAAAAGTTGTACTTCCTCAAAAAGAAACTAAAATATAGCAAACATATACATAAAACCTATAATTATGCGTATGTTTGCTATATTTTGCTCAATAATTACTCAGAATTCGTAGATATTAATTGTGAGTAATGTAAGAAGACGGTAGTATATATTTTTGTCTCTAATGACATAATCGTGAACCTTTTTTTTTTCCTTGCGGAAATCCCCTTGGATACCCCCCCTGCCGGAGCCGGAAGGGGAGGTTATGTCGGACTCGAACCGACTAAAACCGCACGCCGACTGTGGGTCGTGGTGCTAGGCCGGAGGTGAGGTTGTCATCGTCATATCCCTCGCAACGTATCATGAACCTAACGCATTTTAGCCAATTTTACAGCAGTTAGCTAGAACGGTTACGAGAGACGAGAATTTCAGTTACTAGTATCTTCTTAAACTTCGACACCTGTAGAGGAGTCTTCATTATTTAAGCCTGTAATGAAGTAGTCACCCACTTCAAGTACATACCGCTCTTTATCATCTTAACCTTATTAATGAAACCGTTCGGCTTAAAATATTTCCAAGCCGGATTCATTAACCCGCAAGTGAGGTTGTTAAGCAAACTCATAAAGAGTTTTATGATAATTTTAACGACAGCGTTGACTCTGCGTAAGTCCTCAAGATTATCAAAAGAAAGAAGATGTATTCTACAAAATATTTGGTGAATGATACTTTTTTATTTAATTATTTATTTATTATATACTTTATTGTACACCATAAAAAACACAGAATGAAAAATAAATGTCTACGGTAACAGTACAAGGGCGTCTTATCGCTTTAAGCGATTTCTACCAGGCATCTACTTTAATTATAAGACAAAAGAAATCGTAGTTGAAATAAAGATGTTAAATTATTGACATGGTGGATGTTCCAATAATTAATTAGGTACCTAGTTATACCTAATTAAGTGTATTAACTTAATTAGGTATAACTAGGTACCTAATTAGCGGCAGACGTGAACGCGGAACAATATTCGAAATAAAACCCTGTGCTAACCCATTTGGAAACAGCAGGTCAGAGCCCCCTACTGCAGGCTAATGTATTGATTGATAATTAAGTCCCGATGTCAGCAAGTTGCTATAGAAAACGTACAATGTAAGAAATTGTACCCCCGTCACAAAAAGTTGAACATAAATTGTGTTTTCCTTTTCACTTTTGATATACCTAGTAATATTAGATTCAGCGGTTGCCATGTCACACACACACACACACACACAAGCACACACACACACACACACACGTCGTTTTTGCGTCGGTGGTTAATAATACCATCTAATATGCCATACCAATAGTAACTACATAGGCACTCTTTTGCATTAAAAAGGGTTAGTCAGAAAACACATTTCATATTTTTCATCTCTACAATTGTACAAGGTCTTTTTTACACATTAGCAAACCCGTTTACAACACACACCCGGTTCATCTCAAAGTTCAAGGTATCTACTACATAAATAATACCATAAGTCTTATACTACGGTATATACTACATCAGGGAAAATGTATAAGAGCCTTATTCTTTGTTATATTGTGTGCTCAAAATCATAAATACCGTTTAAACTCGAGAGTAAACATCACTTATTCAGTAAGTTTGTTATTGGCAGAAATTTTCATATTCTTCACATATTTATTATATCATACAGAGAGCTATTTCGCTTCAAACGAGTTTTTTTTTAATACGAATATGAACATAAAATTTAGTACCTACATTTTTAGGGTTTCGTAGCCAAATGGCAAAAACGGAACCCTTATAGATTCGTCATGTCTGTCCGTCTATCCGTTCGTATGTCACAGCCACTTTCCTCCGAAACTATAAGGCCTATTCTGTTGAAATTTGGTAAGTAGATGTATTCTGTGAACCGCATTAAGAATTTTATACAAAAATGGAATAAAAGCAAAAAATTTTGTGGGTCCCCATACATAGAACTGAAATTAAAAAAAAAACATCAAATCCACACATGTGGGATATCTATAGAAAAATGTTGGTCCCCCCCCCACTCTAACTTCTAAAGTAAGAGAAAGATAAATCTAAAAAAAATATATGATGTACATTGCCATGCAAACTTCCAACGAAAATTGTTTTGAACAAAATTTAGTAAGTAGTTTTTTTTAATTTGTCATAAACCGCAATTTTCGCCTTTCATTCAATTAACTCAAAAATAATACAAGAACTTTTATATTATGTTACTTGCTGCTACGGAACCCTTCATGGGCGAGTCCGACTCGCACTTGGCCGGTTTTTATATTACTGTTGTAGGAAAGAAAATCAGAGATAAGAGTCTATCTCGCCGGAGACAGAGAGTAATAATAGTTATATATACATATAGTAGCACATTACTATTTCTACAGGCAAATACGAGAAAGAGAAGTGAAATGACAAAAATATGGAAAGAAAGAGATATCATTTCTCCCGCACTGTCATCATAACCTTATGCAACTTGAAGTTTATATGAGAGGGTAGTATTTAACCGTCTAACTACCTATCCGTACTAAGAAAAGCCGGTCTTTACTCCCTATCAATGAAATGAAAGTACTGACTCTGACATCGAATGATGAAGGTTGCCTGGCAGAAATCGCTTAAACTGATAAGGTCGCCCATTGTGCTGTGTCTTTAGTGTATTTTTTACTTAATGTACAATAAAGTGATAATAACTAAATGAAAATACTAATCAAATGACACAAAAAATAAATTAGAATTAGAAAAAGTAGTTTAATCTTTTGTCAAGATCTAATGAGTATCTCCATAATCGAAGTCTGGCAGAAAAGGGCTTAATTGCAAAACGTAAAATTGAATTTATAAAGCCAAAATTACTATAAGCTTGCCATCGACAAAAACCTGGAAAAAATGTTCCTCAATAAAGAAAAATTACTGCATTTTAATTAAAATTGTGTTCTATTAGCGAACAGGCTATGTAGGTAGGTACAGCGTTACAAAGCCAAGGATTAGTTGGTGAGTAATGTCGGAAGCTTCAGGTGAATAATGGAAGAACGTTTTAATTATTTAATGACTCGTTTAGTATTCGTCAAGACACTTTAATTCGTTTATTTAGGGAACTTTAAGGTTTCTCATCTACCCTCAGTACGACTAACAGTGATAAAATTTGCTCCTAGTGAAAGTTCGTCTTTAAAAATAGTAATAGTGTAGAATCTACGTCAAATGCGCTTGAACAGTCGTGCCAGTGTTAATTTAACCTATCAAAATGAAGTGCTTCCAATGTGAGAATGACCATAATGAGGATAATGGTGTGCAGTGCGATGGTTGCAAACGCAACATATGTCTTCAGTGCAGTGGTCTGACGTCGAGTGAGGCCCGTGTCATGGGATTGAAGGGCAAGCGAACCCTATTATTCTTGTGTCCCGCATGCAGAGAGGCGCTGTTCCAGGTGCCCAAGCTGATAAAGTCCTACGATGGATTACGCCAGGAACTCGACGACGTCAAGAAAATGCTTACGCAATCTTCAACTACATCAGTGGCCTACGACGCCATAACGGCGCCGGTGGTGAATCACCCTTCTCCTCTGAGTACAGGTGCTATTTTAGAGGAAATAGCGGAACGGGAACGTCGAGCTCGAAATGTAATTATAATTGGTGTAAAAGAAAGCGAATCGGATGCTGGCAGCGACAGAAAGTCGCACGATGAAATATGTGTAAAGAAGATAGTACAGGATGTAACCAGCGACCTTAGCTCAGAAGTGGTGGCAGTGCAGCGTCTGGGACGCCGTGAACCAGGTAAACCTAGACTATTAAAGGTAGTGCTAACATCTCGGCAAGCGGCCATCCGGATTCTGAAAAACAGAAGCAAGACAAGCAAAGAGGTAAGAATTTATGATGATAAAACACCTAAACAACGAGAAGAACTGAATCATCTTCGAGAAGTTCTTAGGTCGAGGATTGAAAATGGTGAACCTAACCTCACAATCAAATATTTGAAGGGTGTACCCAAAATTATCAATCAAAAAAACTAATATATTCAGCATCTTCTAACACAAGTCCATACACTGACCTTACGCTTATGTATACCAACCTATGCTCACTACCTGCAAAATTCGACCTATTCTTACGATACATGAACACATCAAAACCTACAATTGCAATCATAACAGAAACATGGTTCAATAGTAAAGACCGTAATAGTACCTTCAACATACCGGATTATACTTTGTACAGACAGGACCGTAGACATAAGAAAAAAAAATCTGATGGTAAAACCAAAGGGGGAGGTGTTGCCATGTACATAAAGAACAGCCTAAATGGTATTAAAATAGTAGCCCAACGTAACCACAGGTACATGTGTGATGATGTTGAAGCGCTCTATATAGACATACAGTACAGCTCATACCATTTTCTTATAGTGGGAGTATACCGTTCAGATGATGCCAATGAAGATGCCCAGAGACATCATGACACCAAGCTATTCCAAAATCTTTCAACGGCTTCGGAAAATAATACGGTAATAATAGCTGGTGACTTCAATTACCCAAGTATTAAATGGCCATTACATATAGATCAACACCTGACTGGCTCAGCGGAACTATTTAAGGATATGTTTTTGGATTGCAACTTATATCAACTAGTAAATAGTCCTACAAGGTTCAGGCTGGGCAATATGCCCTCGCTCTTGGATCTGGTGTTGGTAAATGAGGAAATATTGGTAAAAGATATAATCCACAAACCACCTATCGGTAAGAGCGACCATTGTGTTCTAGAGTTTGAGGTGCAGGTCCAAACACAAATGTCAAACAATCTACCCAAACTTCGACGACTCTATCACCACATCGACTATGAGGAATTCGGCGTGGATCTTCTAAATAATCTTGGAGCGTTTAACCCCACAGGCAATATTGAACAAAACTGGGCAGAAACTATGGTGGCACTTAATAAAACAATTGACAAACATGCCCCACCTAAAATCATAAGCTACAAGGCCAAAGACAAACCCTGGATTGACAGGAATGTTCTAGAACTAATAGCTAAGAAAAAACAACTATGGGATAGATACCGTTCCTCAGGGTTTGATGAAGATTATAAGGCATACCGTGACACTAGTAACAGGTGTGTAGCACTGGCAAGGAAACAGAGAGCCCTGTTTGAGGCGCATATATTGGATGGCGGTGACAAAGCCTTCTACTCACACATCCGACGTAGCACCAGCACCCGGATGAGCATTCCACAAGCTATGAGAAATATTAATGGAGACCTTGTCACAGATCCAAGTGGTATAGCAGAGGTGCTTGCAGAGGAATTCCAGAAAGCTTATTCAGCTGAACCGGTCCTACACCAATTACCTAAAATAACTGGGATTAAGCGGGTGGAACACAGCTTGAGCGATATTGATTTCACACTTGAGGATGTGGAAAAAGCAATAAAAGGTCTACATGCACACTCTTCAGCAGGCCCAGATCAGCTACCAGGATGTGTCTTCAAAAACTGCGTACATATACTAGCGCCCATCTTAACACACTTAATGAATACATCATTTGCGGCGGGATGCTTGCCACAGGACTGGAAACATGCCATAGTGACCCCAGTGTTCAAGAGGGGAGACAAACTACAGCCTGGTAATTTTCGCCCCATCAGCCTCACCAGTATTGTAGTGAAGATGATGGAAACAATTATTTCGCACAGCTTGACCGGGTTTTTGAGCAGAGAGGGCATTATCTCAACCAAACAACACGGATTTGTTAGAGGTAGGTCAACAGTCACTAATCTGCTGACATGTGTACAGGACTGGACAAAGGAACTCGATGGCCGCAACCCAATAGATGTCATTTACCTGGACTTCGAGCGTGCATTCGACAAGGTTCCACATCAACGACTTCTCAACAAACTGGAGCATTGTGGGATACGTGGAGCTCTACTCAAATGGATAAGGAACTACTTGGAGGGTAGAACATTCCAAGTGCGTGTCGGTGGCGCCCTTTCCAAGCATAGACCCGTTGCGAGTGGCGTACCCCAGGGCTCAGTGCTTGCCCCCCACTTGTTTGGAATATACATAACAGACTTAATCGAGGTGATTGAGTGCCGGTCTGCCTTCTTTGCTGATGATGGTAAGTTCTTTGCCAACCCACTTATACACTCAGGACAGCTGCAGGATGACTTAGATCGTATCCAAAATTGGACTAAAGATTGGATTATCAAATTAAATGCATCTAAGTGCAATGTTCTGCATTTAGGGGGCAACAATCCAAGGGCTACATATAGTCTTGAGGGAAACATCCTAACTCCAGTCAACCTCCAAAAAGATCTGGGAGTGACTGTGGCTCCTGATTTGAAGTGGGCAGAACATATCTCCAATATTGTAAAAAGGGCTAACTCTTTTACATATGTTGTTCGAAAGTCCTTTCAAAGCATAACCATCGAAGTTTTCAGGAGAATATTTAAGACCTATATTAGGCCACTCTTGGAATATGGCTTCCAGATCTGGAGCCCATACCTTCACAAGGACATCAATCTGCTGGAGAGTGTCCAGAGGAAAGCCACGAAGATACCACCGGCTCTACGACGCATGTCCTATGAACAGAGACTACGTGCACTGAAACTGAGCACTCTCGAGCAGAGACGACTTCGAGGTGATCTGATAGAGGTATACAAGATCATAAATGCGCACTATAATCTGCCAGATATCCAGAACATTCTTCTCAGGAGGGACAGCATACGGCCATCCCGCGGACACGGCCTTCGATTGACGCGGGCCTCTGCTGATACACTGGTTGCCCATCACTTCTTCAGTAATAGAGTGGTCCATAATTGGAACTTGCTGCCGGAAGACGTTGTTTCTGCCACCTCAATAAACTCATTTAAAAATCGACTTGATAACTGGCTACGACTAGACAATTCAGTGCTTAAAAAAATGACGGACAATTAAATAAAAATAAAAAATCTATAGACTATTATATTTTATCACTAGAAGTGAACACAACAGCTTGTAGCTGCTTGTTCATAATTATATAAATAAATAAAATAAATAAATAAATATATTAACTAACCAACTATGTATGATTTTAAAATATGTACTAGGGTGGAAACGGAAGGGTAGAACACCCACAAGTCATAATATGAATTATGAACTGATGACCTGAAAATGGTGGCTGGGACAGACTGGATTCGGAAGGTGGAGGATCAGCCGGAATGGTGCACATTATGAGAGGCCTTCGTTAGTCCACCTTCAGTCCACCGCAGTCCCGTAGTGGACTGGAATGATTTTAGATTGACATGGTACATTTTAAGAGTCAACGGTACATTCGAGTATTAATGGTACATACACTTTTTTTTTTTTTTTTTTTATACTGGACACGTCAATTTGACTTCACCTCGCCTGATGTTAAGCTAAAGGCAAAGTCTCGGAAAGAGGGTCACCATCGTAAACATTTACCATGTTAACAGTGGTGGCACTCAGCTTGACGGCCTCATTAGATGCCTTTTCACGCCCCGCTTAAAGGACCCAGGACTGTAGGAAGAAGGAAACACGTGAACTGGCAGGGAATTCCAGGCCTTAGTGGTGCGGCATAGGAATGAATCACTGAAACGCTTGGTTCTAGCAGGTATACTCTGCACCGTAAATGGATGACATCTTAGCCCTGCACGTGTCGTCCTGTGAAGGAAAGGGGAGGGTGGGACTAATTGGAAGAGCTCGTCAGAACATTCACCATGGTAGAGACGGTAGAAAACTGCCAAAGACGCAACATCTCTACGCATCTGCAAAGGCTCGAGGGTGTTCGTGATCTCAGGATCCCCAATAATGCGGACCGCACGTCGCTGCAACCTGTCGAGAGCATCTAATAAGTACTTTGCGGAGCCGTCCCAGAGATGTGAGCAGTATTCCACGCAGGAACGAATTTGGGTCTTATATAGAAGACACCGCTGCTCCGGCGTGAAAAAACGTCTCACTCTGTTCAGGACTCCGAGTTTACGCGAGGCTGATTTGATGATACTCTCGATATAGTTTTTGTTATTCAGTTTGCAGCGAACATCCATACCGAGGATAGTGAGGTGATCCTGCAGTGGCAGTGGTGTGCTCTGAAGAGTGGGAAGGGGAAGTGGGAAGTGCGCTTGTCATTAATAAATTACAGGAATAATTACCAAAGTGTAATTCTAGTGAATTATCTGGACTCATGAATTGGGAAATGAACAGATAAAGTCAAGAATTTCTCCATTTATTCCTCTTCTAAATAAACTAATGCAGTATCACTGGGCAATTTATTATATTGCATGCATGCGGTTATTCCCACAGCTTTTATGTGCTTGAAACATCTCATCCTGAAGTGAAATTCCTTAAGACTTCGTGAGAAATTAAATTCCAGCCAGGAATATGGGGAGAATTATTCTTAGATTTTTAATTTTATGCCTGGGAATTTTGTAATATAATGTAATAACCTGAAGTTATTCATTTTAGTTCTGAATCTTCTCAAGTTGATCAAAGTTTGATCGCATTCTTGTTTAACAATTTTTATATTGGATGTAAAAATGTGTAACCGCATTTCAGTTGTATTCAGATTATTATTATCAGCTAAAGCATTGTTTTAGTTTATTTTATACAATGGTATGTTGTAGTTTTGAACGGCACGTTATCTATCGGCAGATTTAATAAACTAACTTTTAGACTCTCGCGTTCAATCATTTACAATAATTTTAATGGGAATGAATGCGATCATGATATAGGTGATTATATAAACCTCATTTCATCCTTTATCTGAAAACGGAATAGAGGCCAATATTGGGCCTTAATAATCACTTTTTTAGGTAGGTACAGTCATACGAAAAATAGAATATTTGGGCCATTGAATAATCCTGTCGCAATATTTAGGTTGAATTAAAAACAAAATTAAAGAAAAGTATATTTCAGAACTATTTTAATCAAAATTCAACTATTTTAACGGATTCCAAGTAAACTATTTTGATGTTGAGTTTTTTATTTACAAAGGCTAATAGAAAATGGCCACTAGTTTCAGTAATAGGCCGCACGAGTGTTGCCAGAGTGGGTTAATTGAATCAGGAGGGCCATCATTAACGACTTGATACCTCAACTCAGTTAGGACACGTCACCCCGACACAAGCCCCGAATAAGTAATGGCTGGGAGTTTGAGAAGTGTTGATTATGTTGGTGTTACTGTATCTTTTTACGGGAACTTAGCTCTCTAACTATAGTAGCAGTTTAGTTAGTAGGTGTAATCCAATTTACGAACTTTTTTTTCACGTAAATGACCTAGCCTAACTTTTTTGAGTAGGTACATTCGTTTAGCATCTTCAAAGTAATCTTAAGGTAAAGGCTGGAACATTAACAGAGCTCCTTCTTTCATACCTTGGTCCGTCGCGTCGTGTTGGGACTCACTTCTTGCGGGTGTCGTAGAGGGTGACTAAGAGATAAGGCTGTTCTGCATTCGACAGCAAACATAAAGTTCATCATAAAGTGCCCGCTTAGCGGTAATAAGTTCGCCCCCTATTACGTGGGACTAAAAATCATAGTTGGCAGAATATAGATTCCACGCTTTGAGATACCAATTTTTCTTTGATTTTACTTCATTCAATCAATCAAGTAGCCTATTGTGCCTATATCCACTAATGGACATAGACATCTCCCAATGTTGAGTTTACTTACAGACATGAAATATGAGAGTAGAAAATAATTAGACAGTTATTACCACTGGATATTAAATTTTAGTTCTTACACAACATACTTACAACATACTTTTGTAGAACTGGTAGAACCTTAAATGATTGCATAAATCATATCCGCCGCTGCACCGGGTCTAGGTCGTGAGTTCGACCAACTTCGACCCACCATCTAACTTTTTAATTTGGGAACGCTCCACGAATTTGGCCATTATATTAAAAGTAACAACTTCAGATGGTCTTTTCAAATTCAATTTAAAAGGCTCAGTGTGAAATAAAACTGAGTTATTTTTTCGCTGGGAAATTCCCAAGATTGAGTAGATAGCAGGTACTAGTAGTCTTCTTATTTGCGTACAAGGCCAGAAACTACTATTATGATAAAAGTTATATCATGAGATATTAGCAAAAGATCGTAGAATAAATTGTTGAACTTTTTGTGCATAACTAGAGGAACAAAAGGAGACTAAAATATTTGAGGAGACAAATGAGCACAGGGTCTGAATTTCAGAGGACCAGTGGGGTTATATCCAACTAAATTGATGTGAGGGGGTGTAATATACACCTCAGCAACAGAAAACCACATGAATGATGCACTGCTGACCTTAGAAGAAAAATAAAAAAACAGAATTCACATTACTGACGCAAAATTTGGCTTAGCTGGAGAGACCGATAATACCTTTATAGGAATAACAGTTACTAGTAATTAAAAATGTTTCGTTGCTTATAATGCCATCCAATAACCTTTATGAAAAAATAAGCCTGTAATACATTAAATAGCTGCAACTTCATGCTTAAAGAGAATTCCACTCTGCGCCTGCCAAATATGCTGAGGGTAATGAACGAGGTCAGAATCCCTTGCGCGTTTTATTTTATAATTTGTTATGACAGTTTCATTATTTCTTTGATACTGCGCCAGCTTAACAATATTCTCTTGCTCTATTTCTTAATTTTAAGTGTTAAAATTAAGTATGTTAAGTACTCATAATTTGTGCACACTGTACGTAAGTAGGCGTATATGAGACTCAAGTGTAATAGCTCAATTCAGAAACCGGTCTATTTTTTTTTATACCACTTAGGTGGCAGACAAGCACACGGCCCACCTGATGGAAAGTGGTTACCGCGGCCTATGGACGTATGCAACACCAGGGGCGTTGCACTCGCGCTGCCTATCCTGAAGAAACCCTCTAATGCCCCTCTTGAAGAACCCTATATTGTAGTCGCTTGGGAAAACCATGGCAGGGAGTTCATTCCACAGCTTGAGCGTACGTAGGATGAAGTTCCTTTCATACCTCACGGTGCGCACCGTATTCGGATGCAATGTGTGGGGATGAATTCCCTGTCTATGGCGAGCGGTGCGATGATAGAATGTAGCTGTCAAATAATTCATCTGAGCACAAACCATTATATAGGCGGTAGAAAACACACAGTGAGGCAAAATCCCTCCTGAGGCTGAGAGGTTCCACATCGCCTGCGAGTATGGGACTGTCGACGAGCCTCAACGCACGTCTTTACACCAAGTCAGAAAGGGTTAAGCTGGCGTGCGGGCGCTCCGGCATAAAGATGACAGCAGTACTCCATGTGGGGCCGAACCTGTGCCTTATAAAGAAGGAGTCGCTGCCCCGCAGTGAAGTACTGCTTCGCCCTGTTAAGAACTCAAGGTACGGGGTTTAACCAGAGACCTACAGGAGCAACTTCACCTCCAAGCCGATACCCTGCGGATTGACGGACGACGCTCTGGTGCTGACTCGCCTTTCGGGGCATAAAATTACTTTAATATACATACATATACTCACGATTGACAATCCCCGAAGAGGTGGGCAGAGGTGTATTACCCATATTTATAAGGGGTGAGCCCGTTGCCGTCAAGTGGGCACTTTATCATGGACTGTATGTTTTGTGTTAGATGGAGAGTAGCTCTATCCCATTGTCGCCTTTTACGACACCCATGGGAAGAGATGGGGTGGCCCTATTCTACTCCACCGACAATTAATAGGACCTATAGTCCATATAAGCTGAATGAAAAGAGAAGTAGGTAGTAAGTGAACCCCGAGCTCTTTAGTGAGAGCATCAGATGTCCTACCAGGAACTGCAACCACTAAGATTATTATGAGAATACAGTCAACAGTGTCTTTTTTTTTTATTTATTTTTTATTCGTCAGCTCCATTGTTCCTTAAGCTAAACCAACAAGCACAAATTATGAAATTGTATAAACTAATGGATCATAATACCTACCATCCATACTTTAATATTATAAATGCGAAAGTAACTGTCTCTCTGTCTGTCTGTCTTTCTGTCTGTCTGTCTGTATAATACGCTTTCACGCCTAAACCACTGAACCGATTTTGATGAAATTTAGACCATGAGAAAGGACATAGGCTATGTTTGGTCGCGATAACCGACACCCACGCGGGCAGAGCCGCGGGCAAAAGCTAGTAAGTTTATATAATGTACTAGCTTTTGCCCGCGGCTCCGCCCGCGTGGATGTCGATTCCCGCTAATTATTAGATTTTTTCTCTACGTACAAATCTTCCCTGGACTTCCACGAATGATTCAAGACCAAAATTAGCCAAATCGGTAAAGGCGTTGTTGAGTTATAACATTACAACGAAAAGTGGCATTGATTTTGATATATACAGATATAAAAATGTGTGGTATGCTAATGCTATATTATTACCCCGTTATTAAGAAAGAGAGTCACTGGGAGCCACCAATACCAAGCTGCAGAATTTTTGGGCAACATCAGATTTTGGGTTTGATAAAATACTATTGATTAGTCCAACATCTAATCTATTGAGACTAAATTCCTTCAAGATTGACTCTCTTTCCGTTTTATTTTGCACACATTCCATCAGCAAATGTTGCACATCCTCCAGTTGAATGGATACAACACAATTTGGTGAGTCAACAGTGTCAAAAACCACCATACACTGGTCAATTACAGAGAACTGAGAATCTGGTTTCTTCTAGAATATTTATAGGCATTTCTGATGCGTAACGTATGCCAACATCATCGTACCCTAACATAATATTCTAACCTTACAGTAAGTACGTCATGAAAAGTCTTTCATCGACCGCGTTACGTTCCGATAAAATCGTTGGAATATGTCTCCATCAGTTTTGCGCAAATTCAAGGTCAAACTTTACAGTGATCCTTTGCCCTAAAGTGACTATTTGTGGACACAAATATCACTTTATTGCTTATTGGAAACGTGTTTGTTTGATAAACTGTGTATATTCTGTGATGAAAACATACGTATAAGTTCAAAGAGGCCAAAGTGTGTGTTTATTTTTAACCTTATATATTATGTATTCCGAGAAGAATTCTTATAAATGAATACTCGTAGGGGCACGTGCTGTGTTGGAGTGGGTGGCTGTATGAAAGTAAGTTTGTCTGTTAAGATTTTCTAATGTATTATATATGTATAAATCCTATTGCTGTTTTGTAAAGCTGTATTACCTAGTATTTGTCTTCTATATAAGTATATATTTTTATGGTCTTTGATTGTTGATCCTAGTTACGCTTTACTTACCTAAATTACATTAGAATTAAAAAACAATCTTTTAATTGCATTAATATTCATACAGTCCACATTTCGTCCATTACATATTGGTCCTCATTTCATTAATAAATACAGTCTACATTTCGTCCATTACAGGTAGCAAAAACCTAAATGGCGTGTTTTTGAACACACAATCGCCAAATCAAAGGTAGTAAAAGACTCATGCAATATAACAAATACATTACAGCGAACCTATGTTAAACTGCTATCTGTGCAGTTTTAATATTAATACTGAACGTAGTACGCGTTGCGCTCTCCTCACGTAGATATAACTAACGACACTTGTTCACAAACTCGCGATTGTAAATCGTGTGTTTGCAACTAATACTTTATAGATATGTATACTACAGTACACTTTCGACGTGTAACAGTGAATTATTAGCAGATCGTTTGTACATTTATAACGAGAAGATTATATATACGAGAAAATTATGAGTTTTTATTTTGCATACCTGATATAATTGATTGACAACAAAGATTTGTGAATAGATGCTTGATAAGAGCAAACATAATTGAGAATTCCAACCAGAGCAAAGGTTATTATAATTTATTTGAATTTTTTATAATTTATTTTATTTTATTTATTTCACAAGGCAAAACATCATAGGTACAATAATAGAATTCGGAATACAAAGTTTGGTGCATTCACAAATGCTATTGAGAACATCTGCAGCCGAACTAGGGACCTGTATCTCGGCTCTAAATAGATAGATGGGGATTGCAGCAATATATTTATGTGGTACACGAGGAATAATACCATTGAAATGTTAATTGCAAGTGGCACAATACTTCACATGTCAATATTTCACTATAAGTTTAGACTTAATAGGTTTAAACATACGATATAGGTTTAAAAAGGTGGTAAAATGGTGTTGAAAAAATCACTTCACGATTATGCTATCTAATCGTCATTCGTGATTATCATCTTTATTTTATCAACTCAAACACCTTGATAAAGAAAGAGCCCCAGGGGGGTATGAAGCAAACCAGATTCTCCCAAAATACACGTGTAAGAACAAACATTAAGTAAAATTATTATTCTAATTTAGTCCAGAAGATAGTACCTAGGTTTCTTTAAAACAAATGTAGTGGAATATTCTGACAACACTCTAGATGTAATATTTAAACATAATACACTGAAAGGCGTCTGCTCCGCACCATTAGAAGACGAGAAGCGTTCCCGGGAACAGCATCAAATTGCTGAAAGCTGTGGAAATGCGACACATCGCTTACTCGCCGGAGACACATTTGCAGATAATAAGTGGTTTCGCGTATATTAGATAACTTAAAAGTTATATCTTCACATTATGTTATGTGATTCTTAGAGTAGTTTTTACCTACATATTATATTCAATTTAAATAAATTTCCATGCGCTGCTATTTCTTCATACTCAACGTGCCGGTCTTCACCATCACAGTGCTTGGAGTAAATCATTTAATGATAGTAGGTACACACAGCAAAAAGTTAAGAAGAAACATTTTTTTTAGCATGAAGCCTTATTGTACTGTTAAAAAAAAGTTTTTAATTAACTCTATTTTTTGCTTCAACTACAGTATTTATTGATCACAGACATTAGAGCTACCCGAGTAAAATGAGAGCCGACAAAACTTAAAAATATGTAAACGAAATTGAGTATAATCATTATGAAAATAAATATGATTATAACTGAATGTATTTTCAAGTATTCATCATTAATACTAAAGGTAAAATAAACCCAGAACTGCTCGTCTCATTGGAGTAGAAGTCCGTTTGAAAATCCCGTTGGACCCTTTAGTGGACCTTAACAGTGCAACCAACAGTCTGGAATGGTACATTTTTACAATCTGCTTAGCTATCTAATTGTAGAAAATTATAGTAACTTTTTCAAAACCCGATATTTATAATGGTTGCAATACATCGAGTTTATTTATATATCACACTTTTAAGACAGTCGTAAATGTATGCAGTCTGAAATTGTGTCTTAAAAGCTGGTAAATGTTCAATAACCCAAATACAGTAAACAAACAAGAGTTGGAGCTTTGAATGTATCGGCACATACGTCACGAGAACGTACGACCGATGGTAAAGAACTTAGCTGCAGATAAATATCTTGGAGAGCAGCCAGAGTCGCGTGAAAACCACATAGCCCGCAACATAAAGTGTTATAGCTGTAAAACGCGCACTCATCCGCGACACGATTACTCGTGAACTTTTGTATATGTTTACTAGCTGTGCCCGCGACTTCGTCCGCGTGGAATGTACTTAATAAAAAAAATCAGTTTATTTTTTTTTGTTTTTGGCATTTTTTTTTTAGCCTAAGTTACTCCTTATTACATAAGCTATCTGCCAGTGAAAGTCCCGTCCAAATCGGTCCAGCCGTTCCAGAGATTAGCCAAAACAAACAGACAGACAGACAGACAGACAGACAGACAGACAAAAAATTTAAAAATATATATTTTGGTACTAGCTGTGCCCGCGACTTCGTCCGCGTGGAATGTACTTAATAAAAAAAACAGTTTTTTTTTTAGCCTAAGTTACTCCTTATTACATAAGCTATCTGCCAGTGAAAGTCCCGTCCAAATCGGTCCAGCCGTTCCAGAGATTAGCCAAAACAAACAGACAGACAGACAGACAGACAGACAAAAAATTTAAAAATATATATTTTGGTATGTGTACCGTATATACATTCATATGCATGTAGTAGAAAGCGGTTATTCTAATATTACAAACAGACACTCCAATTTTATTTATTTGTATTGTATAGATGTGTCCGTATATACATTCATATGCATGTAGTAGAAAGCGGTTATTTTAATATTACAAACAGACACTCCAATTTTATTTATTTGTATGTATGTACCGTATATACATTCATATGCATGTAGTAGAAAGCGGTTATTTTAATATTACAAACAGACACTCCAATTTTATTTATTTGTATGTATGTATAGATAATACATTCTAAAAACGAATTTAATTAATTCTTGAAGATCGTGCAAGATTACTTAAATAGTTATTACAATAAAATATTCAATCGATTAGACAATTATGAGATTTGAAAAAATCTTTTCAATTTTAAATTTACATCGATTTGATTGACTTCTATTTTTTAAACCTGAATGACTTGATACTCAAACTAGGTTTGATTTTCATTTTATTCAGGTTCAAGAAACTGGTAAAACTGGTAACTTCACGATGTTACATAAAATATTATTATCATTGTGTATTTATTTGTGTGATTAGTCTGTGATCTAAGTGGTATATAATATTCAGTTTACAGCCATATTTTTTTTATTTAGATGTATGTAAACCCATTGGCAGAATTTTAATTCTTATTTTGTTTTTTAACAAATTTCTATTTATAATACAAGTTTATTTGGTCCTATTATGTATACTGCTCTTTATATTATCAATCATTTATTACAATATCAGTCAGTTGTAATCAATCTACTTTAGATAACATTTGTGGCTGCCAACAAATGAACAAATGATCTGAATCTTGGAAAGATTCGCTTCGAGTCCATTTACATATTCACATCTGATAAATATGGGATGCTATGCCACATTATCAGTAGATATTTCTTAACAATACTACGCTTTAGTGTTTGGACATATTGCTTTAGATCCATTATTCTTTTTTAACTTACTAGCGGACCTGGCGAACTTCATACCGCCCCTTTTTTTCCGTCCGCGTGGCGTCCAATTCCGTTCCCGCTACACCGTCTACTACATTAAGCATGTTTTATACATATACACCTTCTTCTGGAATCAGTCTGTCTACTAAAAGAAACCGCATCAAAATCTGTAGTGTAGTTTTGAAGAAGCATATAGGGATGCGGAAAGCGACTTTGCTTTATACTCGTACCACAGTCTAACGATTCATACTACATACAGTCGGTCAACGAAGCCGTCTAGACAGAGCAATCGTGCGGGGGCAGGGGAGTGGTGGGGGACGGGGTATTACTCGGTACGCCCATACATTTTACTCGGTACTAAGGATTCAGGGCTGTCTCATTTTTGTAATCACACTAATCACGTGATTTTTTTTTCAAGGTTAGTTTTGTTTGTTAAAATTGTTTTTTTTTTTTCGTTTTCTATATTTAGCTATTCGAGATGGCGGACACGAAATTTTCACAAAAATCGATATGGGTATCGTTTTCAGGGTTTTTGGGGTTGCTGATTGCGAATATAACATCCATTTCACGATCCAAGATGGCGGACTCGAAATTTTTACCAAAATCGATATGGGTATCGTTTTCAGGGTTTTTGGGGTCACTGATTGCGAATATAACATCCATTTGGTGATCCCAGGTGGCGGACTCGAAATTTTCACTAAAATCGATATGGGTATCGTTTTCGGGGTTTTTGGGGTCGCTGATTGCGAATATAACATCCATTTCGCGATCCAAGATGGCGGACTCCAAATTTTTACCTAAATCGATATGGGTATCGTTTTCAGGGTTTTTGGGGTCACTGATTGCGAATATAACATTCATTTCGCGATCCAAGATGGCGGACTCGAAATTTTGACTAAAATCGATATGGGTATCGTTTTCGGGGTTTCGGGGTCGCTGATTGCGAATATAACATCCATTTCGCGATCCAAGATGGCGGCCTTGAAATTTTTACTAAAATCGATACGGGTATCGTTTTGAAGATTTTCGGGGTTGCTGATTACGAATATGTTATTCATGTAGCAATCCAAGATGACTGGATGGATGATATATTCGTAATTAGCAACTCTGAAAACCTCCAAAACGATGCTCATGTTGACTTTGAGGGAAATTTCAAGTCTGCCGCCTTGGATCGCTAAATGGATTTTATTATACGTAATTAGTCACCCCGAAAACCTCGACTTGTTTTTTTTTTTTAATTTCAAGTCCGCCATCTTTGATCGTCGGTAACATGGTCGTCAAGCCCGATAGCAGACAATTGCCGGCAGGCAATCATACGATGGGAAACTGTCGACTCCCAACTGATCGTGTGTAGCCGCAAAACTGACAGGAGGGCATGGCTGCCAGGCCAAAATCGCTTTCGTGTGTGGGCGCTGTCGACTTATAACTGCAGGCCGCCCGATACGATTTGAAACTGCAGGCGAACTGATCGTGGATAGGCTTCTTAAGAATATATCATCAATTTAGTGATCCCGGCGATTAGCGAAATTCGAATTCGAATCCGAATCCAACCCCGAACCCGAACCCGAATCAATATCCAAATTCAAGTCGGAATCGAAATAGTAATTCAAAATCGAATTTGAAACCGTAATCGAAATCGAAAACAAAAACTCAGACTTAAAATATTACGTTTGTTTGATCATAATTGGTTGAGTAGAACCGGAGATATAACCAAAAGTTGCAATAGCCGACATCCATGCGAGCGGAGCCGCGGGCATCACCTAGTAATGTAAATTAGCGTGAGTTGATGTGCCTTGACAGAACAAAGAGAACGAATAGGGGTTATATATAGAATATTACAGAAAAATAATATATAAAAACTGAAGTGACAACCCTGACAAAACTGCAAAAGGCGGCATTACCGCAAACATCAAACGTGATGAACTACTGTAAGATCTCTCGTTATACTGTGCTCGTACTATGCAGTGATGATGATGGGACAGTAAACCATCTAAAAGTTATTGATTTGTTTACCGTGGTACCATTGTACCTACCATTGATGGTACTGTGACCATTTCCATTTGCTGTGTTACTATTAATGGTACTATGGGTTTTGATTGCCTTTTTGCTTTTAGAACATTATGTGACTGTAACTATGTTTATAAAAATGTGCCCTGAAATTTACAAAATTAAACGCAGTACTTAATCATTAGGAGGAACAAAACACCTATTAACCCAACAAAACATGCCATATTTAATTATGAAATAATTCAATAGGAAACCCATATTGTGCACCATTACATGAATGTTCACCAAGTACCACTTGGCATTTGGCCAGAGTGTATTCAATACTTACACGAGTGGCAGATGAGGTCAGCCAGTTATATGATCCGTTAGTCTCAGTGACTAGTGTTACATGTATCTATCTATTTCTCCAATGTGTTTATGACTGAAGATATTAAGTAGAGTCGACAAAATAGATACGATTGCACTTTTTATATAAAGTTGTATTTAAAAGTGCAACCGTATTGCATTTTTTTTTTACTTTTTTTTATATAAAGAATATTAGAACCGTAGTTACTAATATTCCCTCTAACCCCTCCAGCTAAGCTAAATTGCTTGTGTTAGGAGTGGGTTCACGTCGGTAGTATAATGGCCAGGATCGAACCCGGGACCTCTCGATCGTAAGATCGACTCCTAAACCACTAAGCTACCGACGTTTCTTAGTCGACCGTACATATTATTTTTTAATAATACTGCACTTTTAAAGTTGAGAAATATATTATTATGTGGCAAGCAAACATTACTGGAGATACATAATAGCTACAGGATTGCTCAGTGACAATATCAGTCAATACAAGGTGATACAATGAAATTTATTGCAGTATGACGAACGTGAATATACATTCACAACTTCTGACTTTATTAAAATTGTAATCTCTGAAGCTGAGTTTCTTTGCTTGAACAGTACATGATAATCTCTGAAAATACAGTTGATCCTACAAAATGTATTGTGTCATCATTGAATATTACACAAACAATACTATCCATTTAGAGATACTAAATAATTATTCACTCGATACCTCTGTGCTAGGTACGCAACCAAACAATATGATCTAGTAAATCTAATCTCCATACTATTGTACGTGCGATACAATTCAATCACCTGCTTGGTCCGATACTATCTCTATCACTCATGTAAGTTAGAGAGAGAAGAAACCAACAATCTCAGCACAGGAATATTATTTGGATGTCTACATTGTTATCGCAGTTCCAAGATCACTAAATACAGATTATATCTGAAACATATTTGCATTTTAGGCGGTGTTTTGTTGACGTGTGAAGTTAAATATGTCGTCGGGAAGTGAGTTGTGTTATATGCTGTTAACTATTACAATATTGTTAACATTGAAAACGTTATTCAACGTAATTTTCAGTAAGATGATAAAACAAAAGAGTATTGTTCAGAGATGTTCAATAAAATTGTGAAACGAATTGAGTTAGATTTTAATAAAAAGAGAGTAGTGTCTCGAGAGGTTCTTCCTTCTTCTATAAGCATTTCTTAGGGGTTTAGGCAATAACTATAAATTCATTTAGATCTAGATGGTGGCAGAAAAGCCCACCTGGTGGTAAGTGGTTCTATTGGGCCAATTTTTTTTTTTTTTTTACAGGACACGTCAATTTGACTTCACCTTGCCTGATGTTAAGCTAAAGGCAAAGTCTCGGAAAGAGGGTCACCATCGTAAACATTTACCATGTTAACAGTGGTGGCACTCAGCTTGACGGCCTCATTAGATGCCTTTTCACGCCCCGCTTAAAGGACCCGGGACTGTAGGAAGAAGGAAACACGTGAGCTGGCAGGGAATTCCAGGTCTTAGTGGTGCGGCATAGGAATGAATCACTGAAACGCTTGGTTCTAGCAGGTATTCTCTGCACCGTAAATGGATGGCATCTTAGCCCTGCACGTGTCGTCCTGTGAAGGAAAGGGGAGGGTGGGACTAATTGGAAGAGCTCATCAGAACATTCACCATGGTAGAGACGGTAGAAAACTGCCAAAGACGCAACATCTCTACGCATCTGCAAAGGCTCGAGGGTGTTCGTGACCTCAGGATCCCCAATAATGCGGACCGCACGTCGCTGCAACCTGTCGAGAGCATCTAATAAGTACTTTGCGGAGCCGTCCCAGAGATGGGAGCAGTATTCCACGCAGGAACGAATTTGGGTCTTGTATAGAAGACACCGCTGCTCCGGCGTGAAAAAACGTCTCACTCTGTTCAGGACTCCGAGTTTACGCGAGGCTGATTTGATGATACTCTCGATATAGTTTTTGTTATTCAGTTTGCAGCGAACATCCATACCGTGGATAGTGCGTGGTGATCCTGCAGTGGCAGTGGTGTGCTCTGAAGAGTGGGAAGGGGAAGGAAAGGAGATACCTTTGCTGTAAACGCACATGCCTGGGTCTTCTTGGCATTGAACTCGACCAGGTTCCTAGCGCCCCATTGAGAGATGTGGTCCAGGATCCGGTCCAGCTCAGTGACAAGAAGCTGCCTTTTTTCCGCGATATCAGACTGCTTGGCCGCAGGATGTGCGTAATAACTCCCGTGTAAGGTGCTGTCGTCTGCATAGCAGTGAATGTTTCCGTTACAGAGCATGTCATTGATATGCAGAAGAAAGAGAGTGGGAGATAAAACGGAACCCTGCGGTACGCCAGCATTTACCTGCAAAAACTCCGAAGCTCGTCCATCACAAAGGACGCGAATACGGCGCCCCTGCAGGAAGCTTGCAACCCAGTTACACAGTCTAGGAGGCAGGCCGAAGGCTGGTAGCTTGGAAAGAAGCGAATTGTGCCATACCCTATCGAAAGCTTTGGCGATGTCAAGACTAATTGCCAGTGACTCACCGTGCTTCTCCATAGCCTCACCCCAAAGGTGGGTCATGTACGCCAGAAGATCACCCGTTGACCGTTTCGGTCTGAAACCGTATTGCCGGTCACTAAGCAAGGAGTGATCCTCTAGGTGGCGCATGAGCTGCGTGTTAATTATGTGCTCGAACACCTTGCACAGCACTGAGGTGACGGCTATGGGTCGATATTTGGCTGGGTCCGAGCGATCCCCTTCTTGGGGATCGGCTGGACATTCGCCTCCTTCCAAGCCGAAGGCACTGTACCCGAACTGTAGGACAGTCGGTACAGCCGCGTTAGCATAGGAGATAACTCCGCTGCATATTTTTTTAGTACAACCGCTGGAATACCATCAGGACCACTGGCTTTCCGGACATCGAGTGATTGCAGTACTGCACGGACGTCGCGTTGCCTGATACGTATATCAGGCATTGCGTGGTCACCAGTGGGCATTGTCCGTGGTTGCATACCACAATCATCGACTCGGGAGTTGGCCGCGAAGAGATTGACCAGCAAATTTGCTTTCTCTTGCGGCTCATGGGCCAGAGATCCATCGGGATTGCTCAGCGGGGGCAGCGAGGGCTGGCAGAAGTTGGCTTGCACGGCTTTGGCCAGTTGCCAGTAGCCACGGCTACCCGTGGGATGCGCCACTAGCTCTTGGCCCAGCCGTGCTATGCGCTGGGCATCCGCCCTGACGCATGCCCTCTTGCAGACCTTTGTGGCTCTGTTGTACGCCGCCTTGAAGTGACCCACGTTGGGATCGCGTGTGGCGCGCGCCCGCACCCAGGCGTGGGGACACCAGGGTCGTTATACTTATGCTTCCAACCCTGACCCGGTTTTAACACAAAATGCACTATACAGATAATATTATGTATCCACATACTATCTTCAATAGGTTTTAAATCGTAAACTTAAGAAATTTTTTACTTAAGAAGTTACATAATGAAGATAAGCGTTAGCAATCAGCATAGCAATTCTGTTAATCTGGTCACTAATTGATAACAATACGAAGAAATACTTCAATTAAACTTTATTCTCTACCAAGTCAATAGTGGGCTGTTATCTACGCCTGTTGTTTCTAGTTTCAGTATATACATATTTGTTGTGGTTATGGTGTATTTATAGGCTACATGTATTTCTATAACGTACCAAACAACACAACAAAAGTTAATGTGTCTTAAATTGTTCACGTCTAATATAATTGAGTAGTAATTGATATTTATTGTGTCTCTAACACTATTATCTACATTATTATCTACCTTTTCCCAGGTATTACGAGTCAGGACATCTTGTACCATACTTTCCATATATTCCTCTTATATAGGTATAATCTCCTTAGCCAGTTCTTTTCTTGTTATTTTCTTTTTCACGCGATTTATCCATATTTTCTAGGTATCCAACAAAACAACCTTAAATACTTTCAAGAACGAATGCTGACTTGCAAGAAGCTCTTAACGCAAAATCATGTTTCAGATCGAGTCTTATGGCATTCCTCAAACATTTTGCCAGCTGCAATACGTTCGGTATTGTGGTAGCGTTAGCAAATAACAACTGTGGTGACTTTTGCGTAATTATGTTTTATTGCTTGACCAAGTGACCTATTTTTTCTTAACTAGTTACAAGTGGCCTGATTGGTTTTCTTGATATTGCTGTGTTTTCTGAGAAACTTGTCACAACGGTCGCTTTCAGCGTAGGGCAATCTTTATCAACAGTGCTATTAATACGGCCGGTTATTATAATGTAAGGACAAACTTTCTGGTAGTATACATATCAGTTGGTGAGAATTCCTGTAGATGACGAAATGGGTCTGAATTTAGAGCTTTACATAAATTAATAGTTATATTTTAATTTTTCTACCAGGGAATATTGCCTAGATAAATTATCTATATTTTATGTGGTCTTTTTATTCAGCTACCACCTTAAGCTATTAAGTAAGTTTTGCTTCCAGTCGCACATTTCTGAGTTTAATAATATTAATAATGTACTATAATTTGTATTTCAAACTGCACTTTTCCCGACTGTACTCGCTGTAAACAGAGAGTTCCATCTCCAGCTACAAATACTTGAGACGAAACGCGACGACGCCGTCTATTTTTGCACCTTTTATTGTCATTTTCATTCCAGATTTAGGTTCCAATGCACCACTTATCTGCTTTTAAGATTATATCTGGAACTTATCTTTGATATTTTTTTAATAAGAAGTTATACGTGCATTGGTACAGTCAACTACAAAAGTAGCTTAACAAATTCTAATTTATTGAACACTGTGGCCCCTAAACCTTACATAAAATTGTGAAAAAAAAACATTGAATATGTAAATTAAGTTTGTCTTCTGGGAATCATAACACTACATTTACTATAGACAGATGCATTCCATTATAAAAAGATTTGTAAAATATTTTAGTGTTAATCAACTTATGGCGTTGACTGTACTTGGTGATGGTTTTAAACGCATATCAAATAAAACACTTTTTTATAAATAATAATCCAAATTTCCATCAAAATTACTGATTGCACAGCAGAATACTAAACTCAAAGTATTAGAAAACACACTACAATTAATTTTCGTAGCGTACGGTTATTTATCTTAATGCAAAGCAGTTTTATTAATGCACTGCTAATGCTGCTAATGCACGAAAACATAATCCAAATTCAGATAAAAAACAAAAATAACCTCGAAGACATAAATAGAATAAGACTTAAACATACCTTTTATACATGACTACATTGTTATATTTAAACCCTGAAGTAAAAAGTTAAAACTGAAAACAGCTCAAAATCTCACGCTTCCTCATAAAAATCCGTGCACATTCCGCGTACGAATAGAGACAGCAATTTAAATTTTGTAATTACCAACCGAGTGCGTGCGTTCTAGCGAGAATATCCTTTGGAAATCTTGCATCCCACTCGAGTAGAATCGTGGTTACAGCTAGTAATAGTACACAATGTAACTCGTCCCAGTACTTTAGGGTTAATTGCAAAATACTTACTTTCACTCCGACTCCCACGACACGAAGTCTCCGAACAAATTGGACGCGTAACTCAATAATGAGTTCCGTTTTACTTTTTCGTAAGAGACGATGTAGTATGAGCGAGTAATTGACCTTCTCATAATGAGTTTTGGAAATGAAAGCCGTTTCTAGTCAATGGTATTATATTAGTGGTTCGTTTGGTGAAAAAGAACTAGTGAATAGATGTGAGTAGGCTGTCGAGAAATAGGCGTCTGTAGTTTATAATGGTTTAGGTAGAAATGATTTATCCTACAATATTGGGAATTTGTTTGATCACGGTAGGTATATACAGGGTGTGTTTTTGAAACGGGGCAGTAAAGACCTTAGCCGTCGTAGTTACAGCAAAATGTTGTTAGGAGACCTTCTCTAGTTTTTTGAGATATTTTGAACTGCATTTATAGATTTTTGAAAAATCGTACAGTCAGCTTGAAAAATGCCTAGTAGATAGATATAGCCTATTATATTGCTAGTTAGGGAACAGCCCTATCCCGTAGTCACCTTGTACGATACTCACGGAAAGAGAAGGGACTTCACCGGGAGTCGTTACGTTAACGCCACTTGTTAATGACTTCAACTCGTGAATCTCAAACTTTAGGGGTTTCTGTCCCATGGGACACTTTGGTTAATTGTTTGATAGACAATTTTATATTCACAAAGTCTCCATGATACGAGAATAATTCACCAGTAAGAGATTATGATTTCACTTCACTTTTGATTTGGGTTATACAGCTGGTATCAACTGCCATCTGGCCCCTGAACCACGAAGGGAATAATGGAGATGGTTGTGACTATGCCGTGGGTTCCCATACACCCTTTAATGACCTCCGAACTCCGAACTTCATAAATTAAGTACCTACCCTTTGCCCAAAGACCAGGCGATTATTTATTTATTTATTTATACTTTATGCACGAAGTACATAGGCGGAGTTAATGCCGTAGGAATTCTCTGACAGTCCACCTGTAAGTACCAGTAAGGTAGAATTCTACATCTTTATACTATGGCAACCCAGAATTTATAGCATATCGAATTAATGAGTTTACACCATTTAGTTTAGAAGTTATGTGCGATTATTTATTGCATCGTATACATTTCCACATTGCCTGCTCATAGCAGTCACAGTTGCAACGTATACATCACGGCAACAGCTAAGACCCTAAGACGGAGCACACGACACAACGTTGTTCCAGCGCCATAAATCTAACTGTCGCAAACTCTATTACATGCTTTAGATACCTTTCAACAGCTAAGTTAATAATATAAATGTTTTTAGGTTTATTGTTAGTTTTTAGTTCAGATATTCTTAGTAATAATTATTACTTAGACCATACTACCCAAACATGGTTTCTATCTCTTTCTCTATCCAAAGGTTGCCTGTAAGAGATTGTCACTATGCGATAAGGCCGCCTATTGTCATACCTGCAATGTACCTACAAACAAAACATGTTTTTTATCCTTGGTGTACACAATAAAGAGATATTATACTTTTACACCTATTCACGGTATATCCGCTTAATGATTTAGTCGTGTTGGTTTCTTGTGGAGTAGAATAGGGCCATCCCATCTCTACACGTGGATGTCGTAGAAGGCGACTAAGGGATAGGACTGTTCTTCATCCGACAGTAAACATACAATCCACAAGTAAAGGGTCCACTTTGATTGCAATATAATTAAAAACAGCTGTTAAACAGCCCTATACCTTAATCGCCTTGTACGACACCGCATGGGAAGAGATGGGCTGGCACAAATTCAACTCTGCCGGGAATATTCTTTCAACATATTATTCGGTTTTACTCCACAATCTATTTTATCATCGTAGCAAAATTTCATTGAAGTAACTTCAAATTGGATTAAGTACATGAACAAGTTAGCAAAGTACCTAAATGCTCATAAAAATGATTTTTATTAGTGTTAGTATTCTAAGATAGATGTTTATTAAACTTTTACTAAACCTAAAATAGAATATACTTCGTGATGAAACTATAAGACGTGCAATGGTTCGTTTAACTTTTGTTTTCAGCGTTGCTTCGTCTTTTATTAGAATTTATAAACAAAGTAATCCTTCCAAATTGATAATACACCGTAAAGAACTCGTTTAGGGATTTCAGTTTAACAACATTTTTTCTTCTTGTAAAGTTTGTGATCCCGTCCCTATATAATATAATTATTTTTTCCGATAAATAACTTTAGGGTTACAAATTTTGGGAGAAATTTAGTAGACTAAATAAAATGCTCTTCTAACTACTTACTAAGGCACTAATAATATCATCTAGCAGCGAAACTAGATAATAACTTTTACCATTTATTACAAAGGATTATTAAGAAGTTTTAAGACCTGTCTCACACTGCCAGCACAACAGCGTTAAAAATAAATTAATTCAAGTTTATTTAAATTTCTCAAAATTTTCCTAAAAACTCATCCAAACTATTCTCGTCGCCTAAAATGCGACTTATAAAGTTTCATCCACAAGCTGCGCTCGATATGTAAGTAATTTGGCATCTGTTCGTGTAGCTTCCAATACTATCGATAAATAAAATGGCGGACTATAATTTTTATGAACACTCCGCCTCTATCGCTGCCTGTGCCAAACGCTACAGATATATGAAAAACTATAGGATTCTGTACACAAGATAAGCAACTGTAATTTCGAATTATAAAGCATATATTTTGTTTGCTTTTTTGAAGTTTTCAGCGTTGTAAATATAATCTATACATGGTTAAAGCCCAATAATACGCCTGCGAGTTGATGCATCTGCTAACCAATGAACGTGGCTTAGACACCATATTTTCCTCTCAATTGGCTCGCGTAAAGCTGACAAGCCAATCCCAAATGCTCAGGTACCTATCATAAAATTTGCAGATATTTATGAAGGAAAAGGACTCATCAAATGAACAATAGTTATATTATAAAGATGATCATACATTTTGATTTAGTGGCAAAAGATTATTCTCCCTTCTACCTTTATTACGGCAGTTAACTTTCTTAGAGATTCCAAAAATAATCTGATTATCATAAGTGCATGTCGATGCTACATCAAGTTGGAAAAGATTGTTGAAACCACTTAAAATCCATACTAATATTATAAATGCAACAGTAACTCTGTCTGTCTGTCTGTCTGTATGTTACGCTTTCACGCCTAAAGCACTGAACCGATTTTGTTGAAATTTGGTAGATTAGACCATGAGAAAGGACATAGGCTATGTTTGGTCGCGATAATCGACATCCACGCGGGCGGAGCCGCGGGCAAAAGCTAGTAGTACATATAATAATAACTTCGGTTAAGTAAGTTTATAAAGTTAATAAACGTTTGGGAAAAACCGTTTCCCATAATATTAAATTGCGTGTCTATGTACACACAATAACGTTTAAGGAGCATTAGTATTTCAGAATATACATAATACCTACATTACATCAAAAGGAATAACAAAATAAATATTAAACTGTAGAATGTAATAAATTTGAAAGTTTCAGCAGGCGTTTAGATGTTTGTTACTACTTCAAACTGCGAAACGAACCTGACTGTTTAGTACAGGAAAATAATAAAAGTCCAGCATAACATAATACATACATTTTTATTCCCATGATTGCATATGGAAATCAATACAAAAATAATACGATACATTTACAAGCAGGCAGAATGGATTGCATAGGAATACATAAAATATAAATAAAATGCAAAAATATAGTGTCGAATTTACACCAGTTATCAAGTTTTCAAATCGAAAAATGGCGGTTCAGTATTTTAATATCCAATAACCTTTGTTCTCATCATCAAAATACCACGTAAAGTACTTATTATTGGATCCAATTCGATTGTAAATTGACGCTAGGTAATAACAGCGTACTCTTCACATGCACTGTTCATGTACGCATGCACGATTCATCAGAATTTTTACAATTTAACGAGTAACCGATGAAAGCCAAGTTTTTAAGTTGAATCCTTTTACATGCAAATTTATGGCCAATGAATTGATTGTGCGGGTTTTTGCGTAAAACATTGTTCGCGTGTCTGTCAGTTATCACAAATATTGGTTCCAGTTTTGTAGTTCTCTTGGCAATTTTCTAATAAAACAGAAGCCATTAATAGGAGAAGGATAAAATAGACGAATGAAGTTACTTTTTCAATTAGGTTTATAATAACCGCAGTTAACAGACATAATAATTTATTTCAATCATTGCCATGTTATCAACAATATTCAGCATTCAAATCTTCTTCAAAAGTGATTAATACGCAAAACTTTGAAACGATTCATCAAAAGGATACGATCTTCTTTCAAGTGTAAATAATTATAAAGAGATTATACAAATTATCTATCAAAGGGATTTAACGCTGCTATTATTTAAGTAATTTATGCTTAAATTTAATTTCATATTCTGTATCATCAATATTAAAGTGCCGTATTTAGTCGTAAATGGTAAATCTTTGTGTAAATACTATTTATAATTATCAGTTAGGCTGGTTTGACGTGACAGAACTTGTGACTATAGTACGAGTGAATTATTTTAGTTTTAAAGCATCCATAATATTAGAGACTTTCACTATTATTATTCTGATTAGCGTTCCACGCAACAATTCAATATGACAAATAGAAGAGTACCTACCTATAGGATTTCTTCCCTAACGTAATTAAAATACTGCCAGTTTTTTTTTTGTAAAAATGTAAGTAATTATCATTATTACCTACATTATATTGTAAAAGTATTTCCAGACAGCCCTTTCTCGTACCATGAACAAAGAACTTATCATATTACGAAAAATTACTGTCTCCAAATCACCATCAATCATAAATATTCCAGGGGGAATTAGCGGCCACAATATTCGGCAGTGTCAGTTACCGAGCTAATCACATAAGCCTACGCTTCTGTTTTGCTATGGCTCATCATGCAGTGTTTCTTAGAAAAATTAGACAAAGAGTTACAATCAGACACAATCCATATCCATACTTAATATTATAAATGCGAAAGTAACTCTGTCTGTCTGTCTGTCTGTCTGTCTGTCTGTCTGTATGTTACGCTTTCACGCCTAAACCACTGAACCGATTTTGATGAAATTTGGTATAGGGATAGATTAGACCTTGAGAAAGGACATAGGCTATGTTTTGTCGCGATAACCGACATCCACGCGAGCGGAGCCGCGGGCAAAAGCTAGTTATGAATATTTCAAGATGTAAATAGTGACATACAGAACAGTGTCTCCGTCTAACATCGGAAAGGAGGTGCATGGGACACTGTCAGTCAGTTTTTGCTGGGATGACAGGTATCTGTCACCCTCAGACTCACCTACGAGTATCCTTTGCTTGCTCTTTACTGTACCATTAGCCAGTCAAAGGGTCACATGGAAAGCCTTTGTGAAATCTCCTGCGGGACTGCTACTACATCGACTGGAGGCGATTGAACGTAGGCGGTGTATCTCCTACCTTTGGAGAAAAGTGCTGCTAGACAATACGAGACCCTTTATCCGGAGTTCACCACAGCCTATACACATACATACATCAAGCATAATTTCTCTCACATATACATGATAATACATTCGTTTTCCCCCTTGCACCCAATCAACATTTTCATGCATGGAGTTTTATTATATTCAGAACACAGTTTAATTTTTCCACGAACATGTACTATTTGGTCCGTGGGATAAAGGATCGAACAGTCATCATTGTATCTTCTCGGCAGTTCATATAACAGGAGTTTTGTTTGACTCGATGTGGGCAGAATTCCATAGAATTTTATTTAATACATTAATATTATACATTGTAAGAAGAGAATAAATATGAATACCTGAAAAGTTAAAAAAAAATATTCTTAGGTACCTATCCTAGGTCCCCAGATACCCCAGCAATAGCGGGCCGAGGGTGGCAGTGGGACGCGCATCCCCCCCCCCCCCCCCCTCTTTGTAGGAATCGAGGAAAATTTCTTGCTGGGTAGTAATTTAGAGCCGAGATGGCGTGCGGTTTAAATCAATTCGTGATCAATATAAACACCCCTGGTGACCGGCAGGAGTGGAATGGGCCTATCTACACAAATATGGATGCCTACCCACCATCTGAAGGTATGATGGTTTTTTATACGAAGACACCGGTATAAAAGATTCTCCAATCGGTAAACATGTTTACTGGGGATATGTTTTCTCACGTTCTCGTGAGCACTCCGATGTATGTATTATCTCGGCTCAAAGTCTGACAAACATTGTTCATGGAAATGTGTGAGACGGCCTACGATATGTGTACATGATGCGAATTGTTTAAATTACAGTATAGTCATTGCATTTGAGTTTGGTCTTAAATACGTGACCACACATAGACTGAAGAACATTCCACCAAACTATAACTATTTGAACTTTCTATTAGGTACAATTTATTAGGTTTATACTTAACTGGCATTATATACCTAGTTGATGATGCATCGCCAAATGGTTTGCATAAAGTAAATAATGATACTTGTCTCGAAATGAACCTTTTTTTTTGTTTATCGTGCGATAAATCTTCACGGATACCACCACCCCCACGGAGCCGGTGGAGGTGGTCCTTGGTTGCCGGAGGTGAGATTGCCAAAAGCATATCTCTCGCACCCAACCGACCCTTGCATATACTATCTTCCTTGAAATGAAAAACTGTACAAATCAAACTACTTTAGTATTTTAGAAACATGTATTCTATGACTTAGGTTTCACATCATTTCTTACCACCAAGTGAGTCAAAGAAATTAACAAATTTATTGACTCCAATATTTTTAGGTAAATCATCTTCCGGTGGGTCATTTGCTCTGATTATCACTTGTGTTACTTGGTTTGGTTGAACTTGTGCGACGGCTGCTACTGGTTTTACACTAACGTTGCCTACTTTACTCACAGCTGGAGCTGGTGTTGCTTTAATACCATTAACGACGACTGGGGGATCATATTTAGTAGGCACTTCATCAGTATTCGTCCTTGGTTGCTCCCAAATTCTATAGTATTTTTGGTATAAGTTGTCCCAGAATTCCATCTTTTCTTTGTCTATGTCTTTTTGTAGAGTCAATTCCGAGCCAATGTTGAGATAGTAAAGATTATCTTTAGTTACTGGTAGCCAGGTTACTGACAGCTTGTCATCTGGAGTTGGGTTGCTATAAAATAAATCATTTTTTTCTCAAAATTTTTTACATGCAAAGTATTTTAAATGTCATCATAAAGAAATAAGTCATCGAGTGAAGCTTGACACCTGTCAGGCTTCACTCGATTTCTCGATTTCTATTTATACATATCCATAACGGGAACGCTAGTGTATGGTTTTTACACCTGTAAAAACCATACACTAGCGTTCCCACGCCTAGTCGATCTAGCCAGTCATAAGTACAAATATTTCTGGAAGAAAATGTAATACTATACTATAATAACTCGTTATGGGTAAGTATGAATAGAAAATTATTAATACCTACTTCTCTCAAAATGAAAGTAGAAAATATTGCCGGGCCCAATCCTATTATAAAGCATACAAATTCTACTTCTAAGGAATACTCACCCAAACTTAGCAAAGTTGGTCCACAGTCCTGTCATTCTTTCACGTATCTTTGTATCTTGCTCTGAAAGCTTCAAATCTGTCTGGAAATCGTTTCTGAAAAGGTAACCAAGCTCATCCATGTGTCCTGCACGTTTCAGATTTACGTGAAATAGTTTACTGTAAACATTTAATGCTCCTACATAATCGAAGTTATAATAATAAATGGGCTTATTAGTTACTTGTACCAAATATTGAACATTCCTGTTAGTGTCTACCTTAATGAACCGATCTGATATTAATTGGGATAATCCATCTAACTCATCATCTTTTAAGTATAGCTCTTTCAGTTTCTTGACAATTTCTAATGATTCTGTAGAATCTCTTTTTATGTTGAGCTCTTCTGGAATGAGCATTTGTAGATCGTCTATTTTTTGATTAATGCCAAACTCTAAAGAGCATGCTCCAATCATTATTGGAATATTTGCTACTCTTCCTGATGTTAGTAAATCGCTGAACGATTCAGTGATAAGTGCCTCCACGCCAGGGAATTCTTTTTCAATGACAACACTGAAGACATTTAGTTTCTCAAGGAATTTTTCTGGCGGGTTCATTGTCAAGTGAGCCTCAACAATATCTTTTGCGGGACAAGTACGCAAAAATTCCAGAATTTCTTGAGGATCTCTCAGTTCACGACCCAAAACTTTAGCTAGTTCCCTTGCATTTTCTAATGATTTTTTCTGTAGAGTAAAGGTGCTTAACGCTGTTCCTGACTGAATTATCGCCTTGTTGATTAGAGTTTTGGTTAAAGGACTAACTGTTAAAAAGCTAACAGCAGCACCCCCTGCACTTTCACCGAAAACAGTGATATTGCTGGCATTGCCTCCGAAGTTTTGAATGTTGGTCTTTACCCATCTAATTGCCTCCACAATATCTTTCAAACCAGCATTTCCTGGAACTTCGGGAGTATTCAAACTAAGAAACCCTAGAACACCACATCTATAATTCAAAGTGACGGTTACTACATCTTTTTCTACCAAATAATCAGGGCCATAGAGATCAGTGTTTCCTGAACCATTTGTAAATCCACCTCCATGTATAAAAACCATGACGGGAAGGTTTGCACTGAATAAACTAGGGGTGTAAATGTTGAGGAACAGGCAGTTTTCGTCGCCTTCGTACCCCTTGCTACCAAAGAAGTTGATTTGTGGGGATCTATTCCCTTCAGAGGTGGCAGCACGGATGCCAGTCCATGGTTCTAGTGGTTGAGGTGCCTGGAATTAAAATATCATAATTTCATGAATATTTGGCGTGGTCGTAGTAAATGCGACTGCTACATAAGAGGCGCGGGTTCGATCCCCGCTTGGTGCAAATATATATCTATGCATGAATATGGCTACTTGCATTAGTCTAGGTGTTTCTATGTATAATATGTAGGCCAAAAAAATCCGCATACCAGATTCCATAATACAAGCTAGTTAAGCTATGCTTACCATGGGTTTAGAGAGCGTTGTGTAAAATGTTGTAAATACTGTTTATACTGGAGATTGATGGCGCTTGGTGGAATCTGCTATACATATTGAATAACACACTTGTACTTTTCCACTGAGTTTATTTTATCTCTAAACCTGACTGGTTTCGCCTTCCGGCATTCTCAAAGGTTTACATAGATGTTCATTGTTATTCAATATGTTGTGAAATATTTCTTTGTATGGATTTCATTGTAATGACATACAAATTATAGAAGGATTCAAAAGTTAAATGCTCTCGTTAAATCTTACCTGGAATCTCAAAGATCCAACAGGAGGTTTGGCATAAGGTATACCCTGGAAACTGAAGAACGACTTGCCATTGGGTGTGGTTGCAACGCGGCCTTGCAGCTGGCCCTGCACAACTGAAACTATAGGTGCTTCAGTCATCCTGCCCTCCCTGGAAAGATACAGGAAGAAAGATTCATATTTGTAGATTGACATAGCTTTAATTAGTATACACTGATATTACTGGATGTAATGAAAGATTCATATGATAAAATCTATGCATAACTGCTTTTTTCCCTGGACTAACTTTATGTTAGGTCCCTATCTTTATTATTAAAGAGTTAATATCAGGTAAGTATTAGATAGAAATAATTACATTATTTCTACAATATATCTACAGTAAACAACTTCTGCATTTTCGTACTTTTTGCGGTCAAGACGATGGGTATTTGGGGTTGCCGACGCCAAGAACCTAGTTAGCGAATTGGGGCACCGGTTGCGGGACAAAACCGGTGACTCTCGCTCCACCTCGCACCTGGGGCAAAGGTTGGCCCTTGCTATTCAGCGGGGCAATGCCGCTAGCGTCATGGGCACCTTTGCCCCTGGTACGGTGAGGGGCAAGTTAATTGATTAATTTTGACAATGCATATTGCTGATTTAGTACTTAAGATGAATTGTTTTATATTTATGTATTAAACTAACACACTGTAAGAGTAAGACAATACATGTTATTTGCAATAAAAAATAAATAAAAACACAACTTCTATTGAAATATTTTAAACAAGAAATAGGCTTATAAGTATTATTATCAAGTAAAATTCTTAAAACTATGATTTATTGCTGATTTTCGTTGTCGAATCGTTTAGGAATTTATTATTCGTTTATCAGATACGTAATCAGTTATTTGGCTTATCGCATAATCTTGGAACGTATAATGTATGTGTGCAGTATGTAAGTATTTATATAATAAATGAATACTTTTGTACTATTATCTGTGTGGATTTGATATTCACCGACAGATTAATAGTTAAGAAATTGAAATAAATATAGTGTGTTAGGATACTGGGCGAGATTCAAAATCTTTTTAATATATGCAGACGTCATTTTTCCATTAATTACTTTGCTTAAATGAAGTTTGGGCAATCCACAGAACCTTTGAACTAAATAGTATGTATAATATACATAAAATAAACCTTTACACGTATGTCTAGGTGAAAGTGATGAGTTCACATTATATGACAAGCATTGGTATACTATTATCCTAAAGTTCACAGGTTCATCTTTCACGTAGGGAACTGTATACCGATATCCAACCATTTATTTATTTATTTATTTAAACTTTTTGCACAAATACAAATTGATTGTACAAAGGCGGACTTAATGCCATGGGCATTTTCTGCCAGTCAACCTTAGGGTGATGCAGAGATATTTTGGTCAAAGGTAGGTGCGCGAAGTGTTCTGGTGAGAATTTTTGCCTAGTTTGGTACACATGCTTACATAATAAATATGAAATTAAACTTAATAAACATAAACATAAGAATATGTTCATACATATGTTAATATATACAAACATCATAGACTACATACCATAAACTTATTATATACTACATACACATATAGATCAATATATACATATACACACATATCCATACATATACATACATAGACCTACTAGCACATACATACATACACATACGTATACATATATTACATATCAAATATATACAAACTAAGAAAAGAATGTAACGGATACAGACTGAACCCGATTTCCAACTCTTCTACCGATCGTTGTTGTAGAGCTGACGTACTCTGGCCTTGAATATAAAACGGTTTGCGGACATCCTGACTTCCAGAGGAAGCGCATTCCATAAAAGAATAGCTTGTACTAAGAAGGAAGAGTGAACAAGACTTGACGTGTGAGTGGGACAGTGTAGGAGAAGGTTGTTAGAAGAGCGTAAGTTTTTATTATGGGTAGAGCCAAGTAAGTGGAGCTGAGACTTTAAATAAGCTGGAGCGTTGGGAGAGTTTAGCAGAGTATATATCAAGGTGACCGCTCTTAGACTGCGTCGCCGTCGTATAGGCAACCAACCCAGCTCTGTACGATACTCTGAAACGTGGTCGTACTTCCTAAGATTGTAGACGAATCGAATGCAATTGTTGAGAAGTCGGTCTAGTTTATTGAGCAGATCAGCATTCAGGTCGAAATAGCATACATCACCATAGTCGAAAATAGGAAAGATTAAAGTTTGCATAAGCATTGCTTTGGTTTTAGGTGGAAGAAAGTTTTTAAGACGGTAAAGAGCCCTTAGTGTACCGGTTACCCTCTGGCTGACGCTAGTGACTTGATCCCGCCAACTCAGAGTTGAGTCAAGGTGTAATCCTAGGTCCTTAACACCGAGTGTAACAGGAATTATTTTCCCATTAAAAATAATCGCTGGCATCGTCTCGTCTTTTAACCTTCTCATCATATAGCTACTCCCTATTATAATGCTCTGACATTTGTCAGGGTTCACTGCCAGTCCGAACCTGCTACACCAGTTACATATAAAGCTCAAGTCAGCGTTTACTCTAACAATAGCCTCTGAGATGTTATCCACAGAGGCTTGGCTATACAACTGCAGGTCATCGGCATACAAGTGATATGAACATTGAAGATCGGAGGTTATGAAGTTAATAAATATGGAGAAAAGAAGAGGAGAAAGTATACCGCCTTGAGGGACCCCAGAGTCCAGATTACACCAACTCGATGACTTCTCGTCGGTACAAACAGACTGCTGGCGACCCTGAAGATATGAAGAGAACCAATCCAGGTCATCAGATGAGATTTTAATGTGGGCAAGAACTGATAAAAGAATCTCATGGTTCACACAGTTGAACGCATTGGAAAAATCTACTAGGACCATCACAGTAGCCTTAGTCTTTTCCATGCCATCCCTGATATCACCCGTAACCTTTAGGAGTGCAGAGGTAGTACTATGCCCTGGCCTGAATCCTGATTGCAGAGGACTCAGTATGTCATTGTGATGTATAAAACTAGACAACTGTCTATGCACACATGCCTCCAGCACTTTGGATAGAAAGGGTAGGATCGAGATAGGTCGAAAGTGCTTAGGAAGGGAGGGATTAGAAATTTTGGGAAGGGGACGAACAAAGGCCTTACGCCATAACATAGGGAAATTACCAGAATCTAGGGAGAAGTTGATGATGTGTGTGATAGCTGGGAGTAGATGGTCCAGGATAGCAGTAATCATCCGACGGCTAATATTGTCGCAGCCCACAGCCCTAGATTTGATGGACAGGATAATTTTTTTAATCTCATCCGATGTAACCGGAGAAAACTGAAAGGGAGCATAACTGGGACTGGTCAGTCCGGCTATGAAGTCTACCGTTTGACGCTCGGTTAGACTATCAATTGCAGGTGAGGTGGAGAAATGACGATTAATAGCATCTAACTCGATTGTCTTAGGTAGCTCCAACTGCCTTGTCCTACCAATTCCCAGTGTCCCAAGAAATTTCCAGATATTCGCTGGTGATGAGCAAGTTATATTTTCGAAGATATGACGGCGTTTAGAGTTCCGTATCACTTGGTTACACCGATTCCTGACAGTTTTATAATAGTCCCAATTGATGTCCGAACGATGTTTTTTAAATTTTAGAAATGCCCGATCTCTTCGTTTCATTGCAGTTCGGACCTCATCTGTAAGCCATGGTGCTGGGGGATGCTTTAACCTCACCCTTCTAACAGGGGCATGTATATCGTAGAGGTTATTTACGGTTTTGTTGAAAAACAGAACTTTATCATCAACCGTGGCAGCATCTACCAAAGGTGCCCAGTTGATCTTGACAGCATCAGCAAACAATTTACTTTCGTCCATGCGACCAAAACAACGCCTATGCAGTACTTTCGGCTTGAGTTTAGGAAGTTTGAGAGTATAAGATACATAAATTAGGTCATGATGTGAAAAGGCCGGCGCTAACAACTGACCGTGAGAGTGAACAAGACCAGGAGAAGAAGTAAGAATCAAGTCGAGCCAGGTATCTTCCACGTCCTTATTGTGGTGTGTGGCCTCAAGTGGCAAATTATGAAGACTGGCTGACTCGACTATGTGAAGGAGTTTGTGAGCCCGTGAAGAGTCCACTGCGAGAAGATTAGTGTTAAAGTCACCCATGATGATGTGTTGCTCATAATCAGACCCCAAGGATTCTAATACCAATTCGAAATCAGTGAAATAATCGACGGTGGGGGGACTGTAGACAACGCCGAGAAGCATTTTGACACCCCTGACCCAGACCTCCAGGAAGAGGAACTCTGCGCTGGCTGAGTATTGTGACGGAGATGAGGCAACGATTTTATAAGGTAAATCGCTACGGATATATATGGCAACCCCACCTCCGTCCTTACCCAACCTATCGTTTCTTATTAAAATAAATCCTGGGAGTGGGTAGTAAGTTGAGGGAAGATTGGGTTTCAAAAAGCTCTCGGATATCAGGATTGCATGTACGTGAGAGTCCGCAAACGTTGCTACAAGGTCACTGTAATGTCCGGGTACACTCTGTGCATTAATATGACACACATTAAATGACCGTTCAATATTTTGTTCAAAACGCATACGCAGTTCATCACCAAGTGTGACCGCCTTATTTGAGGTGAAGGAGGATTTCCAAAACTAAATTTATCGGTCTTCATAAAGTCAAAATATTTTTTTAACACTGCACTCACCTAATCCAAACAATCACTCGGGACAATGTCAAACAATACACTGAGTATTCTCTAACCTCGTACAGCTGATAACATAATCACAACCATTCCATGATATAGTATCGATGTAATTATACTATGATTTAATCATGTACGTCATTTGTAAGTAGCAGAGTTTTCCCAGCACTATCTAACTGAAGGCCAATTGAATACATAGGGAAAAATAATCTTCTCGGGCGGGACTCGAACCCGCAGTCTTTCCCTTACAGGGGGAATGCCTTGACCAATTCGGCTACCGAGACACCCCCGATGTGATTCAAATTTCCCATCTTATACGTCTTTAAGGCGACTTTTCCCTATGTATTCGATTTGCATAGTTAGCATACTTAATGCTGTTAAATTCATTCAATTGAAGGCCAATTCTCGTAATAACTATTTGTTCAAAATTCTATCAAAATCAAATGAAATGTTAAAACGATGTCAATGTTGTTTCTAGAAAATCGTGTAATCAAAAAATCTGTTTATGATATTTCATTTGATTTTGACATTTCGACACTGAGTTCTTTTATAATAGTTTACCGTTTCTGCTAACCGTAAAACTGAAAGTTTTTTTACAATAATTGTTTCACTGCTCCCAGAGATTAACAAAAGCTGTGGCGACATTGTCAATTTTTTTTTTCAATTCGGCAGATTACTCTCGGGAAAATATCTCGCTCGCAGCAACTATAAACTAATAAAATGGAAACTGATTTCAATTACGCGTTAAAATTAAAAGGAAAGTCAGCATATTAAACCTATTAAATTATCAAAACTATATTATTTTTCTTTCTTCTTAAATATTTATAGGGCCACCCTCATACTCATCCCGTGGGGATCGTAGAAAGCGACTAAGGGATCGGGCTCTATCTGACCGTAAACATAAAGTTTTTTTATCGTGTGCAAAATCCGCACCGATACCTTCCTCACCTCAAATGGTACAGCCATTTCTTCGGGGGTGTCAGTTAATGACAAATGCTCGCTTGAAAACAATAAGGCTCCCTCTATTACTCGTAACTGAAAATCATAGTTGCCGAAACATGGGTGTAGGAACACATCTACGCCTATCCGATCCCAGGTGTACAGCCGTGAACATTTATGTATGTGTAAAGAGCACCATTCTCATTCTGATGCTCAAATAGTAGTCAGCAAAGGACAACCCCAACTCTCATACAATCTTGGGCCCGCATGTACAGGGTTGAAAATTAGGCAATATTTAGACCATCTAAGGACATTTTGTTTGCCGAATTTTCACGACGATTCACAATGGCCAAGTTTGTTAAATCGAGCATTGTTCATAGGTTATGTTGTAATACATAATGCGGTCAAACAGCGTCTTATGTTGTGTTGTGTGTGATAGCTACACAAGTTATTCGCGTATCGCTTTTATTTGTAAGTAGGTTAGCAGGTTTTATTAGTATAGAAAAGGGCAGGTCATTAATATTTTTAGTCATTAATGTGGAATGGTCAACTATATGCTAAATAATAAAACTGATATGTCGAAGCAAAGACATGCTTTAGCTACTTTTTTGTTGCACAATTTTAAACCTTATAGTTTTATGATATGCAACTGACATTTACTCTAAAGGTGGTAAAGCAATCCTTCCCTACCCTCACTTCAGACGGCAACATCTGAATGACATCCTTTTGCTACGGTTACCACTTTCCACAAGGCTGTATACATACTTGTTTGCTGTAGTAATATAGAATTAATTATATAAGTAGGTAATAAAATAAAACAACATTATTTTAAAGATTATTTTATTTTAAAAAAGTACTGTAATCTCTATCCCGGGTATCTTCCTATTTGGCTGTAGAAATGCTTACACTAGGACTTAGGTCTTTCCTCCCCTTTTTAAGCATCATCATAGTTTATTAAAATATTGTCAAGAAACTGTGCAGGAGGTGTTATATTGTCTTGGAACCGTGCCCAACCGAGATACCATATTACACTCATTATGTGGGCACAGCACCCGACTGTTCTCTTACCTACAAAACAATTACAGCAATGCTGTAATATAGCATTCCTCCCGCTCAAAGAACTGTCAATTAATATATATACGTAATAAGTTCTACTACTTATATGCCTGGACTTTATTTTTCCTCTTAACAACCAAGTCGTTTGAGATTGATTGATATTGATATTGATTATTAGGAGGTCTCTATCCACCTCTCTGCACACTTCAATGACATACAGAATACACATTTTTCTGTGCCCCACTGGTGATTGTGCTGGTCTGTTCTCATCCAAACATGCACATTGAGCTTGAATCCAGCAAGATTCGCAAATGATGTCATTTGCATTCACCTTAAACAGAGATCATGTTATAAGCACTGAATATTCCATTAGTCATATAGGCTAGTTCTTCATGAACGTTACACATATCAGTCAAAATACATTGTCATATACAAAAGTTGGCATAATTAGCTACGGGATTAGGTAGACTCGTAGTTATTTCTATTCTATAGCAGCTATCACACAGCTTGTTAACGTTAATTATAATAACAATTTCAAAAGAGCGAGAAATAACGAATAGGTACTTACTATTTGTGGTGCGACCCATTCACGTATACAAGCTAGTATCCCTGCATCGTTCAATAAATGTCTGCCTATAATATTGCATCGGTAGCGATTCCACAATTCACACAGAGACTCATTGTGATAGCTTTCAACCGATGTGGTAAAGTCTAGTCCAGTTTTAAAGCCAAGGTCAACAAATGTAGCAAATAACGGTGTCCGGTAATCAAGCAAGGGTCAATTAGTTCGAAAATCATATACAATTCACAGAGTAAAAGCAGCAAAACACATGATCTCAGCGAGCCGAAGGAAAGCGAATGACAGGAGTGAAAATGACATATGATGTTACAGATTATTATGAATTCTATATGATCGATTATTTACATAGACTTTGAATACACTTCGATTATTTACAATCGATATTTTGACTGCCATTATGAAAGAGACAGTTGTCTTTCTGATTAGTAAACTGAATAACGAAAATAAAGATGCTACATAGATATTTTGAAATCATTTAATAAAGCCACGAATTTTAAATTCATAGTTATTAGTTATCGATTTCATTTCATAATCGAATCGATAAAGCAAGCATAATCATAGCGCATTTACGAAGATCGGATTAAGTATTACATTCAACGTTTACGAAGCTTGTTGATTAATGAAAATCACATTTTTAAACTTTTGTCGCACTTGGCCATTGCTGATTGTAATGAAGTCTAAACAAAATTATAACACAAAATAGACGAATTTTTTGAGGTAGGTTTGATGTCTGTACACTCAGGCCCAAAGTGGGGTATCTCCTTTAATGCTTTTTCACGCCCTATATACGCCCTATATAAAATAGCCATATAAAGAATATTTGCAACCGAAATTACTAATAACCCCTTTAACCCCTCCAACTAAGCTAAATTCCTTGTGCTAGGAGTGGGTACTACTTTATCGTGGACGTGGACTTCATTTTCCCATTTAGTTTAGTATTTCTTACTTGTACTAAAACATTAAAAACTGTCACATACTCATGAATCAACGAGTTCAACAAATGAATGAGTTGTTAAAGTAGCTGTTACCCGCGGCTGCTCCTGCGTATATGTCGGCTAATGTGACCAAACATGGCCTATCCCTTTCTTAAGTTCTAGTCTATCTATATAGGTACCAAATTTCATTAAAATTATTCAGTGATTTAGGGGAAAAACCGTAACAGACAGAAAGTTACTAGTATATAATACTGCTAATACCAGTACAGTATTATTAATATGGATTTGAAATGGAAACTCAGTTAAACGAATCCGGTTACGAATTTATCAATAACTGGATTAGCATTTGAATTTATTCGGACACCAAAACACAAATACGGAGTCGACTGGTTGCCAGTTGGATGAAGGTTTAAAGTGCGTAACAGGGGCCCAGTCATAATATTGTGCTTATTCCTGTTTTACATTTCGGTGTGATAAAAAATATAACAGAACATTATCGTGAGTTGTAATTGTGGAACTATAGTACAGAGTATTTATTAGGGACTGATATGACCGCGTGGTCCGACGGCTTCGTCCGACGGGTCGAACGATGTGGACTCTTTTTTCCTGTCGGTCCGATCAGTGAGATGACGCGGAATTGTCTAAAAATTACGACTAATAAATAGCCTATTTTCGTTTTCACTAACCTAACATCCTATATATTCCGCCACAATATCTACTGAGTCGCAAGTTAAACTATATCTCGTTAGCCTAAAATTTCCTATACCTACATTTTATAGATAAACATTTCTTGTTCTTTAAATAATTTCTATTGGGATTTCTTGTTTTGCAAATCATTGCAACGCAACGCTCGTCAGAGCGCCGAGTTAGATTGATCGCTCCGTAAGCCGAGATAGCGTTAACTGAAATAGATCTACAGCCAATCGCAGGTTTTATTGACTAGCGCATTCTTATTAACTCACTTTTAAATTCTTTTGGGAAAATTGTGTAAGATAACGGTTTTAGGACTTAATTCCTGTTGAGAAAATTTTACATATATTTCAGAAAAGAACGAGGTAATCGGGGCGCTATAACGAGGTAAATGGTTCAGATGTAGTTAGTTTGTAACTATAATTTATGTTCTTTATAACTTTTGTGCACGTCTACTTTTTAAATAATTTTACATGTAGGCTAAAAAAGCAAAAACGGCTAGGAAACAGAATCGTTTCTAATCTGCATCCACTGCAAAATAATATACCTACCTACGATTTCGTCATTTTCAGTGTTATACTGATCCTTGCTTCTAAAGCCTGCTATTTGTAATCAATCAAGTAATAAATAAATATACCAAAACTACTACACAACGCTATCTAGACCCACGGTAAGCTTAACTAACTAGGAGTCTAGAATGCAGATAAACATACTCATCAATACCTCAGTTGGAAGAGCATTCCCTCTGTAAAGTAAAAGTCGTGGGTTCAAATCCTATTTGAGCATTATATTTTCCCGATGTATTCGAATACTTAGATACTTTTATGTAAATACATACATATTATACATAGAAACACCCACACTAATGCAAATAGCCATATTCATACATACAAATATTTGCACTGAGCGGGGACCGTTCCCGCGCCTCCTGCGTAGCAGTCGCGTTCACTACCGCCACGCCACATGGAAACTGCACTACAGTGATGTATATTAGCATAATGTAACAATGTTACCTACATTATTACATATGAACATTATTACATAATACAAATATCTGGGCTTCCAAAAAATGTTCCTGCGAAATTTTTAATTGAACACAGCTGCATTAAATTTGCTGCCAAGTTTAATTTATATTGTTGTGTAAATTGTACAATACTGGTCTTAACGTCGCAAGACGCTGTCTAACTGTTTGTCAGTTCATTTCACAATCATCCTGTTTTGTGTAAACTTGAATTAAACAATGTGCGACACAAATTGATAAAATAATTTGTTCTTCATATTATGTTTTTTCAAAAGGAATGAAACTTCTCACTCGTATAAATATAACAGAAAATGAATAAAAAAATAGAATGCTACAGCTACTCTCAAAGGGTATAGCGGGTTCTGTGGCTAGGATTTAATCATCAACATCAAAGATATACTTACCTTCACAGTTGTATAGGTTTCAACATACTCGATGTTTCTTTTTTGACATGACAGATTTTTCACCCGATATTTTTATACATAGACTGTCGTTGTTATTTCATTTTAAATAACTTTCAAACATTCTCAAACATTCGATTCTTTTTTAAACATTTGTATCGCTATGTTATTACAATTGCTGATCGTAAAACTTGCCTACATATTATTTGATATCGTGTATTTTTGATACATATGTATTTAATTAGGTAATTTAAATTAGGTGTGCATTCAGTTATTGAAGCTGTCTGACTAATTCATATCAGTTTCCTTCTACCATTGCATTAGGTATAACCTATAATGGTTACAAGTATGTAAATAAATAAATAAATAAAAACAAAAAATCTGAACCTTCAATGTTCAGATGAAGTTATTAATCAAAAACACGTTCGGTCAGGCAAGATAATCACACCTTCAGAAGAAATTGTAAAAATGCAGCCTTCATTTCAGTTTCAACAACAAATTATAATACGAATTTCAAATAAGAAATAACTATTATGTTATTCAGTCAACCGTACAGCCAGTCAGCACACAGTAAAGCTGCAATGTGCAAAAAGTGTCACAGTGTACACAGTCGGTCGCCAGCAGCCGATGTACATGGGGTGCTGGTTGGGTAACCTCCACGTTGGCCTTCCCGTTTCTTCCCCCTTTGAACCGCGGTCCTGGGGAGCGGAAGCGGGAGGGCTGGTGCACCCTGGACAACGGCTAACAGACTCCCACTTTGGGAGTTCTGTTGGCCGTTGACGAATAACCCATCGGCGGACCTCACTGAGGTGGGGTCGTGGGATGACGGGTCTGCAAGGCCCGTGGTCGTCGGCGTCTCTCCCAGTATGCCTCTGTTTTCAGAGGGGACAGGGGAGAGACGCTTAGACAATCGAGGTGGGAGTGGCCCTGTTAGGGGCAGCTCGTAGGCCCTCCACATGTCCCTCTGTTTACAGAGGGCGTAGTGGAGGGCGCGCTCTAGGGCGGACGGGTTCTCCACCTTTGGCTTCGTCCAGAAGTGGGGAACAAGGTCTGGTGCAGACCACCGTGCGGCCAAGCCGTAAGCTTGACCTAGGTCAGGAACGGTGGCCCCCAGTGGGCTGCGAGGAAGACAACCTCTATAAAAAATTACCCCCAGGGGCGGACGGACTCGGTCTAGTGCAGACCCCGTTCGGCCCGGCCGTAATCCTGAACTGACAGGACCGGTGGATCTTCGGATCCGCGAGGAGTTAACCTCTTTAAAAAATCCCCAATCCCAAGCTCTGACGCCTGGCGATGGGATGAGTGGCTGGAGGGAGTCCAGTCCCAAGGGCGTCAACGTCGGAGGACATTAACCTCAAAAAAATTAATGATGGCATAAAATGATACAGAAATATCTACCCAGGAGGGTCCCAGCCTAGCTGGGGAGTCCCTCCCGTTGCCAGTCGGCAACGGCAGTCCCCACTCGTATTCTGGGGGGGACAACCATCATTTGAGCCCGGCGCCCTCTAGGTCCTCCGAGTCCCGCTCAGGGTGCCCAGAGCGCTCAAGGCAAGGGGAAGGGCAGGGGCAAGGGGAAGAAGTTCCCAGCCCTGGCCTCAGCCCCGCCCCCGGCCCGGGCTTTGGTCCCGGCCCGGGCCCTGGCTCCGGCAAAATCCTCGAGCCCCCCGTCAGGGGGCTGGGAGGTAGCCGGAGCCAATAAAAAGAGACGGAACGCCGCCAAAAAGGCAGCCAAATTGGCCAGAAGGGCCAAAGCTGCCGCGATGGCAACAGCGCCGAGGAGGCTCCGCGTCCCTCGATCGACGGCCGTCGTCATAACGTTGACGGCGGAGGCGTCGGAGAGGGGTGTGGAGTACGCCCAGGTGTTGAGGCAGGCAAGGGCCTGCATCGACCAGGGAGCCCTCGAGATCCCGGATCTGGTGTGCAAGCCCACGCGCACCGGAGCTCGGATCTTCGAGGTCCCCGGCGCTACCAGCGGCCCTAAAGCCGACGCCCTTGCGGCTAAGTTTAGGGAAACGCTGGACGCAGCTGACGTCCGGGTGTCCAGGCCCACCAAGTGCGCAGAGGTGCGCATATCGGGTCTGGACGACTCCATCACGGCCGAGGAGCTTAGGCTCGCCGTGGTGGAGGCCGGAGGCTGTCCTCAGGACACAGTGAGGGTCGGAGCAATACGCTTCGGCCGTCGTGGACTGGGGGCAGCAGTTGTCGGCTGCCCCATCGCGGCAGCCCAAAAGGTTGCCGATGGGCGGAGCCTCCTCATCGGGGGCTTCCAAAAGGTGCAGGTACGGCTCCTGCAGGCCCGACCGGCACGGTGCTTCCGATGCCTATCGATGGGCCACGTGGGGGTGCAGTGCACGGCGGAAGTAGCGGTCGGTGACCGTTGCTTCCGCTGTGGCCAGCCCGGTCATAAGGCCGGTAATTGCGAAGCTCCGCTGCACTGTTTTAGGTGTGCAGCGGAGGGCAAGCCGGCCGACCATAGGGTTGGTGCCAAGGCCTGCACCGCGGGGAGGCCGAAGCCGGGAGGCAGGCGCTCCGTCTCTGATTCGCGGCAGGGCGCGGAGATGGGGGTTCCATAATGGATCCTCAGCTCCGCATCCTGCAGGCGAATGCGAACCACTGTGTTGATGCTCAGGCACTTCTGCTCCAGAGCATGGCACAGTGGGGCATTAATGTCGCCGCTGTCGCCGAGCCGTACATTCACCGGTTTCTCGGGCCTGCCTGGGAAACCGACCTGAACGGGTCAGTGGCACTGGTGCACAACGCCGCTGCCGGCAGCCCCCCCCCTTGTTGTCGTGACAAGGGGGAATGGCTGCGTAGCAGCACTTGTGGGGGGAATAGCGGTCGTGGCAGTCTACTTCTCGCCGAATCGAGTCATAGATGAGTACCAGCAGTGGCTGGATCATCTGGCCGTCGTCGTCAATACCTGTTACCCTCACCCGGTTCTGGTGCTCGGGGACTTTAACGCCTGGTCTCTGAACTGGGGTTCCCGGCGCACGAACCCGAGGGGCAGGGCAGTGGAGAGCTGGGCTGATAGTCTCAGCCTAGTTCTCCTGAATCGCGGGGCCGTCGCCACGTGCGTGAAGAGCTGGGGCGACTCAATTGTGGACCTTTCGTTCGCGAGCGTCCCGCTCTCAGGCCGTGTGCAGGGCTGGCGTGTCCTTGAGGGGGTGGGGACAGCGTCGGATCACCGATACATTCGGTTCGACGTCTCCCCTCCTGCGGGCGCCGCGCCGGTTACACCGGCTCCACGCGAGCCACGTTGGGTGCTTAAGCGAATGGATCGGGAGGTCCTCCTGGAGGCCGCCATCGTACAGGCCTGGGCCTCTGCGCCGGACAGGCCTGTCGACATAGACGATGAGGCGGCGTGGTTCCGGGAGGCCATGACGCGTGTCTGCGACGCGGCTATGCCTAGGGCTCCGCCCTATAATCCGAGGCGTCAGGTCTACTGGTGGTCGGCGGACATCGCGAGGCTGCGACAGGCCTCCGTGATCGCTTTCCGCCGGTGGACCAGATTCCGAAGGAGGCGCAGCCGCCCCGCAGATACGGAGCCCCGAGAGGCGGAGCTTCATGCGGGGTACAGGGAGGCCAGAAAGGCCCTTCGAGTAGCGATAAAGCAGTCGAAGGCTGCAGCTCTCAAGGAGCTGCTGGAGACGCTGGAGCGGGACCCATGGGGGCGGCCTTACCTTATGGTAAGGGGCAAGCTGCGCCCCCGGGCCCCGCCGTTAACCCGGTGTCTCCAGCCGGAGCTGCTCGGAGGAGTTGTTGGCTCCCTGTTCCCAGCGCGGGCGGTGGAACATATTCCACCGCAGATGACTCCGCCACCTAGGTCACCTATGGCACCCAGCGTGGATGACGACGACGTGCCCGAGGTCACTTGGGTAGAGCTAGAGCTGGCGGTGTTAAGGCTTAAGGCCAAGAACACCGCCCCGGGACCAGACGGCATTCCAGGCCGAGCGTGGGTCCTAGCTCTAGGCGAAGAAGACGCTCTCGAGCCCCGACTGAGAGGGATTCTCAGTGCATGTTTGGAGCGAGGCCAGTTTCCGAAGATGTGGAAGACGGGGAAACTGGTCCTCATCCGAAAGGCGGGGCGCCCGACGGACTCACCGTCCGCCTACAGGCCCATAGTGTTGCTTGACGAGGTGTGCAAGCTCTTTGAAAGAGTCATTGCAAAGCGCCTCGTCGAGCACCTATCCAGGGTGGGGCCTGACCTGGCGGATGGCCAGTATGGCTTCCGCCGGAGGCGCTCCACCGTGGATGCCATCATGCGCGTGAGGACTCTGGCGAAGGACGCCGTCGCTCGGGGCGAGGTGGTGTTGGCGGTGTCACTGGACATCGCCAACGCATTCAACACCCTGCCCTGGAGCTGCATTAGGGAGGCGCTCGTGTATCACGAAGTGCCTCTCTACCTTTGCCGCATAGTCGGGGCGTATCTGTCGGAGAGAGCAGTCGTCTACCCAAGTGCGACCGGGCTCGGTCGGCGAGAGATGTCGTGCGGTGTTCCGCAGGGATCGGTCCTGGGACCGCTACTGTGGAACATCGGTTACGACTGGGTGCTTCGCGGTGAGCTCGTGGACGGTGCCGCCGTCACGTGTTATGCGGATGACACGCTGGTGACGGCGTGCGTGGCTACATACCGCGAAGCGACCCTGAAGGCCACGACCGCGGTTGCCCAAGTCGTGGAACGGATTCGGCGGCTGGGTCTCGAGGTGGCTCTGCATAAAACCGAGGCCATGTTCTTTCATGGGCCTCGGCGCGTGCCACCGGAGGATTCCAGCCTCATAGTGGGAGACATTTCCATCGGCGTCAAGGCCCAGATGAAATATCTGGGGCTCGTACTCGATGGCCGGTGGAACTTCGGGGAGCATCTCCGAAGACTGGCCCCCAAATTGAAGGACACAGCTGCCGCTTTGGGGCGGCTGCTGCCCAAATTGAGGGGGCCGGATGACTCCTGCAGGAGACTCTACGCGGGAGTCGTGCGGTCCATGGCCCTATATGGGTGCCCAATATGGGCGGACACCCTGACGGTCCACAATGCGCGTCTGCTGCGTGGACCGCAGCGTGCAATGGCCAGCAGGGCCATTAGGGGGTACCGCACGATATCCTTCGAGGCGGCGAGTCTCCTTGCCGGATCCCTACCGTGGAACCTGGATGCGAGAGCCCTTTCGATGCTATATCGGTATCGTAAGGAGGCGCGGGAGCAGGGACGGGAACCCGAGCCCGAAGAAATTCGGGCCGTGAGGTCTCAGCTCCACAGGGACATGGTAGCGGAATGGGAGCTACGACTTGGGCGACCAAGCGCAGGGCACGCCGTAATAGCGGCGGTAAGACCCATCATGGAGGAGTGGCTAGAGAGGCCACACGGCAGCCTCTCGTACCGGCTGACGCAGGTGATTACCGGACACGGGTGTTTCGGGAGTTACCTGTGTCGGATCCGGAAGGAGCCAACGTCCGAGTGCCATCACTGTGATGCGAGCGAGGACACAGAGCTGCACACGCTGACCGAGTGCCCGGCGTGGGACACGCCGAGGCGGGTCCTAGTGGCGGCTCTAGGGGTGGGAGTCCTCACACTCGTCACATTGCTCACAGCGATGGTACGATGCGCAAACGCTTGGGGTGCGGCCGCCTCCTTCTGCGAGCAAGTAATGCTCGAGAAGGAGGCGGCCGGTCGGGTCCGGACCAGACTCCGGGCCCGGGAAGCCCGTGCAGAGCGAAGGCGAACCGGACGTCGGAGGTCGCAGAACGACCTCCGTCCTCCATGAGCGCTGGCCTGGGGGTGACCGGTGGAGCCGCCTGTCACCCTAGCAGAAGCAGGCCGCGGCGGCGGCGCAAAGTGCGCCTCCCCGTAACCGGGGCTAGATGGGGACATTTTGGTCCCCACAACCCGAAGGGGGCCATCTCGAAAGAGATGGTCCTGGGTCTGCCGGGGTGCGAGAGATATGCTTTTGGCAATCTCACCTCCGGCAGCCAAGGACCCAAGACGGCGTGCGTTTTAGTCGGTTCGAGTCCGACATAACCGCCTCCACCGGCTCCGTGGGGGTGGTATCCGTGGGGATTTTTCGCACGATAAAAAAAAAAAATCCCGATGTACATAGCGAAAGTTTTTGGCGCCTGGGCCTAGGCGTGGATGTCCTTATTAGAGTAATGTTAGTAGCACCAGAACAGATTTAATAGTGATAGTGCGCTCAAACGGTCCAATTACAAATGTTTATGTCCCTCAATTGACTGCACCACGTTAGATGGTTAAAAGTTCAGGTGCTGTCCAGAAGCTACGGACTACCATTTTAGAAGGAAGCAATCGACCTTAAAATGGGGATCCCTTCCTTGATGACCTTGATAGATGATTTTTCTAGCTCAGCTTTTTATATTTTGAATGTTCGGTTAATTATTATTCTACTTCGCTATTTTACAACGAACTAAGTCTAACTAATTGGTATACTCATTTCAGCAACTAAAAATTATTAGATTGGAAATAGGTTACATCTCATTGTTAATAACACTGCCAGGTTATATTAGAATAATAGGGGATACATTCAACGCTACTACAATGACAGACTTCTTTTCTGTATGAAATTTACCTATAGATTTCTAAGAACAAATTTAGATGAATAATTATTTCGAGAACGAAGTACCTAATGTACTTTATTCTTAAAATAACAAAGAGAAATATTATTTTCATTTCTCTTCACAGTATACCTATTACTTACGCTTTCGTTTTAACACGTAAGCGTTTAAACTTTCTCCAGTTCAACAATACACTGAACTGCAAGTTTTATTGCTGTCCACGTTACTTCCAGTCCGGCAGTCCGCCAGTCCGCCACTGTCCAATCATAGAACATATCGCACGAGTAGCGCAGCACGTGACCGCATATCTTGGGATCGTGACCGGCATGACGTTTGCACAGTTGAGCTTATTGCACGAGGTGAGAGGGCAAAGTTTAATGTGTAGTGGATAGGCTACATGATGTCTATTATAGAGGTTAAACTTGATATGGAGGCTGGTTTTTGAGCTGTCTTTAGTCAGAACCATATTTCTGTTTCGTTTCTTGTACAGTTGAAGTAGTATAAGACTACTTTGACTGTACGAGAATACTAGAGATCCAAGAATAAGAATTTCTTCTCATATTCACCATCTATCTGCCCTTGTCTCAAATTATTTAGGATCTCGTAACTTGTCATTCTCTTTCATATATTCTTGTCCGATGTAATTTCCTCAGTCACTCCCTTCTTAGCCATATCCTCACGCAATCCACCTATTCTTGGGCCTAACTCTGTTTTTAAAGACCTTTTCTCTTCATTAATACTTGGGACCTTTTTTTAGATAGAACATTACTGTCATCTCTTATAATATTATGTTTGAGTACAACAACACTGTTATTAGAATAAAAACTTTCATCATTTTTGATCATTTTGATTACTAATCTATTTATCTATTAAGTCCGGATGTGTTTATTGTATAATATATTATGTAAGACTATAATATTAACTAAAAATAAAACGTTCTTTTAACCTTATACCTAAAAATATTGTGTTTTCACTTCCAATTTGATTACAAAGGATAGGTATACCTATTTTCTGTTCACAAACGTACAACACAACTGTAAGAAAGTCTAGTTTACGATAATCTGAAAACTTTGCACTTCGTAGTGTGTACTGTGTGCTCACAATAAGACGATACAGCTCTGTGGAACCCAACAAAATAAGAGACAGCGAATAATATAATTTTGCTGCAACAGGAAAAAGGTTACTATAACTAAATTTTTTACCGTAATCGATATACTGTTGTCTATTTTAGTACTGCTGCAATATGACCTCACCTAAGGCAAGTTTCAAAAAGTAGACCACCATTAAAAAAGTGAACAGCGTTACAACGACGGTATTCAGGTTGATGGCCTTGTTAGATGCGTTTTTCATGCTCAGCTAAAAAGATTGTAGGAACAAGGAAATATGTACGTTGGTAAAGAATTCCGAGCCTTTATGGCGCGACAAAGAAAAGAGGTGACGAGTCGTTTACTTCTTTTTGGAATTGTTGGTATCGTATTGTGTGGACATCGTCCCTATCAGGAGGTAGATAAATTGGTAGAGAAAAGAGCAGGTAAGTAATTGAATCTGCTCTTAAAATAGGAGAGAGAGAGAGAGTTACATTATTTTTTTCTGTCATATTGCACTACAATATTCTACAACCACTATTGATATATATTCATATCGTAAATGCAGCGTTCGTTCTGCCTGCTTTAGTATTCATCGTTTACTTACTCCACGAGTCAATAAAACGTGCCAGCGCGCAAGAGATGATGTACAGCGAAGCAACGGCCCATAAATTGTTAACGTGTTATGTACCGAGACCTTATCGTTGCATCTTATTCTACTGTAGAACGTTAAAGAGCTGTAAAGGCACAGAATTACGTTATAACCGCTGGGTTTTAATTGTTTGAAGTCACAGGGCAATGAATTTTGAAGGACGAACTAAGGAAAGGCGGCGATAAACGCAGTCACTATAAGGTGGTTTGAGAATAATTATGAAAGTAAAAACGGTGTAGGTATATTATGATCATAGCAAATGGAGTGATAAAAATCTGCCTGTTTTATTGAAAAAGAGACACAACTGACAACCATTTGAAAATAAAAGATAAATTTTAATAGTGTAACACTGACCGGGATATTTACCATGTTTATTTTATCATTTGTTATCATTCTACATACATCTAAATCGCACAAAAAGTAAACTCAGCTCCTTTAGATTGAAACACATAAAATTTTGAATAAAAAAAAATGTGATCATACTATTTCATAAAATGGCTGGCGTTTACTCTTTCACCAAGTAGTTTGATACCCTAGAAGACAAGAGATTTTAATGAATATCTCCCGATTGAGACTCATGCACCAATTATATTCGTGCACATAAAATGCTAACTCACAAACGTCCGGTCAGCGCACACCATTAGATGTGACGTGCAGCACTTGGTGAAATCGTAGCGAACCGCTAGAAGCACTGATACACTGTTACACGATAGTCATACTTAGGAATGCATCCATGGCTATTTCCCATTCATAACTTTAGAGATAGCTGTGTCTAATTATACCATGATAGATGAGTATAAAAGTATTATATTGATAGCGTTTCTTTAGTGCTTCATTGAGTAATTATTAAAATTCATTACAATTATCTAGATAAATGCAAATATCAGAAACTGTAACCTGTGATGTAGTAGTCACAATTCCATTCGGTCTCTGAATCGGATTACAAAGTGAAAATAATTACCATCAAATCGTACCAACTGCTATATCTCGTTTTAATTTCCTAATCCACGAGAACTCTATGTGAACTTGTACACAATTCTTTTTCGTCAACAAAATCCAATCAAAGACTGTTAATTTGAAGTACCTATATATTGTACTAGACTGGAGATTTCCTTAATTTGTACTATCATTAACCTATAGTTCCTCAAGTCACCTCTTCTCATAATCCGTTTATCCGTTTGACTATTGTTGATAATATTAATATAACAATGTACGGTATTGTTTGATGCTTTGTACAGAAATGTTCAATACTAAGTAGACTTCAGCTATTCTAGGAATTAATTCCACTACAAAATACATTGTTCTAGTAAGCCAGATCTTAAACATTACTGCAAACAAACTAGGAATTAACCTGTTATTACACTTTAACCAAACAAACGGAACAACTAGTTGTTCTGATCGGGACTCATTGCGTGGTACTGATGTTCCCGTTCGCGCGAATGGAATTCCCGTTCCCATGACCAATGGGAACTTTGTTTTTTTTTTTAAGAAAACCTGCCCTGAACCTTGAGCAAATTTACGCTCAGCGACATGCATTTTTTCTATAAGATTTTACAGAATGCGTGTTAGTCCTTATATGATGTATGTATAGGGTGTCTCAATGAGAGTGCACTTTTTAATTTTTAAATAAATACAAGTATTTTATGACAGAGTTGAGATATTTTTATTGTATTTTAAAGAAGACATGTTCCGATTAAGTATGGAATAAAATATCCGGCATTTTCATGAAATTTTCCATGACTTTTGCACAGAGATGTGGCTGTATCTCATCGGTGACGCGTTGGGTTTTAGATTTGAGTTCTGGAATTTTTTTGGGTTTATTCGCACAAATTCGAGATTTCACAGAAACCCAAAGAAAAAAATTGCACGGCGTTAAATCGCACGATCTTGGTGGCCAGTTGACATCATGATCATGAGATAATGTGTTCTGGAAATCGTTGCTGCAATAAATGGATTGTTTTGTAATGAGTTTTTACAATTTTAACGAATTGTTCTTTCGAAAAGCGCTCCATTTTTAATAATCGGAATAAACTGAGGTGACAACTGTAAAATTTCAGAGTTGCCACTTGCATGAAAAAAAAAATCCAATTTTAAAAAGTGCACTCTTACTGAGACACCCTATATAAGTTTTAATCCGATTCACATAAATGTAATTATGATTTTATATCCATAAATCATATTTATACCTTGTCTTATCTACTCGCCTTATCCTTATCTAACCTTATTTACATTCCACAACTGATAGTACTCGCAAGTATAGGGATTGATTTTAAATTTTAATTGTTCAATTTTAATTTCGTTGTCTTTATTTTGTTGATAATAATAATTGCCTAATCGTAGATATTAAAATTATCTAACCTTGCTATCAATTAAACACATGAGTTGCTACTTACTTTACATAAGTTACATAAGAATAACAAGAATTGACAATTTGACGATCTAAATAAAAAACGTACCTAGCTTACGTTTGATTTTTCTTTTCAATAGGTACGTACTATATAACATCCTGGCATAGAGGTAGTGAATACGGACGCTAAGCAGGACGCGCTAGTTCGATCAACATGCTAATATTTGTATGCATGAATATTTGCATTGGTCTGGTCGTACCCCGGAGAGCACGTTAAGTCGTCTCAGTTCCTGTTGTCTTACGAACATCTATGGCAGTCGTGACGGATAGTTAATACTAGGATGAAGAAGAAGGTACTATATCTCTAGTCATAAACGAAACCTAATGCATTATCAATTTTAAGGTTTTACGTTTAACTTAAGTGCTTTACATACAAAGAAAAGTTGCTGAGGAAAGGTCGTATAAACTACGAAAGCATTCAAAGGCAGCTTCAGATCACCATTCATCCAAGCATTGTAAACCCTTTAAGCGCAAGCTAGGCAACGGACACAAAACTCGGACAGACCAAGCGCAGACAGGAGGATCGTGTCTGTCCCGCCCTTGTCATATTTCTTCTATTTTTTATCGAAAGACTGTAATATCTTTAAACGGACTTCGCGTATGCGAAGTATCCGTACGTGTGTTTATATCAGGTTTGGACATTTTTAACAATGAATACAAGGATTTGGATACAAGGATAATTCCCAGAAGAAATTAAAGAAGAAAATCCTTTGCACTTTTAAATCATCTCCACCTGAGCTGGTTTCAGGTTTTAAAAATTAAACTAGAACACGTACTCATTGTAAAATAAAGCAGGTTTTGTAATAAAATAGAAAAAATATGAGCTAGTGTTGTACCTAGCATGTGTTATTTAAATTGTTCTTCGGAAGTAAATTATAGCACTCTGTTATTTGAGAGCAATACGGTGTGTGAACTAGTGCAGGGTTTTTTCTCGTTGATAACTAATAGTCCCCGCAGGACAGTATGCTCCACTCTCAGGTTGGACAAAGCTTTATGGAATTTGTGGTTGAAAATTCCCTCCTCTGTTATTTGAGTCTTCTCTTGTAAAGAGATTTGTAAATCTCTTATTTAGCGTGTAAACTACACATTCAGAATCGGGGAATAGTGATTTAGATTTGTCCCAGAATCTCAAAATGTTATTTTATATTTAGGTTGTCAACTTGTCTGCAACCCACATTGGTCAAATGAGCTTATTAGAACAGTGTATGAAGATGTACATCATTTTGTTTAGTGACAGCTTTTTTATTTTTGGTAAAGCTGTATTTGCCTCATATTTGACCTGCTGATAGTGGGATACAGCGCAGTGGTTCAATAATAATACAATCGACAATCACGCTTACTGAAAAGAGTAGACTTCATATATAATATAAAAAAATAAGAGAAATTATCGATATCTTCTCTAACCCCTTCAGATAAGCTAAAGTGCTTGTGTTCGGAGTGGCTTCACATCGGCAGTGTAATGGCCAGGTTTCGAACCAGAGATCCTTCGATCCTCCTAACCACTAAACTACCGAATTACATACCGTTAGCACAGAATAGCTAATAGTACTAGGGAGCATGCTGCATTTGAAACGGCTTACCTCCCTACCTCCCTCTAAGGAGCCTTCATACAAGTCTTTTGTTACATTATATTCTTGAGTCGTTTGTAACAACGCTTGAGATTGCGAACACGCTTCAAGCAGCAATGTTTTCAATTATAAGTGTGAGTTAGCGCTCGTACGTGGCAACGTGCGAATAATACCTGTGATATTGCTAGCGTTCATAGGTTCCAGTATATTAAACACTTGTCGTCAGATGAACACTGAACTCCCGAGAAAGTTATAACCTGGATAAGATTCAAGTACTTGGTGAGTAAATTACTTTAAGATAACCCATCGTTGGTCATTCCTCACTTACTAATGACAGTGTTGAAAATACAGAGCTATGAATGATAATTCAAAAAAGTTTTTCTTTTTTTATAAAGGACATGTTAATTTGACTTCACCTCACCTGATGTTAAGCTAAAGGCGAAGTCTCGGAAAGAGGGTCACCATCGTAAATATATACCAAGTTAACGCTTGGTTCTAGCAGGTATACTCTGCACCGTATACGGATGGCATCTTAGCCCCGCACGTGTCGTCCTGTTAGGGAAAGGAGAGGGTGAGACTAATTTGGAAGAGCTCATCAGAACATTCACCATGGTAGAGACGGTAGAATACTGCCAAAGACGCAACATCTCTACGCATCTGCTATGATTCTTCTTCGAGGGAGTTCGTAATCTCAGGAAATTACACAAAAAAAATAAAAGAAAATAAGAAAGTTACTGAACGCAAAAGTCCGTATATTTAAACAGTCATCTTAATAACGTTTTGGTAGATGCTAAAGCGATATTAAGACATCTAGGGGCTGCAGTGAGATAGTTTCAGCAACCGTCTGCAAAGCCCCGCATAAATAAGAAAGTCGCTCGCAGCAATTTACTGAGATTCTGGTATTTACTGAATTTATCACGAGTTTGGTTGAAACGGTGGTGTTTCTCGCTTCTGTCTAATAAACTGTATCAAATTATATGGTTAAATATAAACGTCATATCAGTGATGAACTAATCATTGTCAAGGGAACAATCTTCGATCCTGTCTGCCGTATTATCAACCCGTTATCATTATCGATTATTCCAAGATTTCACATCACAATCATGGTATTTAGCGTTGTGATTTATCATTTTGTCTCCTCTAGGCTGCTATATATATAGAAACATAGGACAGATTCTGTAACAGCCTCTGTGGCGTGGAGGTAGTGAACGTGACTACCACGCAGGAGGCGCGGGTTCGATCCCTGCTCAGTGCAAATATTTGTACGCATGAATATGGCTATTTTTTTTTATAACACTTAGGTGGCAGTACATTGGTCTAGGTATTTCTATGTATAATATGTATGTATTTACAAAAACAAAACATTATCTAAGTATGTTTATCCGCATTCCAGGTTCCATAACACAAGCTAGTTAAGCTCACGTTGCATAAAATGTTGTTGAATATTTATATATATGTCGGAGAAGGACTAGATCATCAACCTTCTTCGCGATGATCCTACGTATCGTGGGCGATTAGGGTGAAGTGCCAACACAAAACCATTGATTGTTGGTTTACACATTTAATTTTGTTTCACAAATTTTAGCAAACACTCGAGTCTTCAACTTAACAGAACAAAACAAAAATGATGAAACTAAACATAACGTATCTTGAGTGAGTTCGCACACTCCACAAAGATTACCACCACTTCATCACATCATACTCCAACTTGTTCGTTTTCTCCATAGAAAAGCCCTTATCCTCACATTGATCGATTCTTCTTCGATCTCCTATTTTTCTCTGCCTTTGTTTACAAGCGTGCAAAATCAATATGGCGTCGACCTCACTCAAGAGTTATCCTCTTGGCTCAATATCGTTACGTTTTGTTATGATAAACAATTTGATGTGATGTTCAAATGCAATAATTGAATTTAAAGTGAATAATGATTTTACAATAAATTTAAATAACAAGTTGGCTTAGTTATTCAATAATTTCATAAACAAAGTACTCATATGACTGCCGGTGGTTAGATTCGTTTAGTTATACAAACCAAAGATAATCATTAGGAACCTTGCATTTGGACTAGATACATTTTAAGAAATCATATTAGATTAAATTATGATTAAAGGTCTTCAAGTCCGTAGTTTCGTCTCTTCTGTTATAAACTTGAGTGCGACGCACTCCCTCCGACATATATTTATTATTTATCAGGTCTTAGATTTTTGTAACGCGAATGAAATAGTTGCTAAATCACAAAATTTTTATGCAATAGTTCAAATTCACTACAAATTCGTGCACTAAAAACACGATATCCTAGCACTATCGAATGTCAACTACGATTCCTGTTCAGCCTATTTGTAAATAAATTACTTGCCAGAGACACTATTAAATTAAATAAAATAATCCCATTAGTTATATAAGCAATAAGCAAAGCAAACAAGACGATGAGCCAACAGCCATTTATCTCTGTTAGCTCAAACTCTATTGAGATATACTCAAACGCCTGATGAAAAAATATATCTTTTTTTTCAGCCATACCTAGCCTTTTTCTCTTCGTAGTTTGTTTTCAATGCACGGCCTCAATAATTAAGAAGAAAAGATATATAAACTGGGGAGTTTTGCAATTCTCCAAAAGATAATGAAATATTTTTTTATATGGCATGTGGGTGGGAGAATACCTGAGTGTAACAATTCACATGACACCTCTGTATATAATTAGGTAACATCATTCAAGATAATATTATATTGGCCAAGTTTTCACTTTTGTCAGCATTCACAGGCTTGTATTCTAGAATGACAATCAGCCTGAATCGCGATTTGTCTGAGGGCAGATTATATAGGCGAAACCTATCATTCTGTTATCAGATAAATAGCGATTCAGGCTGAATGTTATTCCAGAATACAGGCCTTAGAGTACCTCTGTTTTTAGGGTACAGTGCCCAAAGAGTATGAATTTTGATTGTAGCAGTAGGACCAGGGGTAACGTTGATTTTCTGTAGTATTTTTTAAGTTTATACAAACAGATTTTTCTCCAAATTATCAACCCAAACTTTCTGAAATGAGGTGTTACTTCGAGTTTGAAGTGAATCATTATTCCATGTCATAAATTCTCTCCAACGATAATCTGCCCTCAAACTTACGTCCTTATAACTTTTTTATATGTTCTATCAAAACGCGAACGGAGTTTCCTCCTACTGACAAAGGTTACCATTGACAGACAGCTTTTTGATTGGATCAACTAAGTTTAATTGATCCCTTTATGCTTCAGATAATAATTTTAATCAAACATGTTTGGTCCACACAATTGAATTATAATTTGTTCTAAACAAATATCGCTTGTTGTGGACATGTTCAGTTGAGATTAGATGAGGGAAGGGAGTATGTTTGAACAGGAAAGTTAGAGACCGCGTTTTGTTTCGGTGCGATCAGGCAGAATAACTTCCATATATTATATGAGTGGTGTGTTAATTAAAATACACGCTCACTATCATAAAAGTTAAGGGTTTTATAAATGAGGTCATACAAAACAAGATATTTGATTGAGGGTTGAACGCGGCTAGGGGTCCAAACTTGGAGGTCGTATGAGAACGTAGCTGTTTTGATAATACCAGATTAAAATGTGTTTTTTATCAAGTTCCAGGGTCTTGATATTATAATATTTTAAATTTAAATCGCCAAAAGCCGTCTAGTTCAATTATAACTAAAGAAACCATAAGTAATACTTGCTTTACTATGATCAGTCGTAACTTGAATTTGAAAATCATTAAATGTATTTCAAAATCAAGTATGTATTTAGATATTATTGTAGAAGTCCGAGATTTATAAACAGTATTGAAACAATCTTCCTTTGTTTATAAGGGTAGCCCTATTTTTTCTATATTCAATTTTGATGACGTAATCTTTATGCTACGTAAAACAGAAACACAGTTGCACCGTAGCGCATCTGTAGCACAATCGTAGCAGTCTCGTAGCAGCCACATAGCTTTGTCGTAGCGTTAACATAATTAGACGTAGCTTTTGATTCTGGCAGGATTGCAGCTCGCCCGTTGACGATACGACGAGCTTTCTATCGTAGGAGGTATCTAATCAAAGGGGGTATCTAATCAACTTTATTTTGCATTTTACTATAGAAGTGTCCAATTGTTATAGGTACTTTGTAAAATCCTACTACCCTACGAATAATAAAACTAGGAAAGTGTATGAAGATGTTGTTTGAATGTTTGCTACTTAATACCGCACTAATGGCAGATTTGATTTGGTTCAAATTTAGTACAGAAATAGATTATAACAATATAGGTTAATATTTTTTCCAAGAATAGATTTCCACGAGATATAGGGACAAAAATTCTACGCAGCGGTGGGCAACAAACATTAACAGAAATTTCTCTAATGTTTATTTTTTTATTTATTTATAAAACTTCATGCACAAGTACATAGGCGGACTTAATGCCATAGGCATTCTCTACCAGTCATCCAAAGGTGGTGCAGAGAAAGACTCAGTAGGTGCATTATTAAAGTGAGGGAGTGACACTATAGGTTACGTGCCATGAGGCATGAATACCAACATACCTCGCAACTGGCATGCACCCATAATGTCTGATATATAATTTAGATACATATAAGTAAACAGGTGTACTTACATAAAATATACATATTAATTAACAATACATAATATTACATAATATACACAACGATACAATATACACATCATAAATAGCACAAATATACTTATTATATACATAATAGGTAGGTATATATATATATATACATACATAATATAACACAAAACAGTAGGTACATATTAAACGTATTACATAGTTATAACACTACTTTATGTTATACCGATGATTCTGATGATGATGCCAATTTATCCAACATTAGTTGGCGAACTTTCGCCTTGAATACCTGTCGGCTGGGAGCCCTTCTGATTTCGAGAGGTAGCGCATTCCATAAGAACACAGATTAGACAGCAAAGGAAGAGTGCACGAAGTTAGTATTGTGAGTAGGACAAGACAAAATTAGGTTGTTTTTTGACCGAAGATCTCTATTGTGAACGGTGTGAAGGTACTGAAAGAAAGGAGACAAGTAGATAGGAGTAGTAGGAGATGTGAGTATAGAGAAGAGTGTGGTTAGTGCCCGCAGGTTTCGGCGTTGACGAATTGGCAGCCAGTTTAGTTGGGATCGACAAGCAGACACATGGTCATACTTGCGGAGATTAAAAATGAATCTAATGCAGTTATTTAAAAGTCTGTCATATTTGTTGAGATGTTCCGCATTGAGGTCGAAGTAACAAACATCACCATAGTCGAATATAGGGAATAGTAAAGCCTGTACGAGCATAGTCTTGGTTTCGGTTGGCAGAAGGGTCCGTAGGGGATAAAATGCACGAAGTGTCCCTGTTACTCTCTGGCTAACATTAGACACTTGTTTTCGCCAGCTCAAGGTCGAGTCTATGAAAATACCTAAGTCTTTTACTGCATTGCTCAGTTGTATGGTCGATCCGTCAAAAACGACAGGTGGAAGAGACAGCGTATCCACTCGGTTGGTCAGCCAATGGCTTCCAATAATGATAGCCTGGCACTTAGTTGGGTTCACGGTCAATCCAAATCTGCTTGCCCAGCTGTTTATTAGCTTCTTAGATCTTGGTTAACGCTATTAATGGCATCATGTATATCGCCCACACCCGCCTGTGCGTAGACCTGTAGATCATCGGCATAAAAATGATACGCACATCGAAGATTTTTAGTTAGGAGGTTAATGAATAACGAAAATAATAATGGAGACAGTATACCGCCTTGAGGGACACCAGTGTCCGTTTCACACCAGCAGGAATAATTTTCGTGCAGGCGAACTGCTTGCTGGCGCCCCTGAAGATAATTTGAGAACCAATCCAGAACATCCGGTGAGATCATATAGTAAGATAAAATGGTTGTAAGAAGGGCGTGGCTCACAGTGTTAAACGCGTTTGAAAAATCTACCAGTGCCAGTACCGTGAGCTTGGTGTCGCCCATACCAGCCCTGATGTCACCGGTCACCTTCAGCAGCGCGGACACTGTGCTGTGCCCGGGTCTAAATCCTGATTGTAAGGGACTTAATAAATTATTCTTATAAATAAAAGGGGACAGCTGTCTGTGCACACAGGCCTCCAGTACTTTTGATAGAAAAGTTAGAATGCTAATTGGCCGGAAATGATTAGGAAGGGATGGGTTTGATATTTTAGGTAGAGGTATAACATAGGCCTTACGATCCCGCCATAGAGAGCTGGGAACTGGCCTGAGTACATGGAGTAATTTATAATGTGGGTAATTACCTCCAGGAGATAGTCTATGATGGTAGTGATCATACGACGACTAACACCATCGCATCCCACGGCGTTAGATTTGATAGAAAGGATTATCTTTTTGATCTCACTCGGTTGAACCGGAGAAAAGTTAAAAGGGCCAATATCTGGACGGGGCAGGTTTGCCATGTAATCAATTGTACAACTTCTGGTTTGGTGACACATAGGAGTAACTGTGGTGAAATAACGATTTATGTCATCCAAATCAATATTTGCCTGTATTTCTGAATACCGCTGCTTACCTATACCCAGTGTTCCAAGGAACTTCCAAATATTGGCGGAAGAAGAAGCAGTAATATTATCATGAATATAACGGCGTTTAGTATTACGTATCACCTGGTTACACCGATTTCTAGCAGACTTGAAAAGCGACCACGTCTCATCACGCCGATCCCTTCGAAACCTGCGAAAGGCCCGGTCCCTACATCGCATTGCCATCCGAACCTCCTCCGTTAACCAAGGCGCTGGAGGACGTTTCAGCTTTACGCTCCTGATAGGTGCGTGGGCATCGTAGAGACTAATGACCTCATCATTAAAGACACGGATTTTCTCGTCAATTGATGTAGTCGCACCCACGCGATCCCAATTTATTGCCGAGGCATCCCTACACAGTTGCTCCACGTCCATACGTCCGAAACTACGCATGAGCAGTACATGAGGTATGGGTTTAGGGGGTTTAAGGACGTATGACATGAACAAAAAATCGTGTCGCGAAAAAGCCGACGCATCGCGTTGCCCGTGATGAGAGACAAGCGCTGGGTTGGAGGTAAGGATTAAGTCCAGCCATGTGTCCTCAACATCGGTGTTATGATGGGTAGCTTGAAGAGGCAGGATGTGCAAGTTAACAGACTCGACAATGTCAAGCAGCTTACGGCAGCGCGGCGTCTGGGGGGCCAGAAGATCAGTGTTCAGATCACCTATGACTATATGGTGCTTGTACTCCAACCCCAACGCCTCCAAGACTGGTTCTATGCTGGAGAAGTAATTCACCGCAGGGGGACAGTATACAACCCCCAGCATGACTTTCTCTCCCCTGACACTAACCTCCAAGAAAAGAAATTCTGCCGTAGTAGATAGTGTAGAAGGGGACGAAGCGATAATTTTGTAGGGAAAATCCCTGCGGAGATAAATAGCAACACCACCCCCTCTCCTCTCGGTCTCATCCACTCGGTCATTACGGATAAGAACGAAGCCGTCGAGAGAGTAGGTAGTGGAAAGATGGTGAGGTTTGAACCAGCTCTCTGAAATCAGAATGGCATGAACGTCAGCGTTCGTAAAGGCTTCCATGAAGTGACTGTAATGGTACGGCAAGCTTTGCGTATTAAGGTAACAAATATTCATGAGGTGTTGAGATTGGTGGTTAAAGGTTTGTCGCACAAAGTCACCAAGTGTACCATCAACTGAGGAAAAACTTTCATCACCGGATGACGTTAAGGATTCGTTGGCAGAAACGTACAGATCATCATCAGCATACATATTATGCTACAATACAAAATATATAGATTAAATAAAATATATATAAATATACAATAAATGCCTAAACTTAAATAAGTATGAAGAATATAGGTATTATAGTGGGATTTAAGTTTAAATTTAATAAATAATGCAATGTACGTACAGCAGCACTTTTGTCTCTGCACCACCCACCAGCAACTGTATTCACACAAACAACAAGTCACTAAAACATTAAAATAAATATAGGTACAATATAAAACAAAAATGAAAGAATCGAGAAAGAAAAATTATTCGTGATAGTACGAACTAAACGTTATGTGTCAGACATTTCCGAACGTATAAGTTGGTTCCAATCTTGCTTCCCCTTGGTTCGCACTCGCGCCCTGACTCACGTCACATGTCAAAAAAATGACATTATTGTCAACATTCACGGTTCATTCTGTCAAATCAACTTTGTAAACAATAATTTATTTGATTGTTGTTGGTAATTTAAATAGTACAATGAAAATTATGTTACGGTAGTTGAGAAAAAATAAGTTCAGGGTAGTTTAGAACCAAACCATCACACGAACAAGTCAATACGCTACGAGCTACGAAAACAATGATCCATGTAACGATTGAATGAAAATGTATTTGTGTTTATCTATATCGGAGCTGTCCCTTAGTTTTTTCGCACCTTTGACCTCGCGTTATCGGTACTGCCTGCGACACTCCGGGAAGGAACTGCACCTCGCTCACTCGTTACCTTGGGATGCTTGTTTATCAACGGGTTTAGCTCCTCTGTTGTTACCTTATGTCGGCTCCCAGCAACGTAGACGATGATAACGCCGTCTTGTGTCCAGCATGCACGCATACCAAAATGCTGCCGAGCCTTGCCAAAAACTGTCTGCCTAGCTTTAGTCAAGAACTCTTTGACTGAGACAGAAGAACCCTTCAGTTTTGTCTTGGCACGCCATATGTCCGACCTGAGATTTAGCCCAGAAAACCTCACCAAGATAGGACGATGGAGGTCACTACTGGGGGCTCCAATCCTATGGCAGCATGTTATATTGTCAGCAGTGACATTATTTACCTCCAACCTTTTCTGGATCAGCTTAAGAATGGTGGCTCTACAGTCCTCATCTGCCGTCTCTGCAACCCCCATGAAGACAAGTGCTTTTCGCCGGTGCCTTGTTTCTTTAGCGGCTAATGCTCTGGAACATTCTGCAATTTGCTTCCTGAGTAAGCTAAGCATAGCAAACATGAGCTCTCTGAAGGTCCGAAACTCCTCTGCTACCTTTGCAACGGTGTCCTTAGCCGGTCCTCCAGTTTGTAGCTGCGCCTCCAGTTCTGCCATTCTCTTAGAGAAGCATTTCTCTAGGTTGCTCTGTGCACTCTCAATAGCAGCAAGCTGAGACATTGTGACCAATAAAATTATACTATTGTGACTGTGTGATATAGTGCTGGCAGGTGGTGTTAGTGCTGTTGATGTCTGGTCACATTAACACTTCCACAAACGTAAGTACTAAACAATTGTAGCGTACTTGGCTCCAAAGAGTTAAAAAAACGTAGGAAAATAGTGAAAAACAATTAATTTAAATATTTAAACTTGGAGTTACTTGTTTACTTTTTGACACCTACCCACTGTTCTCATAAAATATTGATAGTTGACGCCTAATTACGGTATCTTATTTAACTCACGTGCGTACGTAAAACTGTTAGACGCCTCCGAGAACGCCATACAGGTCGCAGCACACTGGGAGAAGATAATTTGAGGGCCGAGGCGCCATCGCCCCGATAGAAGAAGATTTTAACTTACTTGCATTTTCGAATTATTTAGTGAGTCACATTATACGACTTAATTTTTGAATACTCAACATGCTATCAGGGCTAAGTCCAAGGCTTGGCCCTCTGCCAACAGAAAGCGTAACTATAAGCAACTATTAACGTAATTAAAAACAAGTTGGCGCGATTAGGATGTTACACTAAGATTTGTGGTTAGCTTTATCCTGAGATTGAAAGATTTTAAAAGCCTCAGAAGAAAGTATGGCTTACTAACGAAATAACTATCCCAGAGAGGATCTTTTCAACGTAGTGTAGGTGACAGTTGCTTCCCTAAAAGTCATAATATGAACCAAACCAAAAGAGAGAGGAAGAGTAGGCAGACTCTGGGCCCTAAAGTGAAAGTCCCACAATTTTAGATGGCAAAAATAAAACAAACAATAATTTAAGCTACTGAACATAGACCTCTCTTAATGTGTGTTTTAGCACAAGATCTTTCGCCTAATTTATTATAATAGATCATTAAAATGTAACTTACAAAACGTTAAAATTAAAAATATATCATTGATAGTGTAACCGGGATATTTACCATGTTTTCTATTTTTATTGAGTAACCGATATTTCGGTGCTTTTTCAAGCGCTATGATCACGGTGCACTGACGACCGCCAAGCTAGTTGTTATTGGGCAGACCGTATCTGTCTACCCTCTTCCGCACTCGTTTATAACGCGCGTAAAAAGATATCTTATATTGATCAGAAAGTTTAAATCCATACCCCATAACCTACCATACCCATACCCTAATATTATAAATGTGAAATCAATTCTGTCTGTCTGTCTGCTTTCACGCCTAAACCACTGGACCGATTTTGATGAAATTTGGTATAAGGGTAGATTAGACCTTAAGAAAGGATTGTTGTTATGAGAACCGACATCCACGCGGGCGGAGCCGCGGGTAAAAGCTAGTTACATTATATTTTTATAACCACGGTATCGGAAACAACGACTCTAACTTCTTGTGGACCTCGGCAAAAACATATATTGCGGAGGCGATTGCGGAATCACAACCGAAAACTGTCTTACCAAAACGACAGCATTGGATGACGGAAGACACATGGCGTTTAGTTGAAGAACGCCGACAACTTAAAGCCAGTGGTGCTAGCATTACGAAGCTAAATGCCAAGTCAGCTATCATACAAGCTGCTTGCCGACGTGACCGCAACAATCATCTGGGTAGGATATGTGTTGAACTGGAACAGCACTCCGATAAGTATCAAACCAAAGATCTGCATGATAAGGTACGATACATAACACGCCAATTTAAACCTAAGGCGTGGGCTATTGAGGACTCCGCTGGGACAACGGTTACGGAGATAAAGGATATCGTGAATGTGTGGAAGGAATATTGCCAGTCACTATTTTCCAGCAATTTGACACCAAGTTTCACATGTTCTCCCCACCACATACGTGACCGTGAACCCGACATCATGCGGGCTGAAGTACGAGCAGCAATTAAACATCTCAAATGCAATAAAGCCATAGGTTGTGATGGAATCCCAATCGAGGCCTTCAAGGCGATGGGAGAATCTGGAGTTGATGTCTTATATACCATATGCGATAAAATATGGAACACTGGAATATGGCCTGATGACTGGTCGAGATCCATTTTTATCCCACTGCACAAAAAAGGATCCACCAAGAAATGCAACAACTATCGACTCATATCCTTGATATCTCATGCAAGTAAGGTGATGCTCCACATAATTAATACAAGGCTGTTGGCCTTCCTCTCAGGGCAGATCGCACCCGAGCAAGCCGGATTTGTTAGGGGAAGAGGCACTCGCGAGCAAATTCTTATATTGCGCCAGATTATCGAAAAAGCCAGAGAATTCAATACAACCGTTTACATCTGCTTTGTGGACTTTCGCAAGGCATTTGACACAGTCATGTGGACACACCTCTGGAAGATACTTGCGGAAATGGGTGTACCGCCCCATTTAATAGTACTGCTGAGGAGGCTGTATGAAGACGGTACTGCAGCGGTGCGAGTGGATGATACCCTTTCAAGCGAATTCAAGACTGAGACTGGAGTGCGACAGGGATGCATCTTATCGCCATTGCTCTTCAACATCTACACAGAGTACATTATGCGCATTGTCTTGGAGGATTGGGACAAAGGAATATCTGTTGGGGGACGCATGATAAATAACCTCAGATACGCTGATGATACTACACTTCTCGCACAAACTAGAGAAGACATGGAAAATTTTCTAACTCGTCTAGAAAGTACCAGTCTTCAATTCGGACTTGCTATCAACCGAGACAAGACGAAGATGATGATAGTAGACCGGGCCGAACAAATTGGAACCAACGTACACAATATAGCCAACTGTGAAGTGGTACAGAACTATATTTACCTCGGTTCTACTATATCAAGTGCTGGAGGCTGTGGGGACGAGATCGGACGACGGTGTGCCATCACCAGGTCTGCAGTGGAACGACTGGGAAAGATTTGGGGGGACAGGAGGGTTACTAAGAAGACTAAAGTCAGATTGATGAAATGCCTTGTGTTTCCAATCTTTCTCTATGGAGCTGAAACTTGGTCTCTGAGACTGCAGGATCGCCGTAAAATCGATGCATTGGAGATGTGGTGCTGGAGGCGCCTTCTAAAGATCCCGTGGACGGCATTTCGCACCAATGTATCAATCCTCAAAGAGCTTCACGTTAAAGACAGACTATCGTCTACTGTGCAACTACGAATACTGAAGTTCTTTGGTCACGTCTCAAGAAATGAGAACTCGATGGAGAGACTGGTAGTTCAGGGCCAGGTGGAAGGCAAAAGAGCACGCGGTCGATCACCAACCCGCTGGATAGACGCCATCAAAAAGGCTACTGAATCCACCATGACCCAGTGCACTCGCGACGCCTCTAACCGTCAGAAATGGAAGCACATCGCCAGAAGAGCTACCCTCGGAAAAGACATCGACCCAACGAACACCCCACCATGTATCTCGTCAGCGCAACCACGACCACTCTGACAAGAGTGTCCGACTGAGAAGAAAGAACCACGGTCCACGGTTACGATTTTAAATTTCACATTTTATAGCAACAGTTAAGCGTATGTGCACAATATTATGAGTATTAAGTCCATTTACCGCTTCAGGTTACTGTAGCTTCTTGTTACGCCTTATATGGAGTAATGAAAAGTACGGCTATTAGCATTTCTAAATAATAATTAGTAGAAGCTTGCTATTACCTGTTACTCACAGGAACTTAGAATTCTCGACCGTTGTGCATGAGGTCTTAGCTTGGAGGATTGTCACGGATGTTAGCATTGTCTCTGAAATCACGAATGTATGAAGGGGAATCACATGTTGTTTCGAAACTAAATAATTGGGATGAGATCAGGCAGATGATCATTAACATGTCTCTGAAATAAGACTACTCATCTCAAAAGAAAGTTCATAATACATTTTGTAATCAAAACATCAAAACGAACATTAGAACTAAGTTTCACACGAAGTAAAAGATCAACCAAACACTTCGTTTGCAAAATATATCACGAAATAGGAAAGATTGAAAACAACCACGTACCTATAACGTAAATTATAAGATAAGATCGAGAGTGTAACGTGGTTTGCGCACCAGAATATTCTGATCGCGCGTTAAGACGATTAATATCCACTAAACTCGTCGACTCGTATTCGTTCGACGCGACGTTCCTACGATAATATGATTTAACAAAATGACAGAGTGATTAAAGAAAAAGTCTTGGCTATAAAACGAGATGGATTCTTGAAGGAATCAAAAAAGTAGTTTCACTCCAGCATCTTATATTGTTAAAGGATCGCGTTTTGGTAAAGGAAGTCCCATGGATTTGCATGACTGACATTGTAATATTAACAGTATTTGTTGTTATGAGTATGGCCATACAGTCTTTACACATATATGGTATTGTGCTATACACTTACCAAGCAGTAAAACCACACAGGTACATGTATTTACTTGTAGTGCTCATGGTTGCTTCTGTTTTTTTTTTTCAATCTCATTAAGATGTGGATTGGCCACAAAATGTTTGTCAACCATTTAGAATTGTAAAAACTGTTGTATGTCCCTCACTAGTAATAGTTTCTTGTTGAAATTGAATTCACGGTACTCAATAAGTCTCAACATAGTTGCAGTTAATTCGGTTCGAGTTCGTTATTGATTTGAAATTGAACTGGATTTAAGACAGGACCATAAAACATGATTGTCTTAATATGATGGGGATGCCCCCAGACTGGTATTTGATTATCGGTTACTTTGAAAACTCTCATCTCACGGTCCGTTGACGACAAGTCGATATACTGCACTTTTATGGTTTCGCCACATCCAGACATCATAAAACATTTGTGTTTTATAGCTGCAAATAAAATATTTATTCACCTGAGTATAAAATGAGAGTAGCTTTCATATAATTCAATATTCATATTATGTAATAATAAGTTTATTCGTTAGTCATGACAAGACTTGCTTTTTTTTTCATTTAATCGCTTCACGGAAAATATTGAAGTTCAGGCACATCACAGTTATACTAGGAAACCTCCAACTGAATTTGAATGGGGCTCAGAGATGGAATGACTTCTAGTGTATGTATATTTTTCTTGCTATGAAGTTATGTAAGTAGGAAAAAGAGACTTACCTATTGCTCAAACAAACCATTGTTTTTATAGAGATATATTACCATAGTATAGTAATATTACGTGATAATTGATACGTGTATTCATTTATTTATTTACTATCCCTATGGTGACGGAGAAAGTATACAAGTAGGTATCACCACCTCATCTCATCCGTGGCCTTATTTATGTCCAGGAGTGGACTACGATAGGCCATTTTTTTTTTTTTTTTTGTTACACAGGTATCATTATCATACAATACACATTCTATTTATATTAACAAACCAACATCCATGAAAGGGTTTTGCCTAACCTAATAGTATAGTATATATATCTGCAGTAGCCTAGTGGTATGGGTAATGGACTGCTGAGACGAGGTCTCGGGTTCGATCCCAGGTTTACCATGGCACACACCATACACCAATGACTTTTCGATGCTTTTCGAAGTTATGTGTGTATTTATCGCAGGTTTATAAGTGCCCGGTTAATGGCAATAGGCTCGCTACCTATTACATTGGGACCTAAACATAAACTGGCGAAATGTGGGTGCTAGCACCTCTGCCTACCCCTTCGGGGAATACAGGCGTGAGTTTATGTTATGTTATGTTAATAGTATAGTCTATGGTCCACAAAATACCTACCACACGATATTGAAATTTTATGAAAATACGCTCTCGTGAAATAGTACAACTGAATGAACGACGTTATTATCCATTCAGTCGGCACATTGATATACAAAAACCCGTAGGCAACATTATAAAAAATGTTTTCCTGGCGGAAATTGGAAAAAGGGAAATGTACAACCGATTCCCAAGAAAGGGAATCGTTCTGATCCGGGCAACTATCGACCCACAGCTATCACCTCAGTTCTCTGCAAGGTGTTGGAGCATTATAATCAATATGCGCTGCTTATGGGTTACCCTCATTTTTGAGACTTTATTTTCAGGTTATCATCAGGCGTGGTAAAGTCATACTGAAGTTATCCATCCATACTAATATTATAAATGCGAAAGTAACTCTGTCTGTCTGTTTGTCTGTCTGTCTGTATGTTACGCTTACATGCCTAAACCACTAAACCGATGTTGATGAAATTTGGTATAGGGATAGACTAGACCTTGAGAAAGGACATAGGCTATGTTTTGTCGCGATAACCGACTTCCACGCGGGCGGAGCCGCGGGCCAAAGCTAGTTATTATACAAATATAATAAAATCCAAAACAATATTCTCAGAGACTTATTACTTTTCCCTCAACCTCTCGTGCTAAGCTAAATTGCTCATATTAGGAACAGGTTTCAGTCGGTAGTATAAAGGCAAGATTCGAACCCGAAACGTCTTGATCGTAAGGCGGTCTCCGTACCCACTAAGCTACCGACGCTTTTTTATAGATAACTGCTTGTAAAGTCATAATAAAGTAATATTGATAACCACACCAGCCGTTAGTTTTGTACACACACAAAATGTACAGAATCAATCATCATTATTTTATTTGGTTTGCTTAGCACCCGTTCTGTTTCTTTCGCACACAATACATTCCTTACACCTCATTTGTTTGCCTAATCGACGAGAAATTGTGATATAGAACAATTATGTACAGCTACAGATAGGCTACCACTCAACCACAGTGTAATAAACTTCATTCATAAACCCGATAACAATAGCAGAAGTACTAAATTTTGTTGTGGAGTTTTTTATTCTATAGAGTATGTTGCTCACTCTTCTTTTGAACACCAGATTAGTGTAAAGGCAATCATTTCGCTCTAGTGTTTTTTATCTAGACCTAAATATGGTACTTAAATTTTAAGGTATGAAAACAGTGTAACGCATTGTCTCATAAACCTTTATCTTTTGTTAGGCGTATATTTTTCTCGTGAATAGACAAGAAAAGAATGGATGGATTATGAAACAGGGGACATGGTATGAGATAAATTAACTGAGAAAGTCTGACAGTTATGGAAGAGAATAACCCCAAATAATCAAGACTAAGGCAGGTAGATGTCAATGGTCATAAAACATAGTATTTTACGTTTTGGACTCTGGACACACATTTATAATCATTGTAAACTAGATGTGTCTGTTTACGTAAAAAACTTAGGTTATACTGTTAGCTCGCTTGCAATGAACGGTAAAAAGTACTGAACGTATTTTAATGCACTTTTTTAATTGCGATTTTTTCTTTTTCTCGAAGGTCTTGGTGAACTTACAGTATTACTTTTGTTTGATTGTAATTGCTTAAGAAATGAAGATGTGACAAATTGTTGCAAAAACCGATATCCACACAGGCGGCGCCGCGGGCATAGACTAGTTTGAAAGTAAAATATTTTTACTGCAATAAAAGGTTTGGATAATTTCACAATTCTTATGATAAAAATATGCGTGATGCGCTTGGCTCGCATTTTTATTATGTAATTTGGCGTCTGCCTTTATAACCTCAACGAAACGAACAAACAAATTGCATGTATTTCATTCGAGTACATAATGTGGAGTTTTTCTGTACACGCCGCGTGTGCCAAATACTGCAGCTACATTCCGAATTGGGTTATTTCCGTCCAAAGTATGAGCGATTTTATGAACGAAATAACGCCTATTGCAGATAATCAGTATTTTTTACGAGGCCATAGAATATATTTTACTTCCAAAAAATATAGTTAAATTTACTCTGTACTGAAAATCTCACAATACTCTTAAAGTAAGTAATCCATATTTACTTATTAGGTACTAGCTTTTTCTACCACTTAGCTCCCGATGATGTACAATCTATTTTTATTAAGTAGGTACATTTTCTTCTATCAAATCGACCCACTCAAATTCTGTGGGAAACCGGGATTGTATTCTTGGGGCCGATGATGAGATCCTACGATGTAAGTATATGTATGAGAAGAGCCTGAGTACATACATGTACAGGTATAAATTACAATTACACAGGTGTAAATTATAATCAATAATCAAGGTAAAATTCACTGCTAGGATTGCAATCCAAGCACCTAATTTTTATCTTATAGTCAGAGCTATATGCGAAAAAAACTGTAAAGCTATCGAAAGTGTAATATAGCTGGCGGTAGGTGGTCGCGATACGATCAGCTCTCTCATAAACTCATAACTTGCGCCCCTTTTCTGCTCAAGTGCTCGCTCCTCACCGCAACACATTTCTTTCTTGAACATTTGCTTCGCCGCTGAACCCTTTCATTTGATATCACAACAAATGGCATATAAATACTGGCTTGATGACGTCAGAAAAATTTCACAAATAATTTAGAAATGAATGAGAAAATAATGTAGTTTTATGCGTTGAACTTAGAACATTACGAACCCTTGTCCCTTGAGTGTACTATCTTGTAAGTCGTTTAGTGATAATACTAACGGTTAAAGTTCTGCTAGACAAAGGTGACTTATGTTCTGGACCATATTTTCTGTGCATTTCACTCTAACTAGCAAGGACAGGACTAGGTCACCATTGACAGTGCACGCTCTTGCACAGAGCTCTGACCGGTACAACTTAATATTTGCCAATTTTAGCAAGCTAATCTTGTGATGGAAAAAATAACATGTCGCTTGGACAAAAATAAAGGAATTTTAAGATTTTTGCAAGTCTCTAAATAGACGGGATCAACATTGGTTAGACCACATAACGCCCATATGTTTGGTCTACTCTGTTCTAAATGTCATTATTCATTCAGGAGATCTGGTGTGAGTAAATAATATCCATTAATCAATAAAACATTGTCGTATTTCTTCAAGTCAGCAATTAGATTCTGAAACTATTTTATTGACATTCGTTTTAATATCTTAAAATACTTAGCATACACAGCAGACATAAAAATAATTTGCGAAGTGAATGTACTGCACTGAAGTTTTGCTTTAGTCTCACGAAAGATAAGGAGTGCCCCCGAGGGGCTTATTACTGTTATAGCTTTTAGATTTACATACACAATGGCGAGTGTTGAGCACTCTTCGACATGAATATCGGCACAAAAATTTGGATAAAATACTAAAAAATATGCACATTTTTTATATCAGTAACTACGGAATTTATTCTGTAAAAAGTTTTATATAGTTAAAGGGGAAATGAGCGTTTAAACTATTTTTGAAATATATACCTGTAGTAACAAATTTTCTATGAAATATTAGTATTCTAGCTCATGTTTACGTTTCGTTTCCCGTAAAGTACAGGGCACCGATTCCGCTAATTCTCAACAACTGTCATGTCCTTGATACTGCAAAAATGCCAGTAAATTTTAAACATTATTGATTTTGTCTTATAGTTCATAAATAAATGAAAAATAATCTTTGTATATTATCACTCACTTCAAGATACCATACCATTGCTAGTTGACTCCATCGCCTTAAAGACGGATATATAAAGAAGGGAAATTTGAATTGATTCAGGTGTGGCTCAGTAACTCACTTGGAAGAGCATTCCCCGTGTAAGGGACAGGTCGTGGGTTCAAGCCCCACCTGAGTAATTTATTTTTCCTGTTGTAATCGAATTAATCAATAAACATTACTATAACAGCCGAATGGTATAAATGTGGGCGATAATCCTAAAATAAATGAGAGTAATAGGGATTATATGACAAAGAATTTTCCTGTTACCAACAGATACATATAAAGCTAAATGTTTGATATTTGTTTCTCACCAACAAATTCATTCCCCCGCTTGCTTTCATTTTTGGTTTATCTATCATTGAGATAATATTCTGAAAAGAATAATCTTCTGAATATAAGAGCTCTCTAGCAGCTTAGAAGTTGTTATCTGTAGTTAAAGACGAGTAAATAAAGTAGATGATAAGTATAACTCTACCTTTTTTTTTTCGTGCGGAAATCCCCTCGGATACCCCCCCTGCCGGAGCCGGAAGGGGAGGTTATGTCGGACTCGAACCGACTAAAACCGCACGCCGACTGTGGTTCTTGGTGCTAGGCCGAAGGTGAGGTTGTCATAGACATATCCCTTGCACCCCGGCTGACCCAGGGCCATCCCTTACGGTCTGGCCCTCCTCAGGAGTATAACTCTACCTGTGTAGAAGACTGATTTCGTCCCGCGCCTCATATAAAATTATTCTTAGGATATTAACAATCGATGTATTTGAATGATTTTTTTATAGCATTTATTATTCTAACTTTTAAATTCAAAATACATCGAGAAAAATGACTTCATTTTTCTGGTAACCTATTGAAATATCGAATTTCTGTTACCCGAATCTTAAAACCCCGAAAACGGTTGGTAGAACTTTTAAAAGACAGATGTAATGAATGACAACTTTCTATAATTCCGTTTTTCATTTCCCAGATGAATCAATTTCCAGGTGCACTAAAACCAAATTTTCAAATAGTATTTTTTTGTTTTCCATAGTGTCATAATCCAAATATAGTTATTACCAGATTCTCAGAATATTTTTTTTTGTTTCCCATCGTACCATTTTCCAAATAAACTATTACCAAATTTTCAATTGCCAGTCAGTAAATTTATTGTATTAGTTGCCTATTACAGATAGGTTTAAGTGTCAAATTCGACTCAGTAGGTTAGGTTAGGTTAGAACTGCGACCCCCGCACGAGCCGAGCGAGCGAAGCGAGCGTGGCGCGGTAGCGGCCGGCGAGTGCTAGAAAAATTCGACTCAGTAGGTTAGGTTTGTTTGTTTGTCTGTCTTTGTGTTTGTTTTTGTTTGTCTGGATATCAATAAACTGCATTTCAAAAATTTGAGTTTTAAAAATTCGGCTTTCGTGCATATGGATTACGGTCATCTGGATTTTGTGCATTTTTTTTTTTTTTTTTTTAAATTTAGATTTCGTGTGTCTGGAATTCGTTCGTCTGGATTATAAAACGTCGTACAAATGAATAAATAGGAAAATGAAATTCGGAGTTGCGATTATATGGCAAATAAAACTTCGGAATTTGGAAAACCGGGATTATGAATAAATGGCCAAACGTTTTCTGGATTATGATATTCGGAATATTAAAATTCGGGATTAAGATAGGTAACCCATTTTTCTCGATGTAATGATGCTCAAGTGCGACTTGCACCCACGACCTTTCTCTTACAGGGGGAATGTTCTTCCAACTGACCTATTGAGCCACACCTGAATCACTTCAAATTTACCTTCTCTTTATATCCGTCTCTAAGGGTGACGGTGGAGCCATCTACCAACTTTCTTACGAACTGTTGGAACCAATGAATGATTTTTCAACCATTTTTAAACATTGATTATTGATGACTCCGCCCAAATATTTTAATGAAACTTTTATAGCATTTGTTATTCCAACTTTTTAAATTTGAAATACATCGGAAAAAAGAAGCACTCAAGTAGGACTTGAACCCACGACCTTTCCCATACAGGGGGAATGCTCTTTCAACTGAGCTATTGAGCCACACCTGAATCACTTCAAATTTCCCTTCTCTTTATATCCAGAAGGGAAATTTCAGCATAATAAATGCTATAAAAATTTCATTCAAATATTTAAAAGAGTTTTAATATCCTGTAACATGGTACGGAACCGTTTGCGTACAAGACCAATTTAAACTTGATTTTTTTTAAACATACGGGAAGAAGTACCGCTACTTCTTTTAGGTTCAATTATACCGGTAACGGAGGACGAACGCGTAAAATCAAAATTACTTTCTTTTGTGACGCCAGAGTTTCGTTTACGGAGCCCTTTTAATTTTGGGGACGCCCATAGATAATGGACGGTTGATTTACATTTGTACTGTTCTACATAACATAACATAACATAAACTCACGCCTGTATTCCCCGAAGGGGTAGGCAGAGGTGCTAGCACCCACATTTCGCCAGTTTATGTTTAGGTCCCAATGTAATAGGTGGCGAGCCTATTGCCATCAACCGGGCACTTATAAACCTGCGATAAATACACACATAACTTCGAAAAGCATCGTATAGTCATTGGTGTGTGCCATGGTAAACCTGGGATCGAACCCGAGACCTCGTCTCAGCAGTCCTTTACCCATACCACTAGGCTACAAATGGCGGATAGTATTAAGTGAGTTTTATAGTAGCATTACTTTTTGTTTTGTTTGTTGCTTTATAATCGTGAGGGTTCCGTAGAAAATTGAAGTTAAGTATTATTTATATACTTAACTTCAATTTTCTGCTTTATCAAAAAGGTGAACTGGATAGATTGTCAATTTTACCTTTCACCCTTTGATAACTGTTATACCTACAGAGGCACAGTATATTACGCAGGCTCCTTTTTACCAAGAGTGACTTCAACCAGTGCAAACAAATTTATATTCTTAGGTCCACAAGAAGCACACTATCGGTTTTGATTCCCTTGCAAGTGAAAAATGAGCGTTTTTTTTTTCACGTTATTTTCTTTGATTATTTTAATTACTGGCCTGACATTTTCACAGAAGGAATTGTATATCTCAAATTGTTACTATGTCCTGGAAATGAGAGTTTTAACAGAGAAGGTCCCTCCTTCGTAGGCACGTAACCCTAAAAGTGCAAAATAAATTCATTCAACTAGAGAAAAGAAAGATGTGTGGTAATCTAGGCTTATGTGCGATATATGCTACGTCACCGTCAGCATTATTACGTCATAAATCACGTGACAACAGTTCTGCCCTGCTAATTGTACTTGCAGTAATCGACATTTTTGAGATTTTCACTTTTTTGCAAAAATGACGTCCTGAGGATATATTCTATACGTAAAAAATATATTTACAAGTTTTTTCTTATTAAAAACGTGATTTTTATTTAACATGAAACGCAGCACTTGCACCTAAATGTTACTTTCACTAAGAAGATTTGCAGCATTAAGCATATGCTAGATGTTTATGCAGTACTTGCTACGTTTACTGCATATGCGTTTAGCACATAACATTTTTGCAACGAATATTAACTAAAGACAAACACAGTAGTCACCATTACTGCATCTGAACGTAGCAAAAATAAGAAGAGCCTACTCTTGCGATGCTAAGCCTAAACGCAGTATGCTACAGTACTGCGTTAATATTTTGAGTAAAATTGAATAAGTCCCATAAGCCATAATATAAATTATGGATGAATTTTTTTATAGCATATATTATGCAAACTTTTTAGGGTGCTTTGGGGTCCCACCAAGATCTTCGGGACCCAAGCCAACCTCACCTGCAAGCCGGTGCACCTGCTGAAAAACGGACGAGGCTCTGGCGCTGGCTTTCCCTTCAGGGTTGGGGGGTCAGACGGCAGTCGCCCCCGGAAAGGCCAAAACTTAGCCAAATCACATGATAGGCAATGTAAGGGATCGCGCGAGGGATAGGGCGCCGACGCAAAACGGCGCGCAGGAGTGTCGCCCGCCTCTTGTGACAAGTGGACGAGGGCTACCGTGCCTGAGCCGGGCACGGCTAAAGAAGATAGGCCAAAATCGCGATCCCCGTAAACTCCGCTTCGCAACGTGGAACATCGGCACGTTAACTGGTCGCGCGAGGGAGTTGGCCGCCGTACTCTCCAGGCGGAGGGTGGCCGTGGCGTTCCTGCAGGAGACTCGGTGGGAGGGCAGTAGCTCCAAGCTCATTGGAGACGGCTACCAGCTGATGTACACAGGTGCTCCTGATGGGCAGGCCGGGGTGGGCGTGGTGCTCTCCCGGGAGCTTCAGGATGACGTGGGTTGGAGGTGACACGCCATAGCGCCCGACTTATGGTTGTGAGGGTGCTTGTCGATGGGATTGTAACCCACCTGATAAGTGCCTAAGCTCCACAGTCTGGGTGTGGCGAAGCCGAAAAGATCTCGTTCTGGAACCAACTCGGGGGTGTGGTCCGTGACATTCCTCTGTCGCAGGGGATTGTTCTGGGTGGTGACCTGAACGGTCATGTGGGTGGTGGGTGTGAGGAGTTTGGGCGTGTCCACGGTGGTTATGGATACGGTAGCCGTAACCCAGAGGGTGAGCATATCCTCAGAACGTGTGCGGCTGCAGATCTTGCCATCGTGAACACGTACTTCAAAAAGAAGCCCGAACATCTTATCACCTACAAGAGTGGGGGGCGCGCTACCCAGATCGATTTCCTGCTCACTAGGAGGCACAGCATCAGTAGGGTAGCCAACTGCAAGGTTATACCCGGGGAGAGTCTCACTACGCAACACCGTCTCCTTGTCATGGACCTCCGCGTAAAACCCAAAGACAAACGAGGTGAGCGCGGCCAACGCAGAATCAAGTGGTGGCTGCTTGATGAAGCCAAGTCCCAGAGTTTCGTCTCAGCTATCGGTGATAAGTGCACTAATACTGTAGACGAACCAGTGCAAGATTGCTGGGACCAGATTCAGGCAGCTATCCTTGAGGCGGGGAAGGCAGTGCTCGGCACGTCTAAGGGTGGACGCAAGTGTGACAAGGACACCTGATGGTGGAACGACACAGTCCAGAAGGAGATCAGGGTGAAGAAAGCCCTCTTTAAAAAGTGGCAAGCGTCCAAATCTCCCGAAGACCACGACGAGTACAAAGAGGCTAAACGCGTCACTAGGAGAGCCGTAGCCAGGGCCAGACAAGACCACTTGCAACCGCTATACAACAAGTTGGAATCGTCTGAGGGGCAAAAGCTCATCTACAAGTTGGCGCGCTCCAGGGCCAAAGCGGTGCAGGCTATAACCAAGTGCCGCTGCATCAAAGACCCTGGAGGAAACCTGTTGTACGATGAAGTCGCGGTGAAGGAGAGATGGCGCTCATACTTCCACGATCTGCTGAATAAGCAGCATAAAAAGGTGCAGCCACCAGATCTCCCTCCAAATCTAGGGCTAGTGCCACCGATAACGCCTGTTGAAGTTCAGACTGCCATTCGTCGCATGAAGAACCGGAAAGCTGTCGGACAATGAATGCCCTCTACTAGTAGGACCAGGCATGAAAATATAAATGATTGCTAATTACAAACGCAGTAATAAGCACGTGCTAGGTAAGTTTGCAGTAATAAACACAGTTACTGCATTTAGTCTTAGTGATACTGTAATGCTCGCAAGCCCAAAAAGTTAATGAAAACGCAGTACTGAGCATTTTATCTAAATAAGACAATAAAATAAAGAAAAAAATATATCAATAGAAAGCTTGATTTTTTTACTAATTTTAAGTTACATTTTAAAAGTTATACCACGAATATTTCTCCATTAGATATGAGAAAATAGGTTTATCGCGTTTATCTCGAAACCGCCATTTTGCAAGTACTGCGTTTGCAATAAGGAGGGCAGAGTTATGACTCCTTCGTGTGTTAGGTATATAGTTACGAGTATGTACCAAAAACGACCAAGAACATTATTTCGTAACTGTTACAGTACTATCTTTTAGTTAGAGAAGCGTAGTTTTACGTCACATATGACTCATTCCTATGCCGCACCACTAAGTCCTGGAACTCCCTGCCAGTTCACGTGTTTCCTTCTTCCTACAGTCCCGGGTCCTTCAAGCGGGGCGTGAAAAGGCATCTGATGAGGCCGTCAAGCTGAGTGCCACCACTGTTAACATGGTAAATGTGTACGATGGTGACCCTCTTTCCGAGGCTTTGCCTTTAGCTTACCATCAGGCGAGGTGAAGTCAAATTGACGTATCATGTATAAAAAATACTCTATTTACGTAGTACGTGTTTGTGAATGTCTTTTGAGAATAGGCATTGAGTGCTACAGCGATGAAGGAGCAGAAATCCACCAATGACAGATATTATCAAACCAATCTGCGAGCGCTAAGGTCTTGTTTCAACGTAATGCAGCCATCTATGTATATACATGGCTAAGAAAATAAGAATCTGCGGTAGCCTAGTGGTATAGGTAATGGACTGCTGAGACGAGGTCTCGGGTTCGATCCCAGGTTTACCATGGCACACCAATAAATTTTCGATGCTTTTTGAAGTTATGTGAGTATTTATCGCAGGTTTATAAGTGCCCGGTTAATGGCAATAGGCTAGCCATGTATTACATTGGGACCTAAACATAAACTGGCGAAATATGGGTGCTAACACCTTTGCCTACCCCTTCGGGGAATATAGGCATGAGTTTATGTTATATGTATGTTATGTTATGAAAATAAGAAAACACCTTTAAATATACCTTCAATTATCTAAATTTAGTCTTGGTTTCTATATACTTATGTCCTTACCAATCTAATAAATTCGTTAGGTAAGTACATATTCCATTTTCATTATTCTATAATTTCCATTATTTTATAACCAAGAATATTACAGAATATTGAACGTTAAGCTGAAATATAGCTATCAGAGAGTCGACGCGAGGTGCGAAGCCCCGATAAACCTTCGCGAGGTGTGAGCACGTCTTCAATGAATAATCTCTTCAGGCCATGTCTTGGCGCATATCAATATTTACTACATACGCTTAAGGTTTATAATGAAAAGGAAATGGTACAAGCATACGACATTATTACACTACACAAAACTAGTGTGTAGGTTTTTTTTTTATAAAAGACACGTCAATTTGACATCACCTCGCCTGATGTTAAGCTAAAGGCAAAGTCTCGGAAAGAGGGTCACCATCGTAAACATGTACCATGTTAACAGTGGTGGCACTCAGTTTGACGGCAGATGCCTTAACACGCCCCGCTTAAAGGACCCGGGATTGTAGGAAGCAGGAAACACGTGAGCTGGCAGCGAGTTTCAGGTCTTAATGGTGTGGCATGGGGATATTTGCCATGGCGTCGAATGATAGTAACCATGATACTTTAAATACTTATATTGCGTACAATACAGTCCATTATCTTTATTTTAAATCAACAAGGAAACTAATAGCAGGTGAATGTTTCGCACGAATACACACCCCATGTGATATAATAATATTTCAACAGTGATAGCTGTAGTGCGATGCTGGTTTAGGGAGTGGTGTTCCACTCCCTAAACCAGCATCTAAATAAATAAACAATAAATTTAATATTCCATTCATCTCTATTCCTCTGCTTCTAAAAGGTCTAAACGGTCAATTCTCTGGCTTTTAAGGTGTGAATAATGGCAACAAAACAGAAATTGTTGACGATGAATAATATAGCTTAGTGGTCAAAAGCATTCTCCCTGTAAGAGATAGATCGCGGGTTCAGATCCCTCAAATTTTACTTTCTAATTTGACAAAACCCAATATAAATATATACGGTCTACAATATATGATATGAGAGTAGCATACTTCAACAAAATACACTCGACTTCATAACTTTTTACTTACAGCTCAAAGTATGTGTAAAGCCATACCAAGTGCCGATGAGAGCGGCACAGAGCTAACGTGCACTCGCATAGTTTCGGCAACTTTAAGGATGCTTCAGTAACTCAGTTTTATAAAGTTCACTTCAGTTTTAGCCCCCAAGCTTAAGCGACAACCCGCCAAACGGAGCTGCATACTTCGTTAATTACGTTTTAAAATTAAACTCCAACCTTTGTAGTATCGGGTAAATCAGCACTCAGTCGTGGCTTGAGAAACTGGATATTGTTTAACAAGAATTTGTGTAATGTCTACGATATTACATTGAAGCAGAAATAGAAGTACAAGATTGCAGAGTCTTGTACAATTTCCGATCGCTGCAGAAGTAGACTGTCTATTAGTAACAAAGTAAACCTTTTAAATTGATTGCTATTTGAAACATTAATACTTCGATTTTTTTGTGGTAAATATTAGTACAATCCTTTCAACCGTTTTATCAGTTTATTCCGCAACGAGGCAAAGCCTGTTTGCCCCACGAACAAAAAAATACACAAACGTTCATATTTGTAATATTTGCCGGACACAAAATAATATTTTTATTTGGTAAAAAACATAGGCGAAGAGCTTACAAAATGTACAAAGTTCTATTCCAGCGTTTATGGACAGTGGGCATTTCTAATTTACTATTCAGTTGCGGCAGATTTACGGCAATTGCCAACAAAAATTTATGATTTACGCAAGACGTTAGCGAGTCTCGACAGCCACACAGTGGGAGTCTAATTTGTGGACTGATTCGCGTCTCACCCCACAGGTACTACCTTGTATTTTTAGTGTTATTTTTAGCAAAGTTATCCTAATGTCTAAAGTTTTGTTCAGCAGCCTACGTAAAAAAATTGGTTTTTGTAAATTATTATTTTTGAATTGTTTTGTTTTCTTTTACATATTATTTTATAGATCTTCACTTTTTCAGTAGGTAAGCAATTTTCTACTGTTATGAGTGGTCAATCCTGTTGGACAATATCCTGTTCTTACTACTGTTAAACTACTGGGAATGTTTTGTTCTACTGATTAATAGTGTTGACAAACGCGGCATTATTTTTTTATATTATTCCCGCTGGTTAATTGCCTTGGTGAACGCTGTTAACAACTGGGAATAGATGTATTAAAGTAATGGTCAAAAGACTTGCTTCAACGCAGTTCGATATGCAACGCTATCAAATATTCGCAATACTCGATGCAAGGGTCCCTTAAGTCCTTTATTTGCCACTCATAAGTACGTATCAAACATACCGAGAAGTTAATTAAACCAAACAACTACAGTGTATCAGTACAAGTGTTGGCTCACATTCGTTTTTGGCAGTGAAATGCCACAGTTTAAAATTAAGTGAAACATTAATAAACAAGACTTAACAAACTGTGTCAAGTGTTACAATGCTCGTAATTTTTCACTCTAAATGAGATGTGAATTGATGCTTGTTGAATCATTAGAGAGGGTTAAGGGTTAGCTTCTAATGTCTCTATCTTTTCATTGCGATTTGTCTAACAGCGAGTGCCGGACTGTGACTCTCTATAGATCCGTACTAGCCGTTGCCCGTGGCTCTGCCCGCGTGGGTATCGGTTATCATGATCAAACATGACATTATGTCTTACTCAAGTTATAATCTACGCCTATTTGAATGATTTTTTATAGCTTTTATTATGCTAACTTTTTAAGTTCGAAATAGGTACATCGGGAAAACGAAGCACTTAAGTGGGACTTGAACCCACGACTTTCCCTTACAGGGGAAAGCTCTTCCAACTGAGCTATTGAGTTTCAAGTCCCACTTGAGCGCTTCTTTTTCCCGAAGTATTTCGAATCTACGCCTATACCAAATTTCATCAAAATCGGTTTAATGGTTTAGGTGTGAAAGTTTAACAGACAGACAGAGTTACTTTCGCATTTATAATATTAAAGTAAGTAAGGATATCAAGACAGACACAGCCAAACATCTTTAAGACAGAAAGACAAATAGATGGGTAAATAGATTGTAAGTCCGTACTTTCATAGTAATAATTTAATCATAATAATAATTTATTTTAATGAACATACCTATATAAAAACTTCAAAAAATGGTAGTTTATAGAAAATTTCAGTGTCAATTAGTTCCATGGAACTAGTGAGAATTTTTTTTCTCAGTAGTTCCATGGGCTTTGATAAAGGAACAAATGAAACAAAACTTAATAGAACTCGTCTCACTAGTTCCACCGTAGTTGTTCCATGGAACTAGTGAGAATTTTTTTTCTCAGTAGTTCCATGGGCTTTGGTAATGGAACAAATGAAACAAAACTTGATAGAACTCGTCTCACTAGTTCCACTGTAGTTGTTCCATGGAACTAGTGAGAATTTTTTTTCTCAGTAGTTCCATAGGCTTTGATAATGGAACAAATGAAATAAAGCTTTGTGGCGATACCACATGTACCTAGCGCCATTTAGCGACAGCAAGCCGAACTACTACGCCACTACTACGTCACTACGAATACTGCATCGCGAAAGTGAAGTTCGCGCGCTAGTACAATATATATATATAACATCCCAACGACAATCGTTGGGCCGCGGCCCGCCAGGCGTGATCACCTTGCCTGGTCGGAGGGTCCTCCCTTTGTGTTGGGGGGGCATCACACCTCGTTCCTCCACAGTGGTGACCCCGACGTGATCTGATCACGTAACCTTCGCTGTGCATATCAGCAACATTCTCATCGTCACATCCCATTCACTTCTTCCGCATGAGCGGTAATCAAGTCTTCGCCATCCAGCACTTTCGGCCCTTATATGGATACCATAGCATGCAGCAACCGCTGCAGCCTGGTTACCCTTCGGCCACGCCTGCATCTAAGGCACTTCGCCGTTACGCAACATTTTCGCCCCACTACACGGGGGACTTACCTCGCCTCATCGAGGACTCACCTCAGCTCACCGAGGGCTACTCACCTCAACTCACCGAGGGCTACTCACCTCGACTCACCGAGGATTCGCCTCGCCTCACTGGCGGCTCGCCGAGCATTCATCTCGACGCTTCAAGCCCCAACTCACTGGGCGTTTCAACGCAGGACCGCAAGCACCGCAGCACCGCACTTGCCCCGCTTCTTCGGGACCAGCGGTAATCCCGACTCACTGTGACTAGCGAGGATGACTGTTCCACCAAAAGGAATACGCGGCGTCCAGCTCCGACGAAACGGAACTACTCAAGACTGGCACTGGCACGCTCCTCAAGAGAGCTAAGACAGCTGACTCATCGCAATCAACCTCCGGTCTTGGAGGGGAGTGATGTGGCGATACCACATGTACCCAGCGCCATCTAGCGACAGCAAGCCGAACTACTACGCCACTACTACGTCACTACGAATACTGCATCGCGAAAGTGAAGTTCGCGCGCTGGTACAATATATATATAACATCCCAACGACAATCGTTGGGCCGCGGCCCGCCAGGCGTGATCACCTTGCCTGGTCGGAGGATCCTCCCTTTGTGTTGGAGGAACATCACACCTCGTTCCTCCACAGCTTTATCGAAGTCGTCTCACTAGTTCCAGTGTAGTAGTGCCATGTAACTAGTGAGATTTTTTTTTTCCGTAGATCCAAGGTTCTTCTTAGTGGAACGAGTGAAACTAAAGTTTTATCAACATCATCCTCAAGTTCATCTTTTCTAAATAAGTAAAATCGAAGTATATCATAAATATTATGAAACTACCCTCACATTTTTGTTGTAGAATGAGATAGATTTTTTTATTGTTACTCTCAATTTATACTAAAGAACCACAAGTTGTTTGCGTTTATAGTCAAAGGAGGACGGCCAGAGTCGGCTATCTGCTGTGCAGCTGCTACGTAGCAAAATGAAAATTGTTATTGTCTTCTTTTATTGTGAAATAATATTAGGCACAATTCGAATACATAGGGAAAAATAAATCTTCTCGGGCGGGTGGATCTTTAGAACGGATAAATAGAAGGGAAATATGAATCACATTGGGCGAGTCTCGGTAGCCGAATTGGTCAAGGCATTCCCCCTGTTAGGGAAAGACTGCGGGTTCGAGTTCCGCCCAAGAAGATTTATTTTTTCCTATGTATTCGATTTATATAGTTAGCATACTTAATGCTGTAAAATTCATTCAAAAATTAGGCACAATATTGTAGTACCAAGCGAACCCATATTAAAAAAATATTTGGAAGTATTAAATATGATTGAGCACAATCAAATATATATACATTCGTTATATAACAGACAGTTAATGTAGCATACATTAAAAATCTGTGGAAAAAAAACAAAACCACTGCTAATAAATAAACATATACAAGATATTGTCAAAGACATCAGACAAACTTAATAGTTTTATTACATTTGTTCCATTATCAAAGCCTATGGAACTACTGAGAAAAAGATTCTCACTAGTTCCATGGAACAACTACGGTGGAACTAGTGAGACGAGTTTGAGTAAGTTTTGTTTCATTTTTTCCATTATCAAAGCCCATGGAACTACTGAGAAAAAAAATTCTCACTAGTTCCATGGAACAACTACGGTGGAACTAGTGAGACGAGTTCTATTAAGTTTTGTTTCATTTGTTCCATTATCAAAGCCCATGGAACTACTGAGAAAAAAAATTCTCACTAGTTCCATGGAACTTATTGTTGGTGGAACTAGTGAGAATGATCCGAAAAATGGACTGTCACAGGCTCAAATTCCATAATATTGATAGTTTTTTAACACTAACTCAACTAATAACCAAACTTTGTATGTTACCGTAACATAACGTTTTACAGAAATATAATCAGATAAGGGTTTTATTCCTCTGAACATGGAAATTCAAACTATAAATGGAAATCTTAATGCGATATCAGAAGTATTGCCACAGCATAATGTTAGTATTTGCAGATATTACGGCGACGCATCCATTTGCCTTGATAACAACATTTACGTACAGTTTTACGGCTCATGTAATGTCGGGCCAAACCACTGGTTGTCGTTTTCAGAGTTCTATAAGAGGAAATAGTTAGATACAGTAGTTTTTCAAATTTATGGAGACAGGGACTGGCTATATAAACGTTTTTGGGCACATCTGACTACCACTTAACTGGGGATATTCCAGTAAATATTGCAGTTTTTAGGTAGATTTTAGTTCACAGGAGCTTTATTTATAGTTATTGTAACAATGTAGATCTGTATACGGTTTATAATAATAAGAACGGGAGTTAATGCTATCTTGGTATATGTACATACGTACCTTTGATTTGCCCGACGTTTCGACCAGGTTATGCTGGCCGTGGTCACAGGCAGGTCAGCCTGTTGTGTAGGGTCGTGATCGCTTTAATTCCCCTTATTATCATTGTATATCATGGAACGCGAGAGTTTGAAAGTTAGTTTAGATGGTTTGTTTCTCTGCCTTTCGTATACTAGAGGTTTGGTTTTATTGGATAGCTCATGATATAAGATAAGTGGCCTCTGTAGGAACTGCACTATCCAACAATTTATGTTTTTAATTGGTCTAGGTAATGAATAAATACTCGCGTAATAACTCATTATCATATCTCGTGGTGGTGCTGATTGGTGCAACATATCATTTTCTTGCGAAATATCCTGTTGGAAATCATCATCTCAGACACTTTTTTCTTACCATCATCTAAGACTACATCTGCAAAATCTTCTATATTCGTATATTTAAATAATTTACGCGGAAGATCCGGTGCTGCAGTGGATGTTAGGAGATTCCAGTAAACTGCGATTGAGTATATACTGTTGATTGATGGCACTTGGTGGAATCTGCTACACATATTGAGTAAGACCCTTTGTACTTTTCCACTATATTTTGTTTTTCACCTGACCGGTTTCACTTCACGGCATTCTCAAAGGTATGATGGTGGGTTATGATGGGAAGGTGAGAATGCCGTGAGGCAAAACCGGTCAGGTAAAAAATAAAATATAGTGGAAAAGTACAAGTGTTCGTAGCTCTTAAAGAAGGCAAACAACACACATACATATAAGTAATTCTATACCACCTACCATAATAATTACGTGAAACCCTGGCGGAGACCAGCGCCTTCCAGTCGGCTCTGTCATGTTAAATGACAGATTGTACAAGTTGAGTTATACCGACACTGTTGTCTATACTTGATAATAGAAGCTCTTGTTTGCTCGAGGCTGATCAATCATGTTTACCGAACTGAGAAACGAGACAATATTGTATACGAGGACTGTTAAGATGATATTGAAGGTTTTGTTTAATAATGGAAAAGTTCTATACAGTTCACTACCATAGCTATATTGTGTTTGTCAGTCTGAAGATATCGTTTTGATTACAATTTAAAGTTATTACATTGATAAGAGTTAATGATTCGCAATATACTTACCTATGTGAAATATTATTTGAACATTTTGAAAATTCTGTGACAATTATGGTCGTTCTGGACTGGACATTTTGGGAATTGGAAATTCTGAACTTAAAGGAATTGAATGAGTAGTAGTTGTTTAGTGACAGCCGCTGAGCAGTATCAATATGTTTAAGCCAGCATAGAAGATATCATTGTCAGATAAATTCGACAGTGTCAAATAGGGATCATTGTCTTCAGATACCACATGCTCAAAGTCTTTAAGAGACATTATTGGGTAAATTAAAAGTGAGTAAATAAAGCTAGGCCAAGTTAAATAAAGCTTGTGATACGTTTTAAAGTGATTTATTTAACACATAGAATGAAAAGTAGAGGGTAGTTATTAGCAGTATGCCCTGTTGGTCAACTGGGAAGCGATATTCTGTATCCAGGAAGCAGTAACGAGTTGAGCGGTAGTTGGTTGTCCGGCCAAGCTGTTGTTATCTACAACATGTAGACAGTTCTGTGTGGATAAATAGCAATGTTTATACATTCATAGATCTAGAGTCAATTCATTTTCATTTACAGCAGTATGTTAACTATACAAATCAAATATGTTCGCCTTAAAGACGGATAAAAATAGAAGGGAAATTTGAATCACATCGGGCGTGTCTCGTTAGTCGAGTTGGTCAAGGCATTCCCCTGTAAGGGAAAGATCACGGGTTCGAGTCGTGCCCGAGAAGATTTATTTTTCCCTATGTATTCGATTAATAGATCTAGTTTGTTGTACTCGTAGAAACCAGAAATTAAATATATATCTGATTTTCCAAAAATTATCTTCCTCTCCTTCCTAGATCTCTTTCTGTGGGTGTTGTGTGGCGGCAACTAAGGGATAGGTCTATTCTTCACCCGAAAGTAAACATAAAGCCTATGACTTAGGGCCCGCTTGACGACAATAGGCTCGCTCGTGGAACCGAAAATCATAGTTGGCGAAATATGGGTATTAATACACCTTTGCCTACTCCTTCACGGATTTACAGTCGTGAGTATATAGATTTATGTATGTATGTAGATTTTGTTGAACTTAAAATTACTGACAGTAACTTTACTTAGCAGGATTAAAACAATATAATAGATTAAATGCTTTCTCTTGGAACTATAGATTCCATTAAATAACATGTTTGGGTTCAGAATCGTTAATTTAACATGAGTCATATTTTTTATATTTCCGATGTAAAAATATGCAACTTACAATATAACCCAATTTGTGCCACTAATATTCGTTCTGTTTTCCATAATGAATGTTCGTTCGCTAATTAGTACATATAATTAAAATATGATCACCTAGCACGGTATCCTCCCTTGAAGTACAAAATCCCGCACGAAAAAATATTTGTTAATTCTCTTCCTTCGAAACTGTATTCAGTCAATGCCATTGTGCGTATTTGGTTAGATTTGATGGATGGCGCCCGCAGCGGTGATTGAATGCAGTAGCTATACCTATCGCAACTGTATTGCAGGTTTCAATTCGACTATTGCGATTTGTGGTTAAGATTTGTGAGAAACGATCGTTTTTGTTTAGACATTATTTGACGAGGTCTTGGATATTAGCTCTCGTAATGCAAATTTTACTTTCATGTTCGAACTGGGCTGTAGAAACTACTGTGGTTTCTTAGTGTTATATTTCGAGAGAGGATTAGAGTCATTATATACTTAGTTACTTTAAAGAAAAAAATCTTTTAGTTCTTCTTCCAGTCTTCCTCCTCCTCTTCTATCCATCTTCCTACAGTCCCGGGTCCTTTAAGCGGGGCGTGAAAAGGTATCTGATGAGGCCGTCAAGCTGAGTGCCACCACTGTTAACATGGTACGTGTTTACGATGGTGACCCTCTTTCCGAGACTTTGCCTTTAGCTTAACAACAGGCGAGGTGAAGTCAAATTAACGTGTCTCCCAGCTGAAACAGTGCTACATAGTTACGAATGCACGAAACTGTATATTTTTGGAAGGAGTAAGCAGAGATGTGGACACACTTGTGGTAAGACAACCGGGCACTTATTTATGTATTCGTACATTCTGTCGGATGTAGAACAAACCTGTCACCAGTCACCTGACAAACTGACATTCCGACATTTCCATTAGTTGCCGACTTTAAAATACACCTAGGTAGGTTTCATTTAAAACTTTCAATCAAAAGTGAAATAATAAATAAACGCTGCCAAAATTAAAGACAAAACATGAAAAGTCAGATATTTATTCATTCCATTAACACTGTTCACCCACACGACAAATATTTTCCCGCATGCCTTTTGTTCCACTTCAGAGGACGGCGAGCGACCTTTCAAAGAATACACCAAGTCAAAGGCACATCCAGCGTTAACTGTCAAAAGGAAATACAGTATAATTCATACGAGACACAGCTTTGAGTAGAACTGTTGTATCGCGCATGCGTCGGCCATTCTATACAGCCTCTGTCGAGAAACGGGTCGCTTCAGTTGCTCGGTACGCGCCGCACCGGTCTAGTACCTCCGTACTCCGACCGTTGGATTCCGAACGTCGCGTGTTCGAATTACGAAAACTTTTTAAAATGAGACGTTGCCGCTCTAGAATTTGGAACGTTTTTTGAATAGTTTGTCCATTTTGTCTTTGGTTGTAACTGTCACGTGTCAGTGGTCATGATGAGTTGGTTGAAACGGTTTGTGATGAAGTGGGCACAGTTGTTGGTACTCGGAGTTACAGTGTTGTTCAGGTGTACGGATTCTGTCGGTAAGTCACTTTTCATTGAAATAAAAAAAAACAATTACCGTTATTATTTAAAAAAAAATGTTTATTGACAATTAATGAGTAAGTTTAACAGTTACATTTAACTTTCGATTTTTAGAGTACAAATAACTTAGATTGAACAGGTCTATCTATGGTACATTTTTGTGTGAAAACTTATTAAAAATAGCCATTTTTAATAAGTTTTCACACAATAAATTAAAAATAATTCTGACTGAAATATTGAACCCTTTCTGCAGTAGCGAGTGCGACTGCAGTGCTTTCTATCTTCGGTTTAATTCCCGGATTGGGCAAAATATTGTGAGGTTTTTGGTTAGATAGGAGGTAAGAAGCCTAGAAAAAGAGTCTACTCGACGGCAATGGGTCTGCCAACTGTTATGTAAGAGAAATAATGTACTACATAACTACTATAATGTTTCATAGATCTAAAATGATATATATTAACACTTCTATCTATCAATGTAAGTTTTTGAGCGTTGCGTTTTGACAAGAAAATAATAACCTAGAATTTGAATATTTTATCAGAAAAGTCTTACTCGTATTTTTGTCTTTTGAATGAAATTTGTAATTTTTTAAGGACTGGTTTTTAATTTTGAACCCGTTTTTAAAATTGGTATTTTCTTATATATCAGGTACTATAAAATACTACACGGGTTTTGAAACTTTTAAATCATTTTTATTGAGAATAATAATTATCTCCTTCATATATGTAATTATAGAAAAAAAAAACATCATTTTGGGTTATAAAAAATATGGAAGCCTGGTAACTATAGTTATTATTTACCTAATCCTAAAGAGATAATTGAGATAAAGAAAAATGCACGCATTAAATATTCAAAAACAAAATACATCGTAACCGCACATACGTTTAGGTCAGCGACACTTTCATTTATTAAATGAATAAATATTTAATTGGGGATTGTCGGTAATCCCGCTCACGGGCAATACTGAACCTTTTACACTCAACCGGCTGGCGGGTGGCCTTGGGGCTACGTGAGTAATAACCTGTATCCTACCCTCGTTGGGTTAAATAATTGATTCGAAATAATTCCAACGGCTTTAGCTGGTATCACTGCTGGGGAGGCCAAATACCTTGCTAAGTGGATGAGAAGGCTACGTATAACTAATCCTGGACTGCGATATGAGAGCTTTGAATGCACCTGGGACTCATCCCTGAAATAATAATAAATATTTATAGCTATCTCCATTGCGTTGTCTGCTAAATAATCGAACATTGGCTAAATTTATCCTCGCTTCTGACGAACAAGGACGAGAAGACTGATCGTTACTGGTTAAGAAGTACAGTTACGATGGCGGCTAAAGGGATTTTGGATACAATAATTTCAGAAAGAGTAGAAATTTAACACTTGTCGTTCAACGTTATAGTTCAATACGCTACACGTTTATTTAAGTACTTGTTTAATTATGCATTAAAATCCTGCTTTGTGAAACTAAAACTGGGAACGATTATACTGGAAGAGCGGAATTTGCAAACACAAGCATAATTTTAGCTTATATGGAAATTCCTACTGAAATAATTTGTACCAATATTGTGATATAAAATAAACATTAAAAAAATAACATGTTTCGTGAAAATAAACGTTGTCCACTCTTCACCTTATCGATGCTTATAAATTATTTATCCTGTTTATATTGTTGAATCAAAAATAAAATATATGCTACACATATTGAGTAAGATACTTTGTACTTTTCCAACTTTACACCATACCTTTGAGGATGCCTTGAGGCGAAACCGGACAGGTGAAAAATAAAATTAAGTGGAAAAGTACAAAGTGTCTTACTCAACAATTATTTATCCCTTACAAGGGTCGATTACTGAACTTCTTCAGGGTTCAGATTAACCTCACGTACTAGTGCCAGCTGTCGATAAGAATGGATGATTGACATCTGCCGATGAGCGGACGAGGTTCCGATGCAGGTCTTTGTCTTGGGGTTGAGAGGTTAAACAGCAGTGACTGCCGGAATAGTCACAATAAGCTGAACATAACAATGGATAAAGGATATTCTCCCTCCCTGGTGGAGGTTATGTCGGACTCGAACCGACTAAAAGGCACACCGTCTGTGGTTCCAAGTGCAAATCCGTAAGTGAGGTTGTAGGGCATATACCTCGGAGATAAAAGACTCCTGGCTCCTGCGTGAAAGCCTCCGATTCAAGATGGGTCAGTAGTGTCATCACTAAGATGTTCCTCAAGATACAGGCAACAGCCTAGTTTGGGTAACAGCAATTCACTCATTTTTAAATAACAACATATATATCCATTATATGACAGCCTCGGTGGCGTGGCGGTAGTAAACGCGACTGCTACACAGGAGGCACGGGTCGCTTCCCGCTCAGTGCAAATATTTGTATGCGTGAATATGGCTATTTGCATTGGTCTGGGTGATTCTATGTATAATATGTATGTATTTACAAAAAAAGTAATTAAGTATGTTTATCCGCATTCTATATTCCATAACACAAGCAATAAAAGCTTACCATGGGTCTAGATATCGTTGTGTAGAATGTTGTGGAATGTTTTTTTTTATATATAAGTAGCTATTGAACATCCCTGTGTATAGCTTGTACAATTTCTTGTGTATACCCTGTACAATTTTGTGACTTTACTTAACCCTTTAACAGTGCACAATAAAGCTATCTAGTTACATATAATAATCTAGTCGATAATGTATTAAGATTTATTTATATATCGGTGTATTTGGTCATGCAGTTTTCGATACCATAAATCCCTGCAGCAAATAAAAGCAATGGCTGTTAACTATTGTAGTGCAGCTAGTCGAATGGCTCCCTTAACTCTTTTGGTGATTTACTGAATACTATTACGCACATATGGTAGGCAAAATCATTCAGCTTAGTTCTGGGTAATGGCATGAGTAATAAATCTATGGCCTTATACATATAACTAACTAGCTTTTGCCCGCGGCTCCGCTCGCGTGGATGTCGGTTCCCGGCAATTATTCGAATTTTTCTCAACCTACAAACCTTCCCTGGACTTCCACAAATAATTCAAGACCAAAATTAGCCAAATCGGTTCGTGCGTTCTGGGGTTATAGCGAAGGAAAACCCGACTTATTACCCGACTGCCGAAGGAAGGAGGGTAATGTTTTTTTATATAGTAGATGTACTTTTCAGTATGTACTTAATAATTTATATTATTCCGAATTAACATTCCAAGTTTAAACTAACTAGTGATCCATCCTGTACGTAATTTTCATCTTATTTCGGCATCAATTAGCTTATTTTAACAGTCCTACTACTAGACAAAGGTCTGTCTCAATATTTACAACTGCACGCAACCATCCGCCATAACATTTATTGCACGTGCTTCTTACTTTGGAAATAACGAACTTTCATACAAATTTATATCCCTTATTTGTCCCCTTTAATGGTGAAATTTAAAAAATCCTTTGTTGTTTAATGCTTAATAGTTCAGGCTCTGCGTTCATGATTCAGTCAGTCAGTCAAAAAGTCATAGAAATTGATGAAAATATACCTACCTAATGATATTAGGTTTAACGTACACAATGCATTTGAAACATTTTGAAACTAATAGCGGATTCAAACACCAGTCTCTCGTGCCGATACAGCGACTGCGGTGAACCGCTGCGTACCGCGGTTACAATAGCGAGTGCTCCTACCGAGATTATAGCTATTCCTGAACATGGCACGTCGCTCCGAGCCAACACCAGCTTAGTCCGTACTGCAGTACACCGGCGATTTGGGTTAATTAGTAGCACGGACGGTTAATAGTATTACATGTGCTACAGTTTCGGATATCTCACCTGCACAGCGAGTGTTAGCAAGTGTTAAGTGTTTGTGGATTAAATTCAGCGTAATGCATAATTATATTATGTTTGCCAAATCCGTATGTGACAGGTTAACACATTGCAAAATTAAGTAAATAGGTTTTAGAAGGGGTGACCAAGAACATTTTTAACACATTGAGATTCACGGGTTGCTATACCATGGCAGGCGATAGGGATAATTGCAGCCCTAAAAAGTTTGATAACTGATCTAAACACAGAGCTACGATATTGCTAATAGTTAAAAGAGGTAATATGGTAATTGCTTCATAGAAAATACTGAAGTTCGATTCGGTTTCGAAGGATATTTCACTCTGAAGTACAAGCTTTGGCTACAACTAGGATGATGAATTAAAATATATTAAAAATGCAACGAAAATTGTATAAAATTCTTAAGAAAACCTAAAAAATACACTAAGACAGATATCGATAGCAAAAACGCAATTACTTTATGGAAAAAAATACAAATTTCTACACAAACGATAAAAAAATAATCAGAGTCTGTCACTGTTTTAGATGTTACATCCGTCAGATATATTTTGTTGGTACAAAAACAACCAATGTCGCCCGGACTATAATAACAAATTGATTGACACCTCATTCATCAAAATCGTCCGGTCGGGTCGTTTGGGCGCTACGGTGGAACATATATAAATACATACTCATACATAAAGTCTCTTTTAGCTTTACCAGAGTCGGGACGGATGGATATGTATAACAGAATTTTGGTTGAAATTTAGACTACATTTTAAAAGAAATATTCTTACCACACTAGCTACCTGTAAATGGCCCAAGGAGTAGAAATTTCGACAACTAGGATTTTCGGTCCAAGGTAATACGGGAGAGCCTATTGCCGTCAAGGGGACATTTGGAATATAGGTATAACGTAACTTGGATTCGTATAGCATAAGTTATTTGGCGATACTTAATTGTTTGCAGTGGCGTTCAATTTCTATACTTACTTTTTTTCTATTGTGAATAACCATTGTTACTCGTGGAAACTTGTAAATCGCCTTCAGTTATTTATTATTTAAGGCTACAATATACACTAAGTGTAAGTGCAAGTTCCCCAAATAAAAAACCACCTCCAAAAAGTTGAAAATAAATGGAGTTTGCCTTTTAACTTTTGATTTACCTCGTAATATTTTCCAAATCCAAATCGGTTCATTCGTTTGGGCGCTACGATGCCACAAACAGACACACAGACACACAGACACACAGACACCCACACACACACACACACACACACACACACACACACACACACACACACACACACACACACACACACAAACACACACACACACACACACACACACACACACACACACACACACACACACACACACACACACACACACACACACACATACACAGACACGTCAAACTTATAACACCCCGTCGTAAAAATAAAATAAAATAAACATATTCGATAAATTCAACAATGATACAATAATGTTTTTAAATGTACTTAATGTTGGAAACCAGGACCAACTAGAATAGTGACTAAACTAATATTCATAAAAACATTCCATTTTACAGTTACCATGACCCAAGAAATTGACTGACAAAGTGATTCAACTTACACCGTGTTCCCGACAGCCAACCTCAAACGATAGGAAAACTGATAAAGGTGGCGCCCTATGATCTATGGGGCCGTTATAGACATCAGACCGCTACTGAAGCAACATAGTGATTTTATCTCCACCTCATGCCATAAAATAACCAACTTTTTTCGCGTTGTAATACATGGTATAAAACAAATCAATGATAAGGCTTGACAAGTTTTCTTTCCCTTTTGCGGCAAAACTGAAAGCATTAATGTATTAAACAGTGTTTGGAAAAGCACTTTGCTCGCGAAGCAAGGTATTACCTAGTCCGCCGCATATAGGTCTATATTATATTGATTGACGCTTTTCAGGAGAAAATGATGCCCCTCTTCCTAAGCCTTTCTCCGCTTTGCTTACTTAATTAAATTAAATTTAAAAAATAAAAAAGAATAAAAAAAACTAAAATTAAAGAGTTACTCCGAACCACTTTCTATCAGGTGGGCCGTTTGCTTGTCTGCCACCTAAGTTGTATAAAATAAATCTTAAAATGACGACTAGTACCACTTTTAGCAATATCTTCTAAGTTAAAGAAGTATTTTTGCTCTTTTTGTGTGCTTTTATTGTAGTTCAGGCTGCAACAGAAAATATTTCCTAGCCCTGCAACGCTAACTACAGAAGTCCTAATCTAATCATATTTGAACCTTTATTTAAATAAAAATTAAATACATATATAAATTGAAAATCACGCGTAATCACTTGTAATAACATCATATTGCTAAACTCATCGTATCAAATACGAATAAAGTGCCAATAGATTGTCGATTAGCGCCAAATTGCGCACTGGCAACTCTGCCAAGTAATTATACTCGCGTTTCGTTTGTCATCAAATTTAAGTAAATGTAGTTTGAATACATTAGAGCAGTGTCTACAAAGCTTATTATATTCTATTTATATGACTGCTGAAATTTATCTATGCAGCTATTCAGAATACTGCACAAGGTTCGCGTGACTATCACAACATAGTTTAAAGCAAAGTCAAATAATATCTTCAAAACTACGCTACAGAGTTTGGTGGATTCTTTTAATAGACAGAGTAATTTAAGCAGAAAGTTTATATGTATAATACATGCTTAATATAGTAGAGTGTGCAGGGGGAAATGTATCGGACGCCACGTGGGCTTAAATAAATTGGCGGTACGAAGTTCGCCGGGTCAGCTAGTGTTATATATTATTAATCTATTATATCACAATCATACTTTGCTAGTAACAAGGGTTGCTCTTCTTCATCTGTGCATCATCCCCTGTCGCCTGTCGTATCCAAGGCTTTCGTTTTGGATTCACGTGTCTGATTGCCTACTATCAAAACGGTATTAGCTCTTGAATGAAATTTTAAAGTATTTAGTATGCTAACTATTCATTAAGATAGGATAGTAAGAGAAGAATCACGGATTTGAATCCCGCCTGAACGGTTCACAATATTTTCCTAGCAATCAAGGTGTTGGCTAGTTTTGGCTTTTATGGAAGCTAACAAACCGTCTGACTTTATATTTGGTTCATGGGTCGGAACGGAACCTCGTCCTTCAGTCAGCTGGTGTACTGCTTGCAGATGAGGTTGACTTTTTTAATACCTAGCTGGCAGAGAATCGCACGGCCCATCTCATGGGAAGTGGCTACCGTGGCTTATAAACAGATGCAACACCAGAGGCGTTATACTTGTGCTGCCAATCTTGAAGAAACCTTGTAATGCCCATCTTGAATTTTTCGTTTGCTTTAATTTAAAGAGAAGGGAAGAGAAAATTAGCTCGAGTTCCATAGATCTCGATAAGGCTCCTTACATCTATTTGAAATTATAAACTCAGACCCTTAAATTATATCACAAATTCTAAAATTAAATTAACCAATTAATTTGCAATTCGGATAATCTAAAATAATACAAGACTTAATAGAAGATATCCGTTTACATTCTGTTTACTGTAAAATATTGCTAGATACAGATGAATCAGATATAATTGGGTTCTATTGAACGCTGGCCGGGCTCCACCAAGTACAGCAATTAGCTATTAATTAGTTTATCTGAACCATCCGAGTGAACAATTGATGTGGTTGTTCGAATAGAAGCCCAATATACAGCTGAATATTGGATTTGCTGCTATTGATATACATATTTAAATGACATTTTAAAGCAATTAGTATGCTATTCGATGCGATTTACATTGAAAAAAAAAACCAATACTCAAACGGGACTTGAACCCGCGCATTGCCGGTAAATCCCCGAAGGGGTAGGCAGAGGTGTATTAGCACGTTTCGCCAATTATGATTTTCGGGCCCACGACGTAATAGGGGGTGAGCTTAATTGCCGTCTAGCGGACCCTTTACCTTAGACTGTATATAATAATAAACATAATAATAATAAACTACAATATTAACAAGAATATAAAGAAAGTCAAAGAAAAGGGGGAGGGGGGGAGTGTATGCGTCGAAAATTCCTCCCCGTCGATGTCGACTCGAATGCCCAAAAGGCTGGCGTCATTGCTCTATTGGATGGCAATGCCAATCCGTTGTGCAAAAAAGAGGCCAGCCCTTTGGTCACACGAAGCATCGACCAGTCGCTTCGCCTTAAAATCTTAGGCTATCGCTATTTTTCTGTTTAGAAGCTCATTTAAAATGCTAAAAACCGAAATTAAAGTCAGTTAGTTGGAGTAGTTTATTTGTTTAATATGTTTTCTTATCTTTTTCTCTTTCTAAATCTGCGGTAGCCTAGTGGTATGGGTAATGGACTGCTGAGACGAGGTCTCGGGTTCGATCCCAGGTTTACCATGTGCATGTGCACACACCAATGACTTTTCGATGCTTTTCGAAGTTATGTGCCTATTTACGCAGGTTTATAAGTGCCCGGTTATTGGCAATAGGCTCGCCACCTATTACATTGGGACCTAAACATAAACTGGCGAAATGTGGGTGCTAGCACCTCTGCCTACCCCTTCGGGGAATATAGGCGTGAGTTTATGTTATGTATGTTATATGTTTTTTTTTAATGTCGCTACAAGATTTCTTTACCTCTAGTTAACTAGGTACCTAGTCAAATTGAGTATAGGTATGATTTCTTTATACTCAAGACGCGTAAATCATTAAACAAATGTGGATGAAAAATGGCACATAGATAGACCATTTTTACCAGAACAAAATAATTAACAAAATAACGAACACTTTACTTATAGAAACTAAGACGTTGTTGTATCCTCACAATACAACTGCCGAGTCACGACGCTGGCAACACTGCCAAGTAAGTACCCTCGTGTTTCGTTTGTCATCGGATTTAAGTAAATATAGTTTACAGGCATTATGAGTACTATCTCTGACAAAGCTTATTAAATGTGTATTTCATTCGGTTGTTCAAAATAATAAGAATTTTCTTTCATCAAAGACCTTCACCTCAGAGTCCGGGGTTCCAAGTTGCAATCGTTGATCGGCGTATTGTACAATATGGAATTGATATTGACACATATTCTGACGTTTTTGACATACGTTGACAACTGTCATAAACGTCACAAATTTCAAAATACGTGTCTATTTTTTAAATTCATACCTAATTCCTTTTTCATCATCATCATCATCAAATTAAATTGATATGATGCCCACAGCTAAATTCTATCATCGCGCCGCTCACCATACTGAGTCACACACTGCGACCGGAAACGGTGCGCACTGTGTGGTAGGAAAGGAACGCACGCTCAAGCTGTGGCATGAACTCCCTGATGTGGTTTTCCAAAACGGCTACCATATGGGGTTCTTTAAGAAGGGCAGTAGAAGGTTTCTTCAGCGTAGGCAGCGCGAGTGTAACGCCCCTGGTGTTGCATACGTCCATAGGCCACGGTAACCACTTTCCATCAGGTGGGCCGTGTGCTTGTCTGCCACCAAAGTGTTGATATAGATATATGATATAGATATACAAAAACTATTGATTTTGCCACTTTTCTGTCACTTACCTTCAAAATTTTATTTCAAGTTGAATCAAACCTGTACTATAAAAATAGAAAAGTTACATTAATCACAATTATTAATTCTATAACTCACATGAACATTTTTTCATATTCGCTTGAGGTAAAATATAAAAATAACGACGTGGAAAACTTTAAATAATCCGTTTCCAATGAACAAGAGAGTTGTTCAAAAGGACCGCGTATTTAATAAATACCCGCCGGGATTTATTCACTGAAAAGACTATTGTGTAGTATTTTTACACGATTTTACCGTAGAGTTAAGTGAAGCGTTGGTTATGAAATAATACTTACAATTGTGTACTTAGGGTGAGTTACTCTCGCGTGATGTAAACTTGGCAATTATTTTAATGTTTAATGTTTGTACTCCAGATTAATTGTCTTATTTTAGGTTTAACACTGTAAATTATTGTTATGAGGCATTGTTCTTGTAATTGAATTTAATCACAATGTTAATAAAAGTCATTGACTGTTTGTCTAATAATATTGCCCGTGGGTCAACCCGCGTGGATGTCGGTTATCACGACCAAATATTATAGCTTATGTTTTAATCCAGGGGTTCAGCTAACTCCATGCCAAATTTTCTTAAAATCGCTCCAACCATTTAAACGTGTAAGAGTAACAAACATCCATTCATCCAAACTAACATTCTTTCGCGTTTATGATATTAGTAAACTAACATACCTAAATACCACGCTATAAAAATAAACAAATACTTCGACCTGACCAACGAGTTAACCAAAAATGGCTATGTGGTTAAACTCTACGCCGTAGAAGTAGGAGCAAGGGGAATTCCAGCTAAATCCCTGTATAACTTATTTAAAGACCTCGGATTGCCAAGAGCTTCAGTAAGCTCTTTACTCAAACGAATATCTAAAACGGCGTTGATAGGATCTAACCAAATTTGGATAGGTAGAGGGGGGAACACGACTGACGGTGGAGGTGAGCGCTGATGCATCACAAGGTGGCCACCCTAAGCCTACACCTGGGTCGCAAGTCCCAGGCGCCGTCACAATGTTCCTGGCTGTACCACGCCATGGACCATGGAATGCTAAGAACCGGATCTTCCCCTTAATGTATGATAGTAACCATGTTTGACTAGTACTTATCTACATATTTCATTTCTTTCCCAATAATGTCGGAAATTTACGCGAATGACACATAACCATTAATGTAAATATGTTTAACGGATTCTATCGCGATTTTCCCGATTATGGTTGCTGATAAGCAACTAACTAACAGTTCTATTTTAATAAGTAACATCTTATTCTGACTGAATTATTTTGTTCAAACAAGTTTCTAGAACATTTTATCTACAAGAAGAAAAAGTTTACAGTATCAGTTTCAAGTAAATTAATTGAAATCCATCAGCCTAGAACATTATAAAGGCATAGAGCCTAGAAACTAATTTTGATAAAATGATTACGTAGTTATTAAGAGAAACTAAGTACCTATTCATAAATTAAATTTGTAAGAAATTTAAAGGCGACTTGCTACACCTACTTTTCGCCCCTAACCTTAAATAAAGGGCGAGTCTGTTGCCTCTGCTCAGATTCTTTTATATTTGACAAAATCTCATCTGTTATACAGCAGGTACCACATGCAGCTAAAGTTAGCTTGAACACCTTAAGTCTTAGTGGGCCCTACGCATATCTACTATCATGAATTGATTTCAGCAGTTGGTTCATATTTATTATGAACAAAACGGTACATTTTACTTCACGGTAACACACAATTGTTATCCGATTTCCATATTTTAATGAAAACGTATCGAGTTGTTGATAGCAGCTTCGAGTTATTAATTGGGTATAAATTGTATATGTGCTGACTGACAAAGGCAAATAACACGAATTATCATACAAATAAATCGCATGAGTAATACACCATTTAAACGCTCAGTTTTCGTTTGATTTTGAACTCGTATTTCATGTACTATGTTCTTTTTTTAACGTAGGTACAATTATTATCAAAGATTTATAACATTATTTTCATTTATTCATTCAAAAGTAGTAACATCTTATCCAGGTTCAACCTTGCTACGTTCACACTTTAGGATGACGGTCTTACCTCAAGAACGTTTCCCAAGGCAAAGAGCGTGTTTGCTGCATTATATACATACAGTCACATGACTTCCCCAATGGCGTAGGCAGAAACCTCATGTCTCTACTTACTACGATCCTAGCATAGGTACATCTTTTGCTTCTTCTACCTCAGACTAAAAGTATAACTTATTATTTTAGTCTGAGTCATCTACTTTCACCATTGTTTTCAACACATACATTAAAGTATGAGCAAACTCGGGCGTTAAAGATGACATGTGGCTCATATTACAATTACATGATAAAGTTCCCGGTGAAGTGAACCAACTTCCTGGGGGTGTCGTAAAAGGCGACTAAGGAATTCTCCATCCGATAGTGAACATACATCCCAAGACAAAGGATCCACTAGGCGGCAATAGGCTCGCCCCCTGTTACGTGGGGGCGAAAATTATAATTGACGAACCGTGGGTGTCGATACACCTCTACCTACCCCTTCGGGGATTTACAGGCGAGAGTATATTATGTATGTTTGTACAATAAAAACTAAAAGCTAACATTCACTGTTCACATTCATAAAAATATGAAAAAGTCAGCAACTGACAAGTTTGCGCTCTTCATAGTGATGTCAAGTTGATTTATGACTGGTCAGATCCCTACCATGTAAATTAAAGATTTTTTTGGGAACAGTTTTATCCTGCCTTGAGTATAACAAATCTTTGTAAACGACATTTACATTTTTGTTGCCATTGACGTCATTTGCTAGAAATGTATTTTTTCTTGTGAGCATAATTTTTTTCGTGCAGTAATACAATTATTATTACATTTATTAACACAAAAGAACTATTTTGTTGATTAAGTTACTCATACGTGTGCTTACACAGTAATTTTGGATTAGAGCCAGTCCCATTGTACTTTAAACCACAATACAATACGGAGTCCAGCCAACAGCAAAATAACATTTCAATCATTTTCTTTGTTCGCGTAAATGAAAATGTCTTTAAGTTGTCCGTCACTTAATGTTACGTGTCATTCAATATATTAATGACATGTCTTGAGTTGATAAAAATGTTTTAAAATCTATCTATGAACTGCATTACGCCACAATTCGGATAAAAAGCAAGTTGGTTATTGTGTAGCATTCCATTATAACCAGCTTCTATTGTATGGCAGACACAATGCTACGGTTATTATTGTTAATAATAAGATTTATTGTATTGTATTTTACTTCAATTACACTATTCTTGTAGAAAAAATGTATTTTTAGGATTGGTTTCAACTTGAAAATAAGGTTAGTGACCTTAACCATCTTTTCACCAATCTTTTTTTCAACAAATTTTAGATGTATAAGTAATGTTTTCGCCCTAAAGTACTATCAAAAGACTAATGTTAGATTTTGTTAACAAGATGCTGTTCTACCTACGCCATATCTCCATACGGTCCTTTTTTACGTTCCATCCCTCAATTTCATTGTGCTCTGGCCTACTCTTTTCAGATCCACATTAACAATTGCTAAAAGTACCAGTACTTTTCGTAGATGTTTTTCTTGTTTGGAATCAAACTTCCATTAACCTTACTTTTTAGAAGAGTCAGGGTGGAATTTAAGTATATATCTTCATATCATATCTTCTGTGATTTCATACTGAAATATCTCTCCTTCTCTGCAAGTAGCGACACTTCTTTTGTTGCAAGTGATAAGTAACTGGTGGCCAGCGGACACTTCATTCTATAAGCAATGCTAATGTATTATGTAGTCTAACGTTGAAGAAAATGTGAAATACTTACTTATATAATATCAAGAAGAGTGTAAGTTAAAAATAAGTAGCAGAGCTTTGATGTCAAGTATTACGAATCGTAATTTGACACACGACAGAACGTCGCACCGATCGTACAAATTGTACTTATTAGAGAATATTTGAAAAATATGCAGAGAGAGAGTTTGAGATCCACTCATATTCTCACACTTGTAAATGTGAACGCCTTCGCACCATTTCAATGTGTAACGAAGCAAATGGTTCTTGATGTGTACACTCCACAATTTAAATTTATATCGATGATGTTCCAGTAAGAATAATGTAGGATAATGCAATGTATAAATAAGTAGTAAAAATTGAGATAAATGTAAAAATGATTATCTTCTGAAGTTAACGCGAATTAACTCTTTGAAATAAAATCACTTTATCACAGATTTTATCGCGATATATTTGTTTTTATTTACTTTTAAACCGACATTTTGGCCACTTTTCAGCAGCCATGTTCCCGGAGTCACTAAGTAAATAAAAACAAATTTATCGCGGTAACATCCGTTAAAAAGTGGTTTTAAATTAATAATATTTTACGTACCAAAGTTTTCATGCAAATAAGACTGACATTCTGCGCTAAACATGTAAATTTTCCATACAAATGTGTAGCCATGTGTGAAATATTGGCGTGGCTCATCTCCCGCTACTGAACTCCAAATTACAGCCAAAATTAATGACAGCGACATACGGCAGAACAATTCGTTTAACTCATGATTGCGGTAGAAAAGTTAGGTGCTGCGATATATTATTAGACATAAATTCACGTACAACAATTTTGCCTGAGATTTGTCTTTATGCAAAACTTATTTTTATAATTGTATCCTATGAGGTACAGTGATTAAAGATAGCAATGAGCACCTATTGGGACGATCACGCTTTTATGAGAATATTTGATGAAACAAGTATCAACAAAAGACAATAAACCGACTAAGGTGAAGTTTGTTGTTCATTGCATTTCAACTTCATTTTCTTCAACTAGCTACTATCAGAACACCCATGTGATAAACTTCATAATGAGAAGCAATTTGCCATTCGGCATCTACTTGTTACCATAACCTCATCGAATTAAAAGCTTGAACGAAGCTCATTACTCATTGTATTGTAACTAAATGAAATTTACTAAACGAAATTAATAATTTTTCTTTTTTTATTTATATCCTTGATAGTCGCATCTTTCATATAGAGATGACAGAACCTTTATAATTGACTATTTTCTAACTTCGCTGTTATTTTTAGTCGAAACAATATTCGACTGAGTGTATATAGCAACTGAGTGTCGCAATTTTCCGCTAGCTGCCTCCAACTTGGATACCGTTAGACCGATTGCCTGTCACTTTGTGTAGACGGACAGTTGTGTGCCTTTATGGATTACAACCATCTAAATAGCTCCCACACTAACCACTGACGATGCAAGCTACCGACCTAATCGTCTGAACGGTCTAAGTTGCCTTGGTAATTACGCTAAACGGTGGTATGTCTAATGAATGTCTGAAGTGTTGCTGGGAACTAGTTAGTTGAAATAAATTGTTTATTTATTTAAATAACTAACTTTAACAATTGAATAATTTTAGCAGAGGGATGAAACTTGAAGTAATACGAGTGTTGTATTATTGTTCTATAAACAGACAAGATATGAGTGAAATTTTGAAGTAATTAGCAATTAGGCTGCGTAAATTTTATTATCTTCAGAATTTGCTGAACAGTAACTTCACAAACAATCTTAAATTAAAAAAAAATCTTCTTTCTCTTGACGTTAGTCCCAGTCGCATTTGAAGCTTTCAGCTTGGAGTCTGGGGTCCGCTTTACCAGTCTAACTGCGGATTTGGATGAACTACGATATTTTCTGTGAAGCGGTGGCCAGACCTCCACAACCCAAAGGCGATATCGAAGCATTGCAGCTAGACCAGTTGTTAGACTTTTGAGGGCTCCAACTACCCGTAACTACTGCCATAGATGTTCATATGGCAACTGGGACCGAAGGCTTAACGTGCTCTTCGATGCACGACCAGACCAATACAAATACCCATATTCATGCATTCAAATATTTGCATTTAGCGGGGATCGAACTTGTGCCTCCTTCGTAGCGGCTGTGTTCACTACCACTACTATACTATACCTATATACTTTATGTTCTGTTATTTTTTCAGAGCTAAGGTAACTTGTAATGAACTAAGAGATAATGATTGTGATAGAGTAAATATACATTCATCACAAAACCTCACATATATTCATTTAAGATACCATAATATCTGGTTGTCTGAATTCTCACTCACCTCTTTCACAAGAGGCATGCGATGCGGAGGTATTCTACGACACGTTTTAATTTTACCCTCTTAAGTAACATTAAAAATGTTTGCACTACAGAAGGGTAAATTAATAATCACACAGCCCATTCTTTCAGCAATTTCCACCATACTGCAAATGGAAAGCGAGTGTACTAAGACAACACATGTAGTTCATACATAAATAATGGCGCGTTACTGCCACATAAAGGTGAAGTAAGCTAAGCGGGCTAACCTCGGCTTTGCTTATGTCTGGATTCATAAAAAATGTACGACGACGGTAGCTATTTTTCCGCTTAAAGCCGCCGTTGCTCACATGGCGGCACAACTTTGAAGTCACTGGCTAAATAAACACACTAGTCGTATTTATTAAAGAGCATGCTTAGGTACTTTGTGACCATGATATTCTAGTACGAATTTTTGTCTTTTTGTATATATATGTATATTGCATTTGAAACGCAGGCTTGTCACGATCTGGTACCAAAATGTTAATGACTTAGTTCTATTGGGTTTTGATGAATGACTTTTCGAACTAATTGGTACGAAATTGTTATCGATTCTATTCAGTAGTTAACCAAGTGCCTGTTCCGAAGTTTATTATGCTTTCACTCATGATAAAGTATCAAACACTAAATTCAAACAAATATATGATAGACTTATTAGAAGAAAATTATTAAAGGTGCTGAAACGAATGCATTCAGATATTCACAAGTTTATCGACCAAGGTCAAGGAAAGGTCAAGAAGGATATATTATGTAAGTAATGTCAATGTTTTGGGTAAACAACCTTCAAATACGGGTCTGGAATCTTTAAATACGGATTCGAGAACTGGAATTAATCTTGCCTATATACAGAGTTCTTTAATATTGTAACGTTGAATAGTATCTCTTTATAACAACCTCTGTGGCGTATAGCGTTAGTATTGCAATGCAAATATTGGTATTCAATGATATTAAAAAGTTGGATGCTATAATTGTATGTGAACGTACAAAAGATATGCCAAAGTTATAGTTGAGTATTTTGTTGTCATGGGTAAAAGCTGCGTGGGATATTGAAAGGGTAGTGAATGCGTAATCGTGTGAATGGTACACCACACACAATTGTGTATCGGGAATCGGAGCCCAAAAAAGCACCTAACGGTCTGAACATTCATAATAGCGTGTTGATCCTTCATCTTAATAGTATAGCAAATTTTGAACAGAAATAAAATCTAAACGGCACGTGGAACGAATGAAAAATCAATTATAAATTAAAGTAATTGGGTCAAGTCGATCGATATCAACATTGGCAAATATACGCCAACAAAATTGGTGATGTCATGAAAAAAGAAAAGGCCAAAATATCTGAAGCTGGTAAACTTGATTAATATGATAACGTGGAATTGTTATTTATAATCATTGTCATATGTATAGCACGGTTCAGATGTGGTTCAGATAATAAATAACGTAGGATGCTTTCTCTCTGAAAAAGAACCTCTATTTGATCTGAAATAATTGGACACATTTTATAATCATAAATACAGATGTTATCGTTAAACTACGACTTTTATAGCGTAATTACGTTCAACTTCTACGATTTTATGTTTGGGTCCTATTTAATTATTATATGAAAGCCCAGCTTTTGTCTGTTTAGATAAAGTACAACATTTTTCATGTTTATTTTATGTAAATCGTTTTGTTAAAGCATTCAAATCTCGATTACTTTGAAAACCTTCAAATTACATCTCTTTATTGTTACATATTTCGTACAATTCATCCAAATAGCGGGTATCAAAAATCTTTATTGTAAATATGATATTTGAACAATGACTCCCTATTAGCTGCGAAATTGTCTTACCCCAAAAATGTAAAACCAGATCGCAGTAAATCAACACATACACACTGGGCGTCCATCTCTTTAGGGTATTCATAAAAAGCCCTTTTTTGTCAAAATGGCCGGGCCCACCCTTTCTCTGTAACTGCATTACCACCTATTTGAGTTCGCACATATAACTGATATCTTCGCTTTGTACGCTAGTTCGGGTTTGTCGGTTCTAACAAAATCCTTTTAGACGTGGTCTGATTTTATGTTATCGCGACTTGATGGTTCTATAATTCTTTGAGAATCTTACGTTAGTTTTCTGTTAGGACCTTTATTATTATAACCAACCTTATCAACTGAGGGCACTGTTTGCTTAGGGTATTTAGAAGGGTGTCATTTGATGGTACGTCAATATAGCACTTCACCTCGCCGGATAGTAAACTATACAGTTCAATTCAGGAAGCCCGTAAATATATCGTATCTATAATCTTATTATTAAATAACAAGAAGAAACACAACCGCATTTGCAACCATATTAGTAAAATGATTTGTTTGTGCATTGCTCATGGTTTCTCTTACATGACAATAAAAACAAACAAATTTATTTACCTGACTTTTTATAGTTATTTGCGGAAATAAATGGTTGAAGTTGCAGACGAAAATCAGCGTCAAGCAGATGTATCCACTTGACACAGAGCTGATCTGATTACCCTTTTTAGATCGGTCGTGAGACGCATTCTACTTACTGCGATCTCCTTTTGGACATTTTGGTATTACATTTTATTTTTTCCTGTTACGAATGGTTTGTATGTGTCTCTGATGTTGTCCAAATAAATGTTTATTTTTCTTTTTCTTTGCTAATCATTTTTTGAGTGGCAATACGTGAGGCATAATTATTAAGATAGCATAAAATACAGATTTTATCAGGTAAAAGAGTGCTTAAAGAAGATACATTTTCTTTTTATTGCAAAACTTAAAAAAGATATCGTAGGAGTGGAATTGGAAACTGCTGTTTTATTTACTTTGATTTATTCTTTGTGCATCAATGAATACCAGCAGGTTTTCTGTTTAAAGAAAATGAGAAGGTTCGATGGCCTAGTACGAGGAATTACGCCTTTCAGACATTCTCAATTACTTTAAGTTCAATTTTCTTGTTGTAGAGAAACAATAAATACTATAATAGAATGAAACCTTATCATTATCAGTAGTTAGATTTAATAATTAGTTCACAATCAAATAAAAGAAATAAGGGATACTTTTGAACGGGTTAGTGTCGTTTCCACCCGTTCCCGTTTCAACCCAAAAACTTATCATTAAAAATGATGATGAACGGCCAAGCAATAGAAATTCTCAACACGATCTCTGTTGTGCATTGTCAATGCCGTTAAAATAGTGTGAGTGAGCACTTACACAATTTCTCAGGATAAACATGTGAATATTATAATGAAACTAATATTGGGTAAATGTTCAACAATAAGGCAGATTTGCAATTTGCACCTATCTTTAGAACTGTACAGCAATCTCAGGCACCAGAGCGCGAGGTTAATCGTTTTCCGATAAGATTTGATACTTCCACACTGTGAGGATACCCTCGTATCACTTTTTAGTACAACTTATACAGTCTTTAAAACATTTTAAATTAATTATCTGCGTTGGTAACTGGGATCTCGTTATGAGCCTCTTTATTAATAGCGGGTAAATAGTTTAAGCTTCGAACGAAGCATATTAAAATAACTTTGTACCTACTTTTTTTAATATTCTACCACCAATTGCTTAATGGAGTTACTTTAGTAATGACATATTTTTTTAATAATATCAAAGTTGAAACTTGTGTGTGAATAAATTACGCTATGCAGGAATAGTAGTAATTGTTATCGATAAATATAATGCATATACTGTCCGTTATACCACAGATAATCCATACTTCCATACTAATATTATAAATGCGAAAGTAACTCTGTCTGGCTGTCTGTGTGTATGTTACGCTTTCACGAATAAACCACTGAACCGATTTTGATGAAATTTGGTATAGGGGTAGATTAAACCACGAGAAAGGACATTGGCTATGTTTGGTCGCAATAACCGACATCCACGCGGGCGGAACCGCAGGCAAAAGCTAGTATTATATAATATACTTCTATGGTTATACTGACTACATTATCGTTTGACCAGTAAATTAGGAATCTAAATAAATCCTCATTTATAAAGTCGGTGAATAAGATATAAAATATATGTCCAAAAAAAAATCAATGGGACGAATCAGTGAACGATAATTTTAATCCCCTTGGGCCGAATCTTTATAAGACGAAACAACGAACTTGTCAAAATATAAGTTATATAAAGACTAAGGTTTATAGATTGTCATAATTTTTTTACAAAGTTCACCTTTAAGTAACTGTGTGCTATACAGGATGATTTTTTCAAAAGAGATTGGATGGCCAAATCCGAAACTATAAGGAATAGCGAAAAATGCTCAAAGGAGTCACACGCTCGATTTTGATGAAACTTAAAACCTCATCTCCAGCTCTTTCCTTTAGTTTGCGGTATGTCATTACTTCCCTGAATAAGGTCCTTAATAGCAACACTATCGTACGGTGTATTAATATTGGGTGTATTTTTGTTAAATCAACGGTTTCAATTTCCAGCTAGGATTAATGGTTTTTCAAAAATCTGATAATGAGGTTTTAAGTTTCATCAAAATCGTGCTCGTAACTCCTTTGAGCATTTTTCGCTATTCCTTATAGTTTCGCATTCGGCCATCAAAGCCCTTTTCAAAAATTTATCCAGTATATGATATCTACTATTTAAGAAATTATCGGTTTTCTTATTTCTCTATTTATTACCCGCTTATAAGAAACCATTCAGAGACAGCGGCTGATTGATTCACCTTTCTGTAGTTGGTTTCATTTATAATGTTATGTATTCTGAATATGATATCAGTGGTGTTACCTAACTACCACTTAAGACTTCGTCCATTATTTTCACCTAGAAAATTATAGTTTCAAAAGCCTAGTTATAAATCCAAAAGTTTATGAACAATTCGGAGTTTGAAGCCGTTCTGCCATTTAATATCTCACACAATTAAGCTGACAATGGCGTCCCTTGATTATAAGGAGACGGATTAAACTGCTCCAAGTCGTTTGGTTTTCAGATTATGTAGATGAGTAGCGTTTGCTTGGGCACAGAGCTCTGTATAATAAATGACTGCTTATTGTCCAGAATTGTCAAGTGAGCAATTAGGGAGTGACGGGAAATGTTCTTATTCTATCGAATAATACCTACTAAACATTCTAAAACCACACTGTCTTGAGCAGTTATTAAAAAATTGCAGGAGTAAATGTGAGAGAAAACAATAAAAGATAGATTTATAGATAACAAGCTTTTGCCCGCGGCTCCGCCCGCGTGGATGTCGGTTATCGCGACCAAACATAGCTTATGTTCTTTCTCATGGTCTAATCTACCCCTATACCAAATTTCAACAAAATCGGTTCAGTGATTTAGACGTGAAAGCGTAACATACAGACAGACAGACAGAGTTACTTTCGCATTTATAATATTAGTATGGATGATTACAGGAAAATATACAGTATAAACACAAATAAAATAAAAAATGGGCAGTTTTATTACTAAAATGCAGTTTCATCTGATCAACCTTGGGATGTACTACCATTTCGGTATACGTATAATACATACAGAAGAAATCACTTTGTTTTATAAATTACGTGATTTTCAATACCAGAATACCTACAAATTCTTAGTTAATGCTCGGTTAACGCCAAAAATATGCCGGCCGGCGAAACTTTCCAAGTACACAGATTTGCCAAAATAAGTTACAAAAGAAACGAACCTGAAAAAGATATATCACGCAAACTAACGAGAGGCGAACTTCTAAACTATCTGTGATAAGATAAACAACGTGAAAGTTTCATATCTGAATGAATGTTACTTACTATTTCTTTTGTGTTATTTGTATCGATTTAGGACGAAAATGTAAGTGATAAATTTATACATTGGATTGCATGATAGATTCTTTCCTTTTTATAATGTTATAAATAATAGATGTTTGTTAATGAATCACGCTCTAACGCCTGAACGAATCCGGTTGTTATTTAGTATAGAGACAGATTATAGTTTGTTCTTACACATAACATAAGTTTAGCACATATTTAAAAAAAAAGGAAATAAGAAGAAAAAAAGCGTCGGTAGCTTAGTGGTTAAGGAGTCGACCTTACGATCGAGAGGTCCCGGGTTCGATCCTGGCCATTACACTACCGACGTGAACCCACTCCTAACACAAGCAATTTAGCTTAGCTGGAGGGGTTAGAGGGAATATTAGTAACTACGGTTCTAATATTCTTTTTTCATAAAAAAGAAAAAAAAAAAAAAAAAAAAGAAAATAGAAGGGACGTTTAAGAATTAATAACGATTTCAACACGCTCCCAAAAAATATGAACTCTGATATCATAAATATTTATAAAAGTAACCTTAACTATATACATTTCTTGCTCCAATATCTCGATCAAAGTATAATCAAGAGCGGCCTAATCAAAAGCAGCTGTATCAAAATTTCTAATTTTCTCATCTTCCTACACTTGCTCGTACTCATTACTGCCAGCTATATACTATCGGATTTCAAGGTAAATAAATAAATACGAACTGAAATAAGTTCCAGATAATGTTTAATCAAAAGTTTACCGTTATTTTGATACTATATTAATTACCTTTCGTATTTGTTTCTTGTTATGATGAATTGAATATTTGACTGTGAAGTAATCCTTTCAATTGTTTCAATTTTATGTTTGTAAATATATTTGTCCCGTACACATGCCTTAACAAAGTAGCTAGATGTAATTAGCGTTCTTCGAATACCACAAAGTTACAGAATTTGAGGGGCCTAATAGCCAATTAGTTATTGATACCTCACGCGGTGCTGGCAAAACGGTGTGCCACGATGAAATTTGAAATCTGCTCCTCTAAATTCAATCTTGATTAATTACACGCCATCTCAAACTCAAAACCGTACAGCTCTTTGTCATCTAAAACTTTTAATGAAGCTGTTGGGATTAAAACATTTTTAAGGCCGATTCATTAACTCTGGAAGTGTGGTTGTTAAGTGGAGTAATAAAACAAGCTTTATGTTAATTTTGACAAAGTCACCTCTACTCCCTAGTCCAAATTAGTAATATTAAAAAAAAGTAATAAAAAAAAAAGTAGTAATAATTAACATAGTGAAATTATCAAAGGAAAGTGAATGTAGTCCAGAAAGTGGTTAACGAACAGCGCTTTGATTTAACAGAGTTTAGAGAACAACAAATTATATTAGAGATGACTGAGATGAGAGGGATGTGCTAGAACAATAAAATCCTCGTTAGTATTTTTTATTATTTTAGTGTTCAAGATGGAGTACTCAGATGTTAACATAGATCTGTTAAGTATCTAAACTCATGTGCTTTTGACTACTCATGATACTTATGAGACAGGGATATGAGAAGGTGAACAGCAGAATGATAAGAAGAAAAGGAACGTAAGTTTGGAGTAACATCGAGAGGTTTTTCTACTCCTGATAGTCATACTAAGTATACGTATGCTGGTTTCAATATCATTACTATAGATCCTAATGATATTTTGATTGCTATTTCTAAAGAATGCTGATACACACGTAAATGGATTATTAGTTACTAAGACAGAAACACTAACAAATACTGAGAAATTAACAAAAAGACATTCAAAATATTTTGAAGTCTTGTGAAAATAAGTTAAATCTTGTATGTGTTTATTAAAAGTAAAATAACATGACACAAAAGAAGTTCTATGAACTATAAGCAGTTACAAGCTAAGTATAACAATAACGAGTGCGCTCGCTGCTCCTCCGCCGCGCTAATCCAAACTTTTCACGAATGTCATAAAGTTCTCCGTATGTTCATTAGTGAAACTATATTCCTTTGTAACAGTAGATTCGCACTATTCGGAACGATTCTTAGTAGAAATATTAATTTCAGCTTTCCATAACACGATTCGAAAAGTTTCGTGTTTCAAATGTGTACTTTTTCTGTGCGGAAATCCCCACGGATATCTCCCCGCCGGAGCCGGAGGAGGAGCTTATGTCGGACTCGAACCGACTAAACCGCAAGCCGACTGTGGGTCATCGTGCTAGGCTGGAGGGGAGGTTGTCTTCGACATATCCCTTGCACCCTGCCTGACCCAGGGCCATCCCTTACGGTCTGGCCCTCCTCGGGAGGCGGGACAGCGGTGTCCCCAAGGGTTCAAATAGGTGCAAATGGAAATACAGAAAAATATAGCATAGGAGTCAAAATCTGCGATACTTCTACCATCTAGAATTATCACAGTATGGAATTTAGGTACTTTACATTTCAAGAGCGACTTTATATAATCAATATAGGACATAGGTTTAGGAGAATATATTTAATACTGAATGTACTGACCTTTATGGTCTTACAAAAAAACTGGTTGGTGTTGGTAGTATTGATGTTGGTGTTTAAAACAATCCAAATCATCCAGACTCAATCGGTCCGTAAAAGAGTTTGATCAATCATCATTAGGATTCAGTTGATGGTATCAAATGAAATCATTCAAGTATTTCATACTTACAA